>JZKD02S1290285.1:30539-68434 GCA_000966675.3 Picea glauca | reverse complement strand
ATGCACTGCATCCAAATTGAACCGTGATCATGACCCACGATCACATGGGAACGGAGAAGGAGAGAGAGAAAGAGCCAACTTACGTTGGGCCTCCATGGATATTTAGGGGTTCTGGTCCGGCAAAAGACCGACAAAACTTGATTTAGGTAGTGGGTATGTGACACTGCATTAACTGCAACAACTTATGATCAATGTGGATGAATGTCTCTTTCCCGAGAATCCAATGCCTCCAATGGTGAAAGGCTTTCATAATGGAGTAAATTTGTTTTCCATAAGTAGAGTACTTATGAATGACATCTGATAGTGTCTCACTATGATAGGCCACGGGGTGGGCATGCTCAGTGAGGACTGTGCCCACAACATAGTTTGAAGAATTTGTCTTGATCACAAAGGGTTGTTGCAGGTCAGGTAATGAAAGCATTGGGGTTGAGCACAAGTGCCACTTCATATCATCAAAGACTTACTGTTGGGACATGCCCCACACAAGTTTGTCCTTACCACCACCCCTGGTTACTTGGTTGCGGGTCCATGCAATATGGGATAATCCCAACATGAAACTGTGATAGAAATCGGCAAGGCCTAAGAAGATATGATTCTCAATGAGTGCAGTTGGGGCTGGCCAGTCATAGATGACTTGGATCTTGGTTGGAGCCACATGCATACCATGCGCATCAACAATGTAGCCTAGGTATTGGACCTTGTCCATGTCGAAGGAACATTTTTCCAAGTTGGAATATAGCTTGTGCTGCCATAGCGTTTAAAAAACCTACTGAATATGTTGTAAGTGTTCCAGCCAAGTCTTGCTATAGATGAGGATGTCATCCAGATACACCACTACAAAAGAGTTAGTGAAAGGCCACAAGATATCATCCATCATCCTCATGAAAGTTACTGGGTAATTTATCAAACCAAAGGAGATGACCAACCATTCAAAAAAACCTTCTTTTGACTTGAAGGAAGTCTTCCATACATTTTCTTCTCTATTGGGACCTGATGGTATCCATACTTCATATCAATCTTACTGAAGTATTTGTCCCTATTGGGCGTAGGCCTCTTTTGAGGGAAGACTTATTTTTGGAAAGGAGGATATAATTTTGGAGCACACGAACAAGTGGAAATAAAGAAACATGCAAAAAAAGAAGGAAAAACAACATTCAGAAGGAAAAACAACGTGGAAAGTAGGCAGACAAGCCTAACCATAATAGGGTTAGGGTTGTTTTTAAGGATTATAATGACTATAAGCCTATAAAATAGTATAAATAAATACCTAGGAGGTCTAGAGGGGTTGTTGTTGTTGTTTTTGGTTGGTTGTAGTAGAGGATGATCTATGTGTCAAGTACAATAAGTCCTGTAGAAGAGTCAAATAGGGGAGTTCTTGAGGGTTAGGTCATAGGATGAGGATCCTGGTGTGATCTAGTATGCCTTATAAAGGGTTCTTTCCTTCCTCTTGATTGTAATACTGATATGTAATGTGCGCAACACAAGATTTTGTAGAAGACTAAATAAAAGAGAAGAGAAGCCAGATCTTTATGGACATATCCCGAGGAGGGGGTGAACCATGGTAAAGCTTGTGTTCTGTGTGATGTTTATTGAGTATTTAATTTTTGTTAATGATTATCTTATGAATGAATTATTAATTAGATGTATTATCATGCATGCATAAGGCTAAAGATGAATGAATCTTAGAAATAATTAAACCAAGAACAAGGTTAATTCATGAAGAAGGGAGAACACAATCCCATATACCCACTCACTCCTAGACTGCAAACACCTAGGTATTGTAGTCACCCATAAAGATATCTCAGGTGATACTGCACTATGTACATTGTGTGCAGTGTTATTAGGAGGGTCGATAGTTTTAGAGGGTTTTGTTGGAAATCTATTGAGATCCGAACCTGGGTCAACCCAAGAAGCAGTAAGAGGAAGAAATATATAAACCAACAAATGGTTCTGTTGTCGAATGGAACTGCATAGGATTGAGTGGACAAGATCCGTGGAAGAAACACGTGAATGATGAAAGTATAGAAGGTAATGTTCAAGCCATGTAATCCAACAAAGGCAGAGATCAAAAGATGCTGGAAAACGAAGGAAATTGAGTTTGCACATAAGGAAAACAAAAACCCTAATATAACACCGCACAAATATCTCGACAAATACGTGTTTAGCGACTTGCATGAGGTATTTTTCTATGATTTCCTACATTTGTTGCAGGAGTGGTTATTGAGGTTAAAAGACAACCACCCTATAAATCAAATAAGATAGCTGGAGTGGAATCCCATGGAGATTGCGTAGTTACAACAAGTTAATAAAAAATTTACGTGCACAATAGAATTTTGGTTAGACAATATTGTTGTAGGGTTTATCACCAAATTTGCAGTAGATACCGCAAAGTATTACACTGAAGAAAAGAATGATTTTCTAAAAGGACCCATAGGTAAGTATATCAAATCGTTGTATACTTCAATCAAGATTTTATTGTATGACAACAATGTGATTACCATGGAATAAGACAACTAAACTTCCCTACATGCATGGGGTAAGGGGGGAAGCACTGACAGGAGGCTGAGAAATGGAGGAAGAGATGGATAAGGGAGAGAAGAAGGAGGCCATGGACCCGATCATTATGGAGGAAGACCAAATAAAGTAGATAATGGAAAAATATGAAAAGAGGCACAATGGATCACCCTACCAATATAAAATGAATAACAAGAAGAGAGAAGTAGCTAATAGAGTGGGCTTGGAAAGTGATGAAAAGAGGTAGAGGATCATCGGGCTGTGGAGCAGATTGAGGAAATATTGTGTGTAACATATGAAAGGAAAAAAGGAGGTCAAAGGGCAGGAAAAAAAGGTAGAAATCCAATCGGGATCACTGTTAGTGTGGAACCTACAACCCCATGTGCGACTAATACACCAGAAAGAACACCATCATTTAGACAACCAAATTTTAGTGGAAGAAAAACATCAGGACACACATATAATCAAGGAGCATAAACTGGAGGAGCCAGTTCAGGAAATAATAGCCAATTTTCTACACTGTGTGGAGGTAGTAGTTCAACACAGTTTAAAATGGCAGGACATGATCCCACGATCAGGTTACCTAAATTTTGGGGAGAGGCATCAGAGGACCCTGAAAATCACTTATTCATATGTGAGAAGATTTGGGAAGAAAATAAGATCAAGGATGAGGATACAAAACTCGCGCAGTTAGCCATCACACTAAGAGACTGCACATTGGACTAGTACATTAGCCTAGATGTAAATAGTTTGCCATGAGTAACAAAGACTATTGCAGATGTGAAAAAACTACTGATAAATGAATTTCAGAATCCAAGATCAGAAGACCAATATATGAATGAAATGATTGAAATTAGGAAAAAAATAGGTGAGTCTATTTGGGAGATTGATTAGAGGTTTAAACGTCTGAAAGGTAAGTTGAAATATGAAATCACTGACATGCAACATAAGCATTTATTTTTGAACTCACTGTTACCACATTTGAAGTACCCATTAAGACAATAGAAGTTCCAAAGTCAGGTAGAGGCTCTGCAGGAAACCTTACAAATGGAAGAGAACCAATATTAAGAGACATATCCAGCAATAGAGGAGCTGAAGGAGGATTTGAATTATCTAACATCTCAACTTAACCAGAATAAGGGTAAAAAATAAGAGAAGTTATTTGGTGTACCCTATGCAGGATAGAAGGACACCATAAGAATGAATGTCTAACTTTCGTGTAGTATATGGTGATAGGGGTGCCAAACCCATTTCCAAGAGGGGGGCCATGGTGTGACATTTGTAATACGCATTGGCATGATCCATATCATTTTCCAATGATGCATAAATACAAGACAATACCGAAAAGTTTATATTGTAATTTTTGCAAGTTAGTGGGTCGTGATGATAAGGATTGTAGGACGATGGAGCTGATGAGAGAAAAAACCTCAGATAATTATAGGGTGTAATTAGAAATGATGACAGGATAAGTTTCACCTCATTTCAACCAGGTACCACCACCATATAATAATTCACAACAACAATACAACAATGTGAAGCCGTAGTATAATAATGTGCATCCATAGTATAACCCCATGCAATATAACTAGGTACCTCAGTACAACGCACCACAAGGAGATCGAGGTGGATATAGAGGTGGAGGAAAAGGTAGAGGAGGATTTGGACAAGGCAAAGGACCAGTAGTGTGCTACAACTGCCCAAAACCAGGAAATTATGCAAGGGATTGTCCACTCCCACCAGGGACATGTATGTACTGTCACTCAATAGATCATGACACATAAGACTATTTGACACTCTTGGGGAATATCCAAGAAAAAAGGAACCAGAACAACCAGAATGTCCAGTGGATTTCTGCATAATCCAAGGATGATTGAAGAAACATCAATATATTCACTCAAGGAGGAGCGAAGACAGGAACTGATGCAGTATCATGTGATCTAGATCAACACCAATGGGTTAAGAATAACACTGATCCACAGAAGCACTTTGACACGTGGAAAGAAAAGGAAACATTTAAGGAAGCCAAACAAGAGTGTCTCAAGAAAAATGATGCATCTACATCGGTCACACAACAACCTCAGAACCTCTAGAGCAAGTAAGTACCATAAACAATTTTCTGCAATCTTGTGTTAAGTTATTGAATGATCCATCATATGTTAGGGTCTTACAAAATATTCTATAAAGATGTAACATAGAGGTAGAAGGAGAGTTAGAGAAGAATATAGTCAATCATATCCATACAATAAGAAGGACAAGTAGAGAATTCAAACTAAATGCCAACATTGGGGATTTTAATATGGGTGATATTATACTAGATTTAGGCTCTGAAATAAATTTCTTACCTAAGAAGACATGGTAGTGTATGGGATAACCCACACTAGGCTATTCACCTTTCCAGTTGAAATTAACAAATAAACACAAAATTCTACCAATTGGAAGTATTAAAGGTGTGACAATAGATTTGGATGGAATGCACACTATGGTATATTTGGAAGTAATATAGATAGTGGATGGCACAACACCTTACCAAATATTTTTTGGATTGGATTGGAAATTTGATAACCAGGATATAATCAACCTAAAGATAAGGAAAATGACTTTTGAATCAGAAAAATATAGAGTCATTGCACCATTGGATCCCTCAGAAGGAGAAAGATTTGTAGAGGCCACTTGTTTGTATCTATAAGAAATAAACCAATTGTACAAAACCACCACGCAAGAAGAGGATTATTTTAACCCAACTGCAGATGGGGTACTCAACTAGAGAAGAATTGCATCATGTAAATTCGATTCGGACACAAGTTTGGAGAATTGGCAACAACGCTTACATGAATTTTCCACAAGGAGGCATGCAAGAATAGATCACATAGTAAGATGGGTTGGTACAGAGGTAAGAGAACCTCCCAATTTTCATGGGCTAAATGACTTAGATGAATTTATGACAAAATATGAATATGAAGTGTTAGAAAATCATAGGATATTATCCCTAGATATTTCACTCAAGGAAACACTTGCAAGATGGTGGGGTGCGCACAAAGAAGCAATTTGTGACTGGTATCAGTGTAAACAATTACCACACATTAGATTTGGTGCAGAACCAAGGAATAATATAGTCCAGAAGTATGATGGGAAAATCACACCAGTTGAACACTTGGAGAAGTGCATAACACAGTGGAGGATGACACCACCAGAGGAATGGCCTCATCACTTTAACCATACATTGGAAGGAATCCCAAGGAACTAGTATATAGACTAGGAGATGCATAGAGGCACTATAGAATAGACATGATTACAATAGAAATTTGTAGTAACTTTCTCATTTGAACATGAGAACCCCAACATTGATTCAACACTGAAGTTGATACTGGGAATGATATTTATTGATGAAATAGAAGTTGAAATCATGAAGAAATATCAACAATAGAACAAACAAACAATCAAAGAGTTACTTTCATGCTATCATGTGGAAGAAGAAGCACCAGATGAGGATGATCTATGCAACATTCAGATTACAGATATTGAGGGAGAAAGAGAGGTGGAAGGTCCATCTATGGATTCAAAATTATTTTTTGCACCAATCAAAGTTAAGAAATTCAACATTGAGATGAATGACAACCCTAAAATGGCAAGTATTGGAGACTATTGAGATGAGAAAATAGTAGAAAGAATAACATAGTTATTGCACAAATGCAATGGCCTATTTCCAACAAAATTTACAGAGATGAAAGGCATAGCATGGGATCTAGGTGAGATGAAAATACCCCTCAAAACTGAGGCTAGAATTGTTAGGAAGAGACCCTATCAACTGAATCTAGTGTATAAGCATAAAGTAAAATCATAAATTGATCGAATGTTGGAAGCTGGTATCATAGAACCATTAGATGAATTTGAATGGATAAGTCCCATGGTATTCCAAGAAAAGAAACAAGTGGGGATAATGATTTGTGTACATCTGAGGAAACTCAATGATGCCTACTTACATGACCCTTTCTCTACTCCTTTTACAGATGAAGTCTTAGAGAATGTGGGAGGCCAGGAAGCATATTCATTTATAGATGGATTCTCAGGTTACCATCATATCAAAATAGCTCTAGAGGACATGTATAAGAATACTTTTTATATAGAATTGGGATCCTACCAATATAAAGTCATGACATTTGGGCTGAATAATGCTCCAACAATTTTTTCAAGAGTAGTCATAGCTGCTTTTAAGGAATTATTACATCAATTTCTAGAAGTATATATGGATGACTGGATTGTATATAGTATTTTAAAGAACTGTAGAAGTGTTAAGATAAATGTTGGAAACATGCAGGCAATGCCCGATATCATTAAATATCAAGAAATGCATTTTTGGTACACCTTTTGGAATATTGTTGGGACATATAGTGTGTAAACAAGGTTTACTAGTGGAACCTACTAATATTGCAGTCATTGTAATTTTACCACCACCAAAGTCAATGTGCCAGTTAAGAGAAACACTGGGACATATAGGATATTACATGAAATTTATAAATGGGTATGGACAAATTACTGCACCAATGGAAAAAATATTAAGGAAGGACAACATATTTTAGTGGAATGAATAATGTCAGCAAGGATTGGAAATCAGAAGGAAATGATGGTAACACCACCTATAATGGTATTTCCATATTGGGAAAAGACATTTCATGTGCATGTAGATGCATCAACCATAACACTTGGAGAAATTCTGGCACAACCAAGAGCAGGGAACTTAGACTATCCTATATCCTTTGCAAGAAGAATGATGTTAGAATCAAAGAAGAATTACAACAACAAAGAAAGAGAAGGCCTAGCCATGGTATATGCACTTCATAAGTTCCGACACTATTTACTGGGTAAACAATTTAGAATGTTCATAGACCATTTTTCCCTCAAGTATCTAGTCAACAAGCTAGTGTTGGGGGGAGGATATATAGGTGGCTATTGTTATTTCAAGAATTTGATTTCGAAGTGATAGTCAAACTAGGGAAGCTAAATGAAGGACCTGATCACCTATCAAGGGTAACTAATGGAGAAGAACCTACTAATTTGGAAGACCACTTCCCTGATGCACAACTATTTTCAGTATAGGTAGCTGATGAATACTTCACTAATATTATTTAATAATTAAGTACATGGGTTGCACCATAGGACTTTAGCACTATGAAAAAGAAAAATACGGTAGTCAGAGCTGCAGGCTATCAACTCATTGCAGGAAATTTATATAAGATGGGCACAAACAACATTTTGAGAAGGTGTGTATTGGAACATGAACGACCCATAATTTTGGTAGAAGCTCATGAAGGTATAGTTGGAGGACACTATGCAGAAAAAGATACCGTGTAGATGGTATTGCGTGCAGGATTATGGTGATGAACAATCCAGATCTAAGACTTTTAACTATTCTTACCTTTATCAAGGCATAAAGCTTACATATCTTATCTTTTTCTTCACAGATCTGACTTCTTTTCTTCAAATCTGACCTCTCTTTCTTCAGACCCGACCTCTTTTCTTGGCACAAAGCTTCACAGGTCAAATAGAACACTGCGCACTAGGGCAACAGATCTACGCACATATCTTATTTCACGCAAAGTTTCTTCTTCTTCAGTTCCTAGCAATCACATTTCTAGGTCCCGGCAACGGAACCATTTGTTGGCACATGGGAAAACCTAGGGTTCAATGCTCAAGAGTGCACCAAAAAATCCCTGAATACCATCCCTTTCAGAAACACCTGTGAACCAGATGAAGTCTCACCCAAGGTAGAGGCAAGGGTGGTTGCAAGACTCAGGTGTCTGCAACCTTAGCTGGGACACATATATGTGATTATCTTTCTTACAACACACTTAGCATCAATTATTATTTAACATACATTCATTAATATACTTTACAGAAGGCACAAAGAATCACAGTGAATACTTATACTAAGAATGATTCAGTACTATCCACATAAATATAGGTTAGATTCAATAGATCAAGCACTAAGCATCTCATATATCAGATCTAATGTTCATTCATTCATCAATAGCACATAGCGTAACTAGATCTACTTAATCACATCAAGCACTTAGCCAAGAAAGAGATAAATACATAAGAGATAAGCACAAAACACTATACACACAGTTACCGTGGTTCACCCCCACCCTAGGGCTATGTCCACAAAGTATTCTTTATATTATCTTGGTCAAGCAGTTACAACACAAAGCTCTAATGACCCTTACTTTGCATAGGACAAAATATCTGCACAGCTCGCTAGATCCTTCTTTCTTTCTCTTCAACATCAGACTATAACAAACTGCACTTAGCTCTTCGATCTCATGCATAGAGAACTCTAAGATACATCCAATCACATAGATCCAATTACTAGCACTAAGCTTTCATTCATACATCACATAGATGTACTACATTACTATCTCTCTTTTTTATCTTACTATCTACATTGCCTATTTATAGATTACAAAATGGGCCTAAACGTGGGTAAACCCATGGGCCGACATCCCTTTCCTGTTACATCAACCCAAAACCCTAAAATGGACCCCAAAATAGGTCTTTCTTCCTTATTTTCTACTTCGTGTTGCGCTCCAAGCCTTCCTTGGCAAGCTGTCACAGTCCCAAAAGTGGTCAAGTATGACCAAGTACTCTTCAAAACTTGGTCAAGGGCCAACAGGCCCCCAAGACTCACCTGTGACTCATCTCGAGTCATTCAGGTCTAACCAATTCTTCTTCAAACTCCTCAAGCTTGGCTTGAGAAACTTTGACCTACTGCAGTGCGACAGCCTCTTGTTCAGTAAATTCCTGGATTACTGTGTCATTGAGCGGACCTTCCAGGTGCTATTATGCAGTGATGACACCTTGTTCAAGTTCAGCTCCCTGGCTTTCTAGTTCGGTGAATAGTTGGAATACCTTCTCTTGGAGTGGTTTCAGTCATTGAGAGACGTCCATTACTTTACTTTGCAACGTGTGTACTTGTTGTTGGGATGTGCATTGATTTGCGAACCTCTTCATTATTTCGATTGGGGTCATGGACTTCAGCTGCGCTTGTAGCACATTTGCATGTTGCTTTTCTTCGTGGAGCTATGCCTCCAATGTTTGCAATTCTGGATTCCCTTCGAGGGTTTCATAGGTTTGGGTGCTTCTGGTGCTTAGCTTCCTACATTTCAAAGCCAAAGTTTTTAATCGATCAACTACGCTTTGAGAAGTGGCCTCTCGTAGATCTCTTATCTCTTGGGGTGTCTCAGGCACGGTGTGGACCTCCATATCCATGATGCACTGTTGAACTTGCTGGATTACTTCTTCCAGTTGGGTCACCTGCTGTGGAAGACGATCTTCCATCTTCACTTCTATGATCGTCATAGAGCGCAGTGCCTTATGAACTCTTTCTTGTGTTTCAAGTTGCTCTGCTAGCAATTGGTCCTTGCTCTGCTGTAACTGGGATTTTTCCTCCTCCCATTTCACTTGTAAGTCAAGCTGATCCTATTATTCCTTTCTCTGTTGCTCTTCATGTGTGCTCTGTGCTTGTGCCAAAGCCTGGGTGGCTTTCACTATGTATTCTTGAGCTTGTCGAAGGTGAGCTTCGACTTTCTCGACGATCTGGCATAACTGTGTGGGATCATTGCCTGTTCCTGATATTTCCATTGTTAATGGCGCCATAGAAACTGCTTGGCTAGACTGAAGTGCTTGCTGCGCTTCTTTGAATTAGCCCGTGATCCGGTGGAATAGTTCCTCCTGATTTGATTCTTTCTTTTCCATGAGCTCTAATGAAACATCATTCAACGCGGCAATTAAGAAGTCAAAATTATCTGGGTTAAGCGTAGTCTTAAGCGTGGTCCGGGTGGCCTTATTTTTCTTTCTGGATGAGGGACTCGGTGGGGTAATCTTCATTTTCTTAGATGGATCTACCTCATCCCTAGTCGGGGTAAACTCACCTTTTCTCTGTTCATCTTCTATGCCCCCTAGTTCTTCATGATCACCTCCCTTCATGGGTGAGAGAGAAGCAGTCTTCGTGAATGTGATGTGGATATATTGAAATTCCACATCCTTCTTAGTCTTACGTGGTCCTGGTGTATCTGACATAGCTTCAGGGCTATCTACGTTGGACATCTCTGCGAGGAATGTTGCAGCAAGGAGGTCTGCCGACCATTCCTTGGTAATCTCCTCCAGGTCATCTTTTGTTAGCTTGTAATATGTGGATTTGTTGTTTGTGCTTGTATGTGCGCGCTGTGATGTAGGTGAAGTGACGATTTGCGCTGAATTTCATCAAAGGTTGAAACCTATGAAGAGTGTTGGGTGTAATGCGCAGTGTAGATTGAATGGCATTCCTCAACTGAGTGTAGTATGCATGGAAGACGACATTGGACTGCCATTGTTTGTTCATGTCACTGGAGTACCACAACGTACAAAACTTCCCGACCAGGGGTTCGAAGGGTTCGATCTCCAGAAACGTGGCCCCCTCAGGTAGTTCCCATGCGATGAAGGCAATGAGTATGAGAAACCAGCTAAAGTGGAACTCATACCCTTGGTACTGCGCTTGTCTACAGTCATTCTCTAGCTGATTTATAAGGTATTTCATCCAGTTCATTTGTAGTCCCTCCGCGCACTTCCCTACGAGGTCAACTACAAATCCGATCACCTTTGTAGGTCTGTTTTTTCGGACTAACTTGCCTGCGATCAACTGGAAACCAAAGCGTACTACTTCATTCTCAATGGAGGCTACCTTGTAACCTCGTGTGCCTTTCTCCAGATTTCCATATGTGTCTTTTATTCGTTGAGTGAGAGCACGATCTGCAGTCTTTCCAGGGTAAAATTCCTGCGGGTCAGGGCCCTACATGCTTAGCCCAATGATCCGATTGATCAGAATCGGATCCACAATGATGCGCCGGTCCAACCATAGGTATCCTCCATGGTAGCAGGACAACAACAGCTGAACACATGCATTTACTTCATGATGCCTCCCAAAATGTGGAATCTTCATTACGTTGAGGAGGGTTGACTGCGCAAGGTTATGGGTCCATTGTTGCGGTATAATCTTGGGGTTCTTTCCTTTTGTAATAGTCAAATACTTGTGTGGGGCTAGCATACTGTATACCTTGCGATCTCCAAGGTTAAAATCACTGAGTTTCAACGTGGTGAGATTCTCCTAGTCAGCATGAACTGCGTGCACCCCTTTCGGGAGGTACGCAGTGACTACAACATAACTGAAGTATCTGGGTAAAGAGTCTCGATTCACTGGTCCACTTAGTGGTGGGATATATTTAGGCAAGATGCTTGGGATCATCTTCACAGTGGCGAAGTTGTTTCCGAGCTTAGATTGTCTTTCCGAAGGTGGTCGGGATGGTCCTACTCGAGCAATGGAGGGGGAAGCTAGCAGTACACCTGAGGATGATGCCTGTACACCTATAGACATTCCGCATTCTGACATGACTCTCTCAGCCATTAAATCAATTAGAACTTCTTCAAAAATTTTCTCAGCAGCACTGAGCTCGTTCGACATACAAACTTGGGTCAGCTGGCTCGGGTGCAAAAGGAATTTAGAGACGACAGTGAATAGTAAGGCAATGATCTCAGGGTTTACGCTCAGATTCTCATTTAGCAAAAAGTATTCTCAGTGCGTGGTGTGACAGGTTAAGTAGGCAGTCTTAGCAACGGTCTGCTTGCAATGGACATGGGGCCTTCATTAACTCCGTTCTATCTGTTCTGGTGCTATCCAATGGTTTAGTGGTAACCCATAACTGCTTTTTGATCTATTCGGAGGGGTGATCGAACAGTTATATTGGTTCCAATGGCTATATTGCTTCATCATGGTGAAGTACTCCATGTCGTTGTTCTGATATCTTGGTGAAGCTCCAATTCTGCAATTATTCTTACTGCGAAGTGTCCTCTAGAACCTCTTGTAACCTTACAGTATTATCCCTTTTCTTTCTTAACTTCCTAGCCTTCTTCCCAGTGAGTTTCATCTCAGTAATGCTTTTACCATTCTGATGTTTATCTTCTGTTGTCTTAGTTACTTCGCGCTGTGGAAAATATTTCTTAGGGTTCCTTGATAATACTTCTTCTGTATCAAAAATAGGTAACTTGATCTTCTGCGGATCCTCAAGTGTTCTCTTAGCTTCAACATCGGGGGTACTAATATTAAATATATTTGATTTTCTCTTCTGTTCTTCAATCAAGTGTGCGATCCTTCTGGTCATAAAGTCTTTTAACTCTTGCTTCTTTTGTTCCAAAACTTTCTCTTCTTCTCTTTGTCTGGTCTAATTTCTATCAATCTAGGGTTTTCCTATGAGCATGGTAAATGGGGCTCCGTCTTCAACAAATTTAATGATCTCAAAGTCTTCCTTTGTCGAATTTCCATTGACAGTCATAGGTATCTGGGCGAGCCTTCCACATAGGTTTACTAGCTTTCCTCTGAAGAAACTTGTTCCTCCTAGGGAAGGGATCACAACAGGATTTCCTATAGCTTCCCAAGTTCTTTCTGGCATAATGTTCACTTGTGCTTCTTCATCAAGAGTATAGTCAATATCAAAGTCCCCTATTCTTGCTTCGATTTGCTCCTTTTCTTTGAATATCTCTGATATCCTAACATGTCGGTGGTCATTCAAGGTATCTTTCATCTATAGAAATATCTTTTCTGATTCTTTTTAGGTTTCTTCTATAATCTTGGTCTATTGATCTCCGTCAGGGTTTGCTTGTTCCATATTCAACTTCTCAAACCTAGCAATCATTCTAGGGAAATCCAATACTTCATGGTCCATAGACTTACAATAGAGGCAAGTAGGTCTTCTCCCAGGGCATTCTTTAGCAAGGTGTCCCGGTCGTTTGCAACTATAATAGAGGGTTAATCTTCTGTCTGTTTAGATGTTCTCCAACTCCTTCTATACTACACACTAGGATCATGGTGGCTAGCCTGCAATTTTTTTTTTCTAGGATCCTGCATCCACTTGTTAGTCCAGACATTCTTTTGATGTATAGGTATACCATATCTATCACTATACTTATCAGATCTATTCATATCAAACTTTCTTTCATCTATTAATGCCCTAGTTTTGAAGCTAAGACATAATCTATCAAACATACCTAGACCCATGCTTTAGAAACAAAAAATTTCACTTATATTACTTCTGCAGAGCACAAAGCTTCCATATCTAAGACTTTTAACTATTCTTACCTTTATCAAGGCATAGAGCTTAAAGATCTTATCTTTTTCTTCACACATCTGACCTCTTTTCTTCAGATATGACCTCTCTTTCTTTAGATTTGACCTCTTTTCTTGGCACAAAGATTCACAGGTCAAATAGAACACTGCGCACTAGGGCAATAGATCTACGCACAGAGATTATTTCACACAAAGTTTCTTCTTCTTCAGTTCCTAGTAATCACAGTTCCAGGTCTCGGCAACAAAACCATTTTTTGGCACAGGGGTAGACCCAGGGTTCAACGCTCAAGAGCGCACCAACAAAGCCCTAACTACCGGTCCTTTCGACAACACCTACGAAGCAGATGAAGACTCACCCGAGGTAGAGGAAATAGTGGTTGCAAGACTCAGGTGTCTGCAACCTTAGCTAGGACACAAATCTGTGGTTATCTTTCTTATAGTGCACTTAGCATCAGTTATTCCTTAACATACATTCATTAATATACTTCGCAGAAGGCACAGAGAATCGTAGTGAATACTTATAGTAAGAATGATTCAGTACTTATCCACATAAATATAGGTTAGATTCAATAGATCAAGCACTAAGCATCTCATATATCAGATCTAATGTTCATTCATTCATCAACAACACAGAGCGTAACTAGATCTACCTAATCACATCAAGCACTTAGCCAAGAAAGAGATAAATACATAAGAGTGAAGCACAAAACACTATACACACAGTTACCATGGTTCACCCCCACCCTGGGGCTATGTCCACAAAGTCTTCTTTATATTATCTTGGTCAAGCAGTTACAACACAGAGCTCTAATGACCCTTACTTTGCACAAGACAGAAAATCTACGCAGCTCGCTAGCTCTAATGACTAAGGGAAAAGTCACAACATAAATGTTCGACACACCAAAAAATTGCAGTGCACCAGAAACCAGGCCAACGACCAGAAAAGAAAAACCGGTCGTCGGGGTAAAAAGGTGCGAATTGGGCATTTATGAAACTAAATGAAGTGTACTTGACAAAATTTAATGCATTAATAACCATCAAAGAAGCTTCTCCTAGAATATTCAAGTCATTTATGACACCCTATATATAATGAAAATGATGGCTAAATGAGACACATTGTGAATTTGCAAACCCGTGAAGCTAAGGAGCATGAAGACGAGAGGCGAATAGGCGAATTCAGAAATCATAGTAGCCAAAGCTCAATCAGGGTAGGAATAATTACCCATGGTGTCACCTCTAAAGGTTGGCATACCTAGCCAAACAACATGAAAAAACACAACAACCATAGGTCACTGCAGGAAACCGCAGAGGCGGAACAAGAGTTTACACACATAGAGGGAATCGTCATTGTCGACGCAATTCCTTTGCCACAGTTTTAGCCAGTGAGAGACACACTGGTAGAGGAAGAAGAAAAATCCTCTAGGAAGGTCGAGATGGATATCAAATCGCATGATAGTTCACAGGGCCATGAACCATTAACCACAGGAAACCCACCACAACCTTCCAAGGTCGAAGTAGGCCACAAAACGAATGGTGGTGATAGCGAAAGAATAGAGTTTTAGAGTCAGGATGGAAAGAAGAACTAGAGGCTGGTAAATATAGCACGGTAGTATAGAGAAAGGGGAAACAACCCATCACACGGTCCCCGCATAAGAAACCAGATGCCTTGATCATTTTTCTGCGCATTCCAAATGGGGTTCATGACACACCAAGTCTACTGGGTTGCATTGAAAGGCTAAGATATGCAGAACACGATGTGTCTGACACCAAAAAATTCTCATAATTTTTGCAACAAGTGTATATGGAGAGTCTGGGCATAGGGCCACTAGGAGATCCAGTACTGTAGCCAAAGTAATGGGTGACAGGCTTGGAAAACATAGGGACTCTGAATTTGCTGGAGATTCCCCACTTCAGAAGGGGGAAATATGTGAACAAATGTATCAAGCAGTTGTTGGAGGTCCTCCATGGAGGATTTTTGTGGTTAGAAGAACCAATCTAAATCGAGGTAGAGATAATATCATTCATCACAGGCCTGCCATCAAATGGTGAGAATACCGCGCAATACCTGGATGACAAAACCAAGGAAAGGGATCTTATAGAAGAGATGAAGAAGATGTATGGGACAGAAAGGGGCTCATGCAGATAATTATAAAACATATCAGTGACAAAACCACCAGGATGGAAACAAAATTTATGGCATGCAAGCTACTTCGCAAATTCCGCAAGGAGGAGGTCCCTACAGAGGTTGTCATAGCAACAACACAATGCGCAAACAACACCATGCTTAGTTGGGCCCCACATTTATTGAATTTGTTCCTAGACGACTGCAAGGATGTGAAGGACTTGGGAAAAAAGTTCCATTACTACTGGATAATGATTTTGATAGCATTAATTGGATGGAAAGCGCCTTTCTACTCATACTTCTATGATAGAGTAGGAAAATTGCGTGAAACATGATACACGTTGATGGGAATCACTTTGGACTCCAAGTGAAGAAGTGTCAATGCCAACACTTTTGATTGGTATCTCAGTGACATATAAGACAACATAGCCAACACATGAAGGATAACTATGGAATTTGTCGAGTAGAACTAGGGGTGATCCAAATTTAAGGCTACATGACATAACATGTGGATCTAAGCGTGTAGGGATCCAAAGAAAGAATGTATACAACTTCGATTCTGCATTAATGTAGAGGAATTTGAAATGGAAATGAGAGACTGGTAGGATGACTAGAAGATTCCAGTCATCACCAAGGAAATTCCCAAGGGAAAAGAAGTGGAAGCAGGGTCATCTAAGACATCTATAGGGGGCAGTGCCACAACTAAGAAACCAACAAAACAAGGGAAGCATGGTCAAAAGACAATGCAACATAAGAAGGGTTCAAAAGACAATGCAACATAAGAAGGGTAGTGCCCCAAAGAAGGATGTATAGAGAGGAAAGAAGGACAATTCCCCAGTGTAGGAAGAACAAGGAAGGGGGGACACAATGACGCAGGAAACCCCATCGACAACTACTCTGCAAGAGATAGGGCCACTGGAATGACCAATCATACATACAGGTGGGCCGCACAAGAAATCCAAGGCCCATAAAAAAGTCCCATAATACACAATTACTGAGGATGATGTAGATCTTGTAGCAGAGAGGGTACAAGACCGCACAATGGATGAGTTTGAAGAGGCTGAGAACCAAAGAGGAAGGATAATGAACACACTGGATGATATTAATTAGTGTTATAACCCTAATTTTCACCATACATGCTTACCTGGCATCAGGCCATCTCAGATCCCTTCTTTGCCAAAGAACTGCTGAACAACTCTTTAAAAAACCTCTTTTATAAGGGCCCACACACCCTACTTCATTACTGCAAGCATGTACATGCTAGTTGACCTAAAACAACCCACGTGGACCGACAAAAGCACGAAAAAAGGAAAGTTGTCGATAGAACACACAGCTTTGGGTGAGTTAACTAAAACTCCCAACCATGCATGGCCAAAGGTTCGTCCACATATCTAGCTTCTTCTAGCCTATAAAAGAAGGGTTAGCGGTCCCATTTGGAAGAAGAGAAATAGAGTAAAAAAAACTCTACTCGATTGCACATTCCCATTGTCCCAACCCTTCAGCCATCCTTTTGCAAGAAGAGATACAAAGCAAAGAAGTTGGAGGAGATTTGAAGAGGATCCCAGGATCAGGATTCACGGAGTAGTGGCCGATCTCGACATTGTAATTTGATTCATTAAAGTTAATAATAAATAAATGCTTTTCTCGTCCCACTATATGAGTTCTTCATAGTTCAGTAAATATATGTTTGAATCTCTAACCCATTAGTCTGTAGGTAAAATGCATGTGTAGTTTGTTGCTTGTTTTGTATGCAGGTCAGCCTTGGGAGGAGAGCTGCTAACGAGCGATCAAGAGTGAAGAAGGATCGACATCGAACATCCAGAACAATGTATGTTGGTCTAACCATGTATTTGCTGAAAAGAAATGGGGATTAAGTCTCAGATGAAGGTAGAAAGTAGGTTTCTTTTGGTCATATTTGCATGCATACTATAACCCTATTTGCTAGTTCATAGGGGGATTTCCCACCACAACAATTAGGTATTGGAAAATATACAAGCAGTGTAGAGGAAAGAAAGGGGAACAAAACTGATCCCCCGAGTGATAAAATAAGAGGATAGGACCATGTAGAACAAATAAGACAAAATCCAGATCATAGCGCAATCAAGTCCGAGCTTCCAGATAATAATAGACATGTTGTAGGTTGACGAGGCCATAACACAGACACCACTCAAAGACTTGTTGTAGGTATAATTGGTACTGGCTAAAATACCAACAAAGGCACTATACAAAATGCAAGTCAGTGTCACATAGGAGGTGCAATCACGAGCTAGAACAGACGCGATGGAATTGTAGGAAGCTAGAAATGGCAAGGATGCACTAGAACTAGTGGTAGAGAAAGACAAGCTGGATATAGAAGAGGAGATGCAACGTGTTATCACATATAGTTGTCAAGAGTAGTGTGTGTTTTTTCAATACTTAGGCATGTATCCTTTCCCTATCTCTCTCTCCTTCTCACAGGCCAAGTCTTAAAGTTTTTCCCTTTCGACTGTCAAAATTAGTTTTTTGTTTGCCCCTTTTTGTTTTAAGCAACCTGGTTTCTCTTTATGTCTTACCTGAAATAATTTTTGGCTCGAAGCCTTTCTGTTTTTCCTGGAGGATGAACACTCGCCTCTTTTGTTTTAGTCTCTAGTCCTTCTATTTTCCTAGCCCACAACAAGTCACCCAAGTCCTTGTTCACATAGGCCGCAACCATGGACATCAAGCACAACCTTCATAATAGTTTATTTTGGGCTTGGAACACAAGCAACATGTAGGTTTAGTTTTTAGCACCAGATATCCTTCGTGGAGTTCTGATCAGTGGCTGGCGGGTATTCATAATCTCGAAATTGTACCAAGTATAGTGCCAGAGAAAAAATTCCAAAGTCTCGAAGCCTGAAGCGGACATAAGCCGTAGATATTGAGGGGGAAAGGTGGAAACCAATATGAGGGTTCAAGGAAATGAGCTTCAGGATATTTGAAGTAAGAAGTGCATAAAATTCCCGAAGAGCCGAATCCTAGACACCCGAAACAACTATGGACCATTGATCTCAAATCAATAGGAGCTGTTGATAGTGGCAAAAGTACCTCTGGAAGCCGTGAAGAGCTAAAGGCCCGAAGTGAGCCTGTACCATCCATTGGAGGGGACACGCAGCAGCAGATCATTCACTATGGATTTTTTTCTTCGAGAGTTTTGGAATGAGAAGTGCGTAAAGTTACCGAAGAGCTGAAGCCCGAACTCCCGAAGTAATCCAATCCATCCAAGCAAAGGGGACACGTGGAGGCAGATCCTTCACTTCAAAATTCAGTGCTCAAGAATATTGTGGAAGTCAAGCATTCAAAAATCCCGAAGGACCAAATCCCGAAGGCCCGAAGTGCCGAAGGCCCGAAGTGAATCTGGAACGTCGATCTGCGGGGGGCCACACGTCATTAGATCAATCATTTTGGGAATTTTACTTCAGAGGATTGCGTGAGTTTTGCATCAAAGAGTCCCAAAGCATCAGAGTGTCAAAGTGTCAAAGTAATGAAGGGATCATAGCTGTCAAAATCAGGAGGCCATGCGTCAGTGGATCAAAAATTCTAGGTAAAAGAACATAGAGGAGGACAAATTTTGAGATTTGATTTTCCCAGAGGCTGGAGTCCCGAAGGGATCGTAGCCATCAAAGTCAAGAGGCCACACGTTAATGGATCATCAACTCTGGGTAAAAACACATAGAGGATCCAAAGGAAAAGGAGCTAGTGCTCGAGTCCTGGAGCACCAAGTTCGTGCTATCCGTCATCACAGATACATGGAATCCGTCTAGAACTGACACATGTCACTCATTTCAAGCATTTTATACATGCTTTCAGTTTGTTTTCAAGTGACACATGTCACCTATCCTTCCACAAAATATCAACATGATGATGTCAGGCCTCTATGTAAGATAATCCTCCAAGAGCTGTTATTATTCAACGCCAAAAGTAGCTCCCCATCACAAGGCACACTTTTGGAAGATACTAAAAGTTGGTGGGCGATTAAGCTTGACAGTTGCTCTAAATATATTAGGTGCACCCAGATCTCAGATCAAGACCAGATCTACGACCACAGTTCATTGCGGGGACGCAACATGCTCGGGCGATAATTTTCTTGAGTGGTCCCACAATTGAAACCATGGTAAGGAAAAAGTGATACGTGGCAGAAGGTGGTGAATTACGGGCCCAAAAGTGTTATGAACCCAAACCAATTTTGAGCAACCCCACAATCAAATGTTTATATGGTGTCCCATCCAAGAGCAACACATGGCCACCCCTTGAGCTTTAAGTCTCGTTGATTCTCCGAGGAAAAGAAGTTAGTGGAAGGTAGGTTTATTGGTTGAAACATCGACTCACCCCATAAATGGAAGGCGTGGAGGATCTAGAGCTATCAACCAATGGTACCCCTGCAAGCAGATTTTCCTGCCAACCCATGCTGATCTAAGCTCACATCTGACAGAGGGATACATTCACAGTCTAACATAAGACTGCTCAGATGCAATTCTTTGAATGTAGTGATAAGATAACACTCCTAATAGTCGAGGACTGATCTGAGTATAAATAAGTAGTTTTGATATTTTGTTAAGGTCATTAATTGGTTGAGAAGAGCTCCCTATTTTGTAATATTTTGATACCAGAACTGTTCTATGGTTATGTATCACATTTGATACTTTCGCATTAATAGAATTCAACCTCTTTTCATCTCTCTGTAAAAACTGTGCTAAAACACTCGGGCATGGAGGATCCAGTCGAGGGTTGTGATGCTATTGTAATGTTGGTTTGATTACAGTGGTATCGTGACCAGTTTTAGTTAGCTTCCTTGTTATCCTATTCCTTCTCACATTGAATGACTCAGGCATGGAGGATCTAGTCGAGTTGTTGTAGTTGCATGATAGTGTAGGTTTGATTATTATGCTACTATGACTGTGTTTCTTGGACATATTTTAGTGTCTGAAGCTTGAGCTCAAGAGTGCCCTTGAGTCTGAGTTTTTATTCACCAAGCTGCTTGAAATCCTAATGTCCATAGCAGTCTTGTTCACCCCTCTCATTAAGTCTTCCCTCTGCTAACACTTAAACTCAAATCACTGACTGAAGTTAATGAGGCCCTCACTTCCCTATGCATTACTTTTCCAGTTCTGTGTTGAAATCATTTATGTATTGATTTTTCCCCATTTGACCTCCACTCACATAAATCAAACACACACCAAACATTTATGATGGGTACTGGGCTTATCCTCCCATAATCTGAGGGTGAATCTTAGTGCTAACATTCATGGCGTTGTTGCTAGGGAACGAATTGAAGACATTTCCTTGGGTAAGAACGACAAAGAAATTCTGGTTTCGAAGGTGCATCAAAAATTAGTATCTTGAAGATTGCAACTTGCACCTAGTGACTCCACTATTTAAATTGTGTCTCCAAAAAGAATATACACGAGGTCTACTCCAAATTTGCCTCTAGCTACACCTGAATATGACCCAGAGAATATTATCAAGAAAGGAAAGGCCTCTCAAGAAGAACACCTTTCAACCATTGTATCATGTGATTCAGGTATTTACATGATTCTTATTTAAAAACCCCAGTATTTGCTTCTAATTCTCTTGTTATACCATCTGCTGGAGTTTCCAAAAGTTTAAATTTTGGGAGTTTTCCTGTTGATACCCCGTCCTAGTCTTGGTTTGGAAGGAGAAAAATTTGAAAATCCTTTCTCCCCTGATATTATACAGTGGTTTAGACCTAGGACCTTAGAATATTTTCCTGCTTCAAGCTTTATTACTCCCCCTCCTATTAAAGTTGTTGTGTTTGGAGAAGGGGAAACCTTTGTTCCATTGAACCCCATATATCTCTCCCCCAACACTTAGTCATTTCCTTTCTCTACGAGAAGCACAACTACAGTTGTACCTGTCCAAGCTTCATCTTCCCCTATTTCTCCTATAGTTCACATCCCAATGGCAGGTGCTAATCCTCCTAGGAACAAGATGGCTGAGATATTGACTACTAGATATGCCCCTCTAGTTTTAGCTTAGCCTATTAATAATCTCCCAGCCACATAATACCTTAATTACATGCCCTAGTTCACAGGGGAGGGAGACATAACTACAGAAGAGCACCTTTCATATTTTTATAGATTTGTAGAGATCCATGCCATCGAAAATGAAGATGTGTAGATGAGAGTTTTCGTACAGAGCCTTGATGGTGATGCTAGGAATTGGTTTAAGGACTTGCCTCCTAGATCTATTGACGAGATTGATACTCTGGATGAATCATTCTTAAGACATTGGGGGGCTAAAAAAGTTTTCCTTTATTATATTACAAAATTTGGGGCACTTAAGAGAGAGGAGGGGGAATCTGTTTTAGACTTCTCAAAGAGGTTTAATAATATGTATAAAAATATTCCCACTGAAATTAAGCCTACATAAACCTTTGCCATGATTACTTATGCTAGTGCTTTTGAACCTGAGTTCTTCCTCTTGTTGAGAGAAAGAAGAGCTACCTCGGATGATATGCAAGATGCAACCCTTGAAGTGGAATCTAATCTATTGGTAGTAGGAAAACTTAGGAGAAAATCTAATAGAGATAGAACAAAAGGTAGGTCTGAAGCCTCAACCTCTGATTCCTTGATTGCCCACCCTCAAGAGGATGAATTGACCAAGCTAGTAAAATCACTATCTGCTAAAGTGGAAAGGTTGGAATTGGAAGGAAAGAAGAATGATAGGAATCCCCAAAATGATGATAATAGGGGTAACTTCAAAAGACCAAATAATGCCCCTCAGATTATCCAAAGAGATCAAAGAAACATGGATAGGGATGATCAGAGAATTCAAGCTCCTCTACAAAATAACCTTGTTATTGATGAAGAAGGAGAGGAAGAAGATGTCGACCCTGAAATCCATTGTCTCAAAGACACCTCCTTATTTCCTCATCTAACCCAATATGCATATGAAGACTCTCTCATGGATAGCCAACTAAATGAAATGAGCATTAGGGAAAGGACCAGTAACAATCCAAATATATATAACCTGAGGTCAAATAAGAAAGAAGGGAATCTTGATTTTTCTGATCATCCTACTAGAGTAGAGAAGCCTGCTAAATAGGTGGCAGACAATAGTAAAGAAAAAGAGGCACAAACCCCCCCACCGGTGGTTAAAATCCCTATTCGAGAAGTGAAAGAAACAAAAATTTACCACCCGGGGAGCACCACCAGTAGAGAGAGATGGAGATGGAGATGTTCCACGTGCATTTTAAGTAGCTCTAAAACTAGTCGATGACCCCTAACCTATACAAAATCACAAACAATTGAGTTAGTTCGAGAGCCAGTAAGAGGGGCAGGAGCTAAGGGAAAAAAAAACTTGGATTCGGTGCGATACATGTATAGGTGCCTGGCTAATAGGAGGTAGATAATATTGCTAGGTGGAGATCAATGGATTCCAAACTGTGACGTTGTCACATCAAATCAAAGTGCATGCTTTGTGTAGTTTAGTTTCTCTCTATTTATTTTCTTTCTATTATATATGTTATATGGTGACATCATCAATTGGCTAGTGAATGGTAGGAGGGGATGAAATTCCTAGCTAAGTGAGGTCCAGGGAATTATTGTGGTAGGTCATAGCCTGTAGTAGTGACCAGATGCACCCCCAATTTTCTGTTCTGTCCAACTCTACACATACCAAATAAAATTAAGTTCCACCTTTATCACTTACAATAAGGAGAGAGATCAGTGAAACCTCTCTATCAAACAACTAAATTGAAAGAAGGAGATTCTGAAGCCTCCTTCCTCTTATAGCCTTGAGCATGAGATTCAAAATATTAGGATCCATGTACATATTTCAGAGTTAGTCAAGCATGAGGGATTCAAAAGGTGCCTCTCTAAAGTATTGCAACCCGAACCTCTATCTCACCCCACAGGCTCAGTCAACCTCCAAGATGAAAATCTAGCTGTCATACTAGGGCCTTTGGTAGAGGATAGATATGATTCCTCCCCCCCTTTCTATACATCATTGAATATTCATGATAAAGTATTGCACAACTGTTTGATGGATTCGGGGGCATCTCACAATCTCATGCCTAAGATTGTCATGTATGAGCTTAGGTTGGAGGTTACAAAAAACTACCATGACTTGTATTCATTCGATTCCAGGAAGGTAAAATGCATCGGGGTTATTAAGGACCTGGCTATCTCCTTGTTCCAATTGCCAATGAAGAGTGTGGTCATGGATATAGTGGTAGCTAATGTACCCCCTAATTTTGGGATGCTCTTGTCTAGATCTTTGATCAAAATACTAGGTGGAACTTTGCAGATGGATCTTTCATATGCTACCATTCCTGTGTTTGGGGGGGAACATAGAAGGATTTATAAAGAAGCACAACTTTATTACATTTTCAGTGATGAAGAAAATCCCATCAACCACACCATTTTTTCAGTTGATACTAACTTAGGAACCAATATATTACAGCTCACCGATACTCCTCAACCACCTATTGAAATAAGAAAGAAACCTATTACTTTTTGTGAAGATCCTCCCCCCAATACCATTGTTTGGATTTTTTTTTTTGATGGAGCCTCTTCTAGGGAAAGTGCTGGTGCTGGAGTAGTTTTTATTTCCCCCTCCCAAGAGACCATATCTCTGTCTTGTAAGATGGAATTTGAAACAACAAACAAATTGGCAGAATATGAGGATCTTCTCTTGGGTTTGAGAGCTGGAAAAGACATGAATATTGAGGAGCTACTAGTGTTTGGGGATTCCGAGTTGATTGTTCATCAAGTCAGAAATATGTATCGGGCTAAGAACCCAAGGTTAAGGGCCTATAAAAATGAAGTTTGGGATATGGTTGACATTTTATTTCTGGATTTTAATATCTCATTTGTTCCAAGGGAGGAGAACTTTGTGGCATATTCCTTGGCGGTCTCAACAAGTAATTTCAAGGTCCCTTTACCCCCCAAACTCAAGTATGAGGTGGAGATAAAATATAGACCCTTTATTCCTGACAATGTCAAGAATTGGAAGGTATTTGAAGATGATATTGATATTAAAAATTTTCTTGGGACTTTGGACAAATTTTCTAATTTTCATATTGATCAGGATCAGGATGCTAAAGAAAGTCCTCATGCTGATGTTTTTCTCAATAAAATTGCTGACCATCATATTGTCATTTTCTTAGTAACCGTATTCCAAAGGGGCTTGTCCCTTTAGAGATATTTTTTGACAGAAATGATGTTACTGTAAAGGTTGAAGGATCAACTAAAGAAGTTGATGTGACTGAATGAAATATAGGAATAGAGGAGGATCCCAAATAGGTCAAATTGTCTAGCAACTTATCAAAGGAGAAAAGGGTTGAGTATGCCAGGCTTCTCAAGGAGTTTGCTGATGTGTTTTCCCGGGAATATGAGGATTTTAGGAGATATGAAACCAACATCATCGAACAAAAAATCCCTTTGAAAGAAGATGTCAAACCTTTCAAGTAGAAGCTCAAACAGATAAATCCCATGCTGCTGCCGATTATGGAAAAAGAAGTCAAAAAGATGTTGGATGCACAGATCATCATCCCCTTGAGATTTTCAGAGTGGGTAGATAATTTGGTGCCTGTGAGGAAGTAGAATGGGGAAATCCGATTGTGTATCTATTTCATAAATTTGAACAGAAGCTTCAAAAAGGATAATTACCCCTTGCCAAAAATGGAGCACATTTTGCAGAGAGTGATTGGTTCGTCTAGGATGTATATGGTTGATGGTTTCTCCGGGTACATCTAGATCTCTGTCTTTCCTAAAGATAGATAGAAGAAAACTTTCACTACTCCTTGGGGCATGTTCATGTATGCTAAAATTCCCTTTGGATTGATGAATGCAGGAGTGACCTTCCAACGAGCCATGGACATCGCTTTCATTGGAGAAAAGGAAATATTTGTAGTCATATATCTGGATGACATTACAATATTTTCAAGGTTTGATAAAGAGCATTTTCATCATTTGAAGAAAGTCTTGTTGAAGTGAAGAAGGTTTGATCTCTCTCTCAATTCTAAGAAATCTTTATTTGCCATGCAAGAGGGAAAATTGTTGGGGCACATTGTGTCAGCTGAAGGGGTGAAAATTGATCCAAGCAGAGTAGAGGCCATCCAATCCTTATCTTTTCCCATATATAAAAAAGAGGTTCATTCTTTCTTTGGTAAGATCAACTTTCTGAGGAGGTTCATTTCTAATTTTCCTGAGTTGGTTAAATACATTACAACCATGCTCAGAAAAGGGAATGAAGTGAAATGGACTGTTGAGTCCAGGAATTATTTCAACCAAATAAAGAGGGCTTTGAATGAAGCACCTATGCTCATCAGCCCTGACTATTCTAAGGAATTTCTGATATTTTCTTTCACTTCATCTGATACTCTGGCTATTTTTTTTCTACAAAGAAATGCATAAGGTTTGGAACAACCTATTTCCTATTTTAGCAGAGCACTGAGGGATGCAGAAATAAGATACAATATCATGGAGAATAAATCTTATGCTTTGGTAAAGGCCCTCAAGGCTTTATGAATCTATATTCTGCATTCGAAAGTTATCACATATGTCCCCTCACTCGCAGTGAAGGAGATACTGATCCAACCTGATATAGATGGGAAGAGAAGCAAGTGGATGGTCAAGATTCTGGAGTTTGACCTGGAAATAAAACCCACCAAATTGGTGAAAGGTCAAGGTTTAGCCAGGTTACTGGATGAATCAAATTACAAAGAAATGGGGGTTAATTCCATGAATGTCGAATCAAAAAATCAGCAAACTAGGATTGTTGTTGAAGACTCTCATGTCAGCCCCAACTTAGTAGGATGCCCATGGTACAAAGTTATCATATATTTCCTACAAAAGTTGAAGCCTCCTGATGGTTTGGACAAAAACAAGGTGAGAGATTTGAAACTCAAAGAAATCAAATATTGTATCATTGATCTGGTTTTGTATTGGAAGGATCCTATGGGAGTCCTATTAAGGTGTCTATACCCACAAGAATCCCAAAGAAATATGACTTATTTTCATGAAAACTCATGTGGGGGACATCATTTTTGGAGGACCACAATGTATAAGATCCTCAGAGCTGGGTATTTCTGGCCCATCCTTTTCATTTATGTTTGTGCAAAGACCAGATATTGCCCCAAGTGTCAAAGGTTTGCTAGAAAGCAACAACTCAAATATTTTCCTTTGAAACCTGTAATGGTTTCTGGACCTTTTCAGCAATGGGGTCTCGAGTTCATTGGAGAGATCCAACCAGCCTCAAGTGACTAGCACAGGTGGATTTTGAACGCCATTGATTATTTCACCACATGGGTAGAAGCCATCCCTACAAGGAGTGCCTCCCACAAGGTGATCATAAATTTCCTTTAAGACATCATATCTAGATTTGGTTGTCCAAGTGAGATTGTTACAGACAATGCCACCTCCTTTAGAGATGAGCCATTAATTAATTTCTATGAGTAGTATGGGATCACGCTAGTCCATTCTACTCCCTACTACCCTTAGGGAAATGGTTTAGCAGAGTCTTCTAACAAGAGCCTCATAAAGATCATCAAAATATTTTTATAAGACAACAAGAAATCCTGGGATTCAAAGCTAAAGTTTGCATTGTGGGCTGACAGAATTACAACCAAAAGGTCACTAGGAATTTCCCCTTTTCAACTCGTGTATGGGGTTGAGGCTATTTTTCCTACTCAACTTGCTTTTCCTATGGAAAATTTCCTCGAGGACTACCAAGGAGAACTCGACGACATGGTCAGGAGGATACTGTAGCTGGTAGAAGTGTAGTAGAATAGGGAGAAACTATTGGATAAGGCACAAGATCATCAAAAGAAGATAAAGCGAGCCTTTGACAAAAAGACAGGAAAGGGGGATTTCTAGCTGGGGGATATGGTGCTCAAATGGCATGCACCCAAGCAAGACAAAGGGAAACATGGTAAATTTGAAGCCTTATGGATTGGTCCCTTCAATATTTTTGAGGTATTTCTGAACAACAATTATAAATTGTAGAACTTAGAGGATTCCAAAGTTTTAGGTGGCCCTGTCAATGGGAATTTTCTGAAGAAATATTTTGTTTAAGCCATGATTGGATTCCCACCATTGTACATACCACTTTATCTTCGTTTTTTAATAAGATACTCCATAACCCAAAGCTAAAGCACTGGAGCTGTGCATTCTTAGCAACTTGTAGGGAGCATGCCATCCCCTGTGGAGCCAAATGTTATCACATATAGTTGTCAATATTAGTGTTTGTTTTGTCAATACTCAGGCCTATATCCTTGCCCTGTCTCTCTCTCCTTCTCGCAGGCCAAGTCTTAAATTTTTTCCCTTTCGACTATTAAAATCAGTTTTTTGTTTGCCCCTTTTTGTTTTATGCAACCTGGTTTCTCTTGATGTCTTACCCGAAAGAAGTTTTGGCTCGAAGCCTTTCTTTTTTTCCCGGAGGATGAAAAATTGCCTCTTTTTTTTTAGTCTCTAGTCCTTCTGTTTTCCCAACCCACAAAAAGTCACCCATGTCCTTGTTCACACAAGCCACAACCATGGAAATGAAGCACAACTTTCATAACAGTCCATTTCGGGCTAGGAACGCAAGCAACATGCAGGTTCAGTTTTCAACGACGGAGATCCCTCATGGATTTTAGATCAGTGGCTCGTGGGTATTCAGAAACTCAAAATTGTACCAAGTATAGTGCCAGAGAAAAAAGTATGAAGTCTCGAAGCCTGAAGCAGACATAAGCCATAGATCTTGAGGGGGACAGGTGGAAACTGATCTAAGGGTTCAAGGAAATGATATTTGGGATATTTGAAGTGAGAAGTGCATAAAATTCCCGAAGAGTCGAAGCCCAGACTCCCGAAACAACTATGGATCCTTGATCTCAAATCAACAGGAGCCGTTGATCTTAGCGATAGTACCTATGGAAGCCCCAAAGTGCCAAATGCCCAAAGTGAACCTAGACCATCCATTGGCAAGGACATGCGACAACAGATCATTCACTTCAGATTTTTTCCTTCGAGATTTTTGGAATGAGAAGTGTGTAAAGTTCCCAAAGAGCCGAAGTCCGAACTCCCGAAGTAATCTGAGCCATATAAGCCAAGGGGACATGTAGAGGCAGGTTATTCACTTTTGAATTCGATGCTCTGGAAGATTGTGGAATTCAAGTATTCAAAAATCCCAAAGGGACGAAGCCCGAAGCCCCGAAGTGCCCAAGGCCCAAAGTGAATCTAGACCGTCGATTTGTCGGGGGCCACACGTCATCATATCAAGTGTTTCGAGAATTTTACTTCGGAGGATTACGTGAGTTGTGCATCAAAGAGTCTCGAAGCGCCATAGTGCTAAAGTGATGAAGTACTGAAGGGATTGTAGCTGTAAAAATTAGGAGGCCATGCGTCAGTGGATCGTCATCTCCGGGTAAAAGCACATAGAGGAGGACGAAGTTTGAGATTTTATTTTCCTGGAGGCCGGAGTCCCGAAGGGATCATAGCCATCAAAATTAGGAGGCCATGTGTCAATGGATCATCAACTCCAGGTAAAAATACATAGAGGATACAAAGAAAAAGGATCTAATGCCCGAGCCTTGGAGCACCAAGTTCATGGAAGTCATCAGCATAAATACGTGGCATCCTTCTAGCGCTGACACATGGCACTCATTTCAAGCATTTTAGACATGCTTTCAGTCTATTTTTGAGTGACACATGTCACCTCTCCATCCGCGACATATCAACATGATGATGTCAGGCCTCGACGCCGATCATCCTCTGAGGGATGTTATTTTTCAGTGCCAAAAGTAGTGCCCCATCCCAAGGCACACCTTTGGAAGATCCTAAAAGTTGGTGGGTGATTAAGTTTGGCAGTGGCTCTAAATCTAGCAGGTGCACCTAGATATTGGATCAAGACCATATCTATGGCCATAGTTCATTGTGGGGACACAACATGCTCGGGTGATAATTTTATTGAGTGTCCCGCAATTGAAACCACGGTAATGAAAAAGTAATACGTGGCGAAAGGTGGTGAATTGCGGGCCCAAAAGAAGTCTGAACCCAAACCACTTTTGAGTAGCCCTGCAATCACATGTTTATATGGTGTCCTATCTAAGAGAAACACGTGGCTGCCCCCTGAGCTTTAAGTAACGTTGAGTCCTCGAGGAAAAGCATTTAATAGAAGTTAGGTTTGGTGGTTGAAACCTCGGCTCACCCCATAAATGGAAGCATGGAGGATCTGGAGTTGTTAGCCCATGGTACCCTTGCGAGCAGATTTTCCTACCAACCCATGCCGATTTGAGCTTGCGTTTGACAGAGGGATACATGCACAGTCTGATAAAAGACTTCTCAGATGAAATGTTTTGAATGTAGTGATCAGATCATAGTCCCGATAGTCAGGGACTGATCTGAGTATAAATAAGTAGTTTTGATATTTTGTTAAGGTCGTCAATTGGTCTAGAAGAGCTCCCTATTTTGTAGTATTTTTATACCAGAATTGTTCTCTGGTTATGTATCACATTTGAGACTTTCGCATTAATAGAATTCGACCTCTTTTTATCTCTCTGTAAAATCTGTGCTAAAACACTCGGGCATGGGGGATCTAGTCGAGGGTTGTGATGCTATTGTAATGTAGGTTTGTTTATAGTGGTATCATGACCAGTTTTAGTCATATTTATTGTTATCTTATTCCCTCTGAAATTGAATGACTCGGGCATGGAGGATCCAGTCGATTTGTTGTAGTTTCATGATAATGTAGGTTTGATTATTATGTTGTTGTGACTATGTTTCTTGGACATATTTCAGTGTCTGAAGCTTGAGCTCAAGAGTGCTCTTGAGTCTGAGTTTTCCTTCACCAAGTGGCTTGAAAGGATGATGCCCATAGTAGTATTATTCACCCCTCTCACTAAGTCTTCCCTCTGCTCACACTTAAACTCAAATCACTGATTGAAGTTAATGAGGCCCTCACTTCCCTGTGCATTACTTGTCCAGTTCTGTGTTGAAATCATTTTTGTATTGAGTTTTCCCCATTTGACCTCCACTCACATAAATCAAACATCCACCAAAAATTTCTGATGGGTACTGGGCTTATCCTCCTATAATATAAGGGTGACTCTTAGTTCTAACACAATGCACAGATAAATTAGAGTAGAAGCTAAAGGAAGTATTCACAAGAATTCTAGATAGGATGCAAGAAGTTGTGAGAAATATGGAAGAATATATTCAAATTATCGCGCAAACGATCGAGGAATATATGAAGGAGATCGAGGAACTTAAAGAAAATTTAACCCCAACTACTCCTCCCAAATTTAAAGTTCAAAGGGAACAACAAGAAACCCTACATGTGGAAATGATGGAGAAATAAGATGAAAAGGTCACACAAATTTTTGACAGGACCGTGCAACTATGGACGACGTTGGAGGAAGATGACAGGGTCCAAAAACTAGAACAACAAGAGGAGGATATCAACACTACAATCTAGGATATGAAAACGAAGAAAGACCATTAGCATTATAGAGTATTTGAAGGGAACGTAGGAGATGAAGACCCTACAGATAAAATTGAAGACTGTGCAGAATAACGAGCAGGCCAGGAAAGTCCAGTTAGATCCTATGCAAGAGAAAGAAATGAAAATAATTGTGGAAATGGAGGAGGAGAAGACAAGAATGGCTCAGGATCATGCCGAGAGTGCAGAGTCTCTCAAGGAACATAGCATAATGCATAGGGTAGAAGAGATTACAGAGAAAGCTGCACAAGCGAGATAAAAACGGGTGCATTAGAAGGAAAGCTTCACAGCTTGGCAGAAGTTGTTCGGGGAGTGCACACCACCTGAGTGGCTCAGGATGAGCCACATGTCAGTGTTGGGGGCCGGTTGGTCACATGCCTATTTTGAGGAAAGACCTATTTTTGGAGCATGCAAACAAGTGGAAAGAAAGAAACGTGAGGAAAAAGAAGGAAACGCATCGTGGCAAGCATGTAGGAAATCCTAACCATGATAGGGATAAGGTTTTTTTCAAGGATTGTAATGGATATAAGTCTATAAAATAGTATAAATAAATACCTAGGAGGTCTAGAGGGGTTGTTGTTGTTGTTTTTGGTTGGTTGTAGTAGAGGATGATCTATGTGTCAAGTATAATAAGTCCTGTAGAAGAGTCGAATAGGGGAGTCCTTGAGGGTTAGGTCACAAGCTTAGGAGCTTGGTGTGATCTAGTCTTCCTCATAAAGGATTCTTTCCTTCATACTGATTGTAATACTGAGATGTAATGCGTGCAACGCAAGATTTTGTAGAAGAATAAATAAAAGAAAAGAGAAGCCAGATCTTTGTGGACGTAGCTTGCGGAGGGGGTGAACCATGGTAAATCTTGTGTTATGTGTGATGTTTATTGAGTATTTACTTTCTAGTAATGATTAGATTATGAATGAATGATTAAATAGATGTATTAGCATGCATGCGTAAGGTTAAAGATGAATGAATCTTAGAAATAATTAAATCAAGAACAAGGTTAATGCATGAAGAAGGGAGAACAAAATCCTAGATCCCCACTCATTCCTAGACTACAAACACCTGGCTATTTCAATCACCCATAAAGATATCTCGGTTGAGACTGCACTATGTAACCAGTGCGTAGTGTTTCCTTCTAGTTTACCAAGAGGGCCAAAAATTTTAGAGGGTTTTGTTGGAAACCTGTTGAGATCCGAACCTATGTCAACCCAAGAAGAAGTAAGAGGAATAAATATATAAAATAACAATCCCCCTTGAGCTGATCAAGGAGATATCTGATTCAGATAATCGGGTATCGGTTCCCGACTGTGCTTTTTTTTATGGAAGGGTAATCAATGTAAAGTCCCCAGGTACCCAATGGGTCATATGTGCCCCTTATGGAGTAGTTCTTGGATCTGATGACATATCTCCTCATTTTCTAATAGAGAGAAATGATAGATTGGCCCATTGGGTAGTGGTGCACTGGGGGTCAGATCGATGGAATGATTCACTTGAGAGTGCATAGGTACCCCAGTAGGTGATAAGAAGATGTCTTTGTATTCTTCCATGACCTTTCCACTTGCTTATATTGCATGGAGAGGTCAGTCATGGAGGAAATGGATGTGGCTCTAACCTTTTTCTCACTTTGAGAGCGAGTCACAAAGAAGACAAACTTCTCAATCTAAGAAATGACCTTCCTGCATTGCTTGGTAAAGATCAAGGAAATAGCACTAAGTGGGACTACCTCGAGTATCCTGTACAATTTCATGTTCAAAGTAATAATAACACTGCGAGGCCTAGACTCATATAGAACATGACGTTTCCATAAATAAGGTTGGCCCAAAATAACATCACAAACTTCAAGGTGAGAAACATCACACAATGCCTCATGTTTGAGTGGATTGATGATGTATGACATGTGGTACTGTTGGTTGACATGAAGATTGATTCCTTGGTGGAGCCATCCGATGGTGTAGGGTTGTGGGTGTGGTATTGTCACCAGGGCTAGAAGCTTGATGACCTCTACTAAGATGAGGTTCTTCTTGCTACCTCTATCAAATATGAAGTGCAAAGGAGTTCCTTTCACCAAAATATATGAATGAAAGAGGTGCTCGCCTTCCTTTGTCTCATCAGGTTCATCGGGATGGATCTTGGTGGTACGAACAATGGCACTAGGTTCCACGTCAATGATTTGTATCCCCTTTTCTAGTTCTAACTCAGATTCATAGCCCACATCTGATTTAGAGGATTTCACCTCATCCACCAATGAATTCTTTGATCAACAATCAATAGTGTTATGCAAAGGGATCTTATGGAAGTTGCACCACTTCTCGATATCCTTCTTTATCTTTCCATTGTCTTTCTTTTCTTGTGGCTTGGACTAGTTGTCCTAAGGTTTCCCATATTTTATTTGTCCTTTGTTCTATGGTTTGGGGCTACCCTTTCCTTGCTTCTACTATGAGGGGTTCCCAGACCTAAACTGTCACGTCTTTTGTTTAAGCTTCTTCTCAATTTTGACAACATATCAATAGGCCGTGCCCAAGGATGACATGTCCAAAAATTCCATTTCTTTCTAGATGTATCTATGCAAACCACCGTGGTATTTCAGCACCAAATGTCACTCATAATATTTGATACCCATCTTGGTGCGTGAGGTATGGAATACATTGGTGAAATCTAGCATTGTTTGGTATCTTTCCTTCCGCAGTGTGGTCCATCTTGTATACAAGTCGTCATATCTTCCAACAGGGTAGTATTGTTCCTTAGTAAAATCCCTAAAGGAACCCCAAGTGGGTGCAACTACAAATAACGTGGATCCCTCTATTTCCTTTTTCTGACAAAAACTCTCTCACCAATATTTGACATGGGGGATGACCTTGAGGAGCGCAAATGTAGTCTTTTTTCTATCGGACAAGTTGTGGACAAAAAAATACCCTTCTAGAAGGTTTAACCATTTATCTACGACATACGCAACTATGTTTCCTTCAAATATAGGAATATCAAAATTGATCCATACCTTGAAGGGGGCAACGCCTCCGCTTGAGGTGGATGCATCACTTGTTAGTAGTCATCAAAGGATTTTTGCAAAGCTGTCCATCATCTCGTTCCTTGTCGCTCAAGGGATTCCTCGAGCAAAATTTTGAAAGGATATCCTTTCTGCTCATCTTCCTTTTCTCTCACCATGGATGGTTTCTTGGGTGTGCAAGAGCATTTTTCCTCAATATAAAGAAGCTCGAGACCCAATTTTCTATACCTTGACTGCGTTGGGAACATGCACTAAAAAAAACAACCAGGGGCAGATCACTCTAATACCACTGATCCGAATTTATGAGAGAAATGAAATGAAAACACCGAATTATAATATTAACATAGAGACACAATGAATAATAACATATATACAATAAAACTTGACTTCTATTAAATAAGAAATATGCTGAAACTATAAAATATAGACTGAAAACAAGCTTGCTAGAATTGTGGCATCTTATCTCTAAGAAGAGATGTGACAGATCCACTCATTCGCAAGAAGATGAGTACAATGAGGCTCTGAAGGAATGTTTACAATAAACATGAATTCCAAAACCCTAGACATCCAAAAACCTAACCCTAGGAGATGAAGTGCCAAAACTCATGTGGGCCCCATTGGGGTAAGTTAGTACATCAACTTCTCGAGATCGTAACGTTTTCTTACGATCTCCATTTAGGGTGCATGATAGCTCGTTGAAAAGGTATTAACAAGGAGATTCATTTCATAGGATCAATCAAAAACTTGGGCCATCATTGAAGTGCTTGATCGTGAAAAAACGTTGTTTAGGCCCCATAAGTTTGGGACTCGAAAAACTACTAAAAATAGCAAGTTGCCAAAAAACTGTTTTGAGCCAGTTGGAATAGGTGGGTGGTCAGAGAGATCCTCCTATATCATGATGGATAGAGACAAACAATTTGTGAGATGAAAAAAATAAGACAAGTTGTCCATATATGAGAAAAGCCTAGATTGTAAAAGAAAATGTTTACACCATTCCAAAACTCAGTAAACTAGCAAAAAACGTTCTACTCATCATAATTTTGAAAATTGAAGTTTCTCTCAAAAATATATAAGCCAATAGTGTCTTCTCATTCGTTAATTTTCTAAAATATTTTACAAAATTGCAAAAGAAAAAATCCCCCATGCCCATCAAATTCATCTTATTTATACAAAAAGATGTAGGAAAACTCATGGGATTGATACACTTGGATGACTATTTGTTTCCCCTACTTTCCTATTGGTTTCTCCTGTCATTTTATCTTTTGTGTTGGATCATGTTTTCATTGATGACAAAGGATTGATGTCAAAGGTCAAAGGGTTGATGTCAAAGGAATAATGTCTTTTCATAGTATATTGATGTAGTGATTGATGGATCATGTATTGTCCTTGATGTCAATGGATTGATATCAAGTGGATTCATAGTCATATGATGTCATGCATAGATGCAGATGGATCAATGAGTTGTCATTGATATATGATGCATAGTTGGATTGATGTAAAGATGACTCATTATTTTCTTGTGATGTTTGATAAGGAGTACAAATGGATGAACTAAAAAGTGGTCCCCTTATGGTGAAATCCCTCACGGGAAGACACTTTGTAGTTGAGTTATCCTGGTAGTATGGTTAGAGAACCCATGCTTAATTGTGGAATAATGAGATGAAGATCAATGAATTTGTTAGTGAAACTATCCTAGATGGATAGTGATTGTCATGCCATTTCCGGTTGTATGTGGAACGTCACATAAATCCTCACGGTTTGAGTTACGGCCTTACAAAGTTGGAGGACCCTCATATGATGGCTAGAAGCCCCAAAAGGTCAAAGAAGTCAAAGTTCTTACAAAGAAGAAATTATTTAAATAATAAAGTGAAGTGATTAAGTCAAAGAGGATTATTTAAATAATAAAGTAAATGGAGAAATTTCTAATTATGAAAAGTGGTTATATAAGGGATAAACCTAAAATGAGGAAAGTGAGTTAAGTGGTCAAGTGGCTATTGGATATATGGACAAGTGGAAAATTGGACAAAGTTGGACATAGGTGACTATGTGGACAAAGTGGCTATGTGGACAAAGTGGCTTGGAAGATTCTTCTCAGGAAGCTACTTGGAGAGTATAAATAAGAGGCAAGGGTCTCTTGTAATACATACCTCTTGAGCATATATTGAAGATCTATTATGAGAGAGATATTGACTGAAGGATCTCATGGATGCATCAAAGTTTCCATAAGTCTGAGATCTTGACAGAGAAAGTTTCAGAAGTTTATAAACCCTAGTTTCTGAAGGAGTACATGAGCGACAATGGGCCATAGAGTGTACATGCACAGGCTGTAGTGAGATAGAGCGCGTACACACACAGGCTGAAGGAGGTCAGAGTGTGTACAGTTGGTGGAAGTCATGAAGACTTGAGTGTGAGTTGGTGACCTGTTCTTGAAGTCTGAAGCAAGTTCCAGATCTGCATTCTATGGGCTTAGATCTGCCATAGAAGTTCTGGTATGGTTACATATTTGTCTTGATGGATACTCTTGCTTGTTGTATGGTGAATGCTTAAAGCATTATTGGTATGACTGTTGTGATATGGTTATGTTGATTGATTAATAGAGTGACCAACACTCTTATGGTTCAGTACTGATATAATTGCCATTGTTAAGCCCTAATATTGGCTCATTTCCCCTTAATTAGGGCATATTATATTAGTAATGTTATTTTATTTTTGTCGGCTTTAGGCCATTAGTTGTAATTATACCTCCTAGTCTCCTATATATTCCAAGGAGACATTTTCATTTTGAATCATCTTGTACTCAAAGAGGCTTATTATCTGAAATTATCTCTTTTTCAAGGCATTGAGTAATTTTTTTGATGTTTTTCTATGCTATATTGATATTTATTTCTTAACATATGGTATCAGAGCTCAAGGTCTTGGGGTTTCGCTGCTACATTTGAGACACCTTGGAATTTTCACTATAACTTTTTTTCTACAACGTTTCAAAAGGAACGACTTGGAAGATATTTATTAGATGGATCAAGGTACATTGGGTTCAAAATTCATCTCCCGAGGCCTTATAATTTCAGAGATACAACCTGTACAAGATAGGGTTATGGAATCATCCTGAACTGAGTTATTGCAGAATTTTCACTATAAAAACTTTTCTGTAATGTTTCAGACCCTGCACTCTGGAGGCCATTTACATAAATTAGTAAGGTATCTGTGGTAACATGTTCATCTTCTGGGTCATCTTACATTTGTAGATACACCTTGTGTAAGATAGGGTATATGACTAATCCTATTGACTAGTCTCAAGAAGTTGTTATCCAAGTTGAGTGGAACTGGTTGCATTGGATCATGGACAGTCTGTAGTATTTTGGGTGTGATTTTCATAATTTTATATCAATTATTTTGTGCGGGGAGCACTATACAAGTAAGATCTCCTGGAAAGGCCAAAAATTGACAAGTTGTGGGGAAGTTACCATAAATTCCACTTGGCACATCCAATTTTGATCAGACCTATGGAATTGCAGAGAAGAAATATCAGAGAACTACATAAAAGAAAGTTCCATACCCAGAAGGGCCGAAACTTGGGAGATACAACAGAAGAAATATTGTCTAGCAGAACCACCTCAAAATCAAGGTTCAAAAGTGATACTTGGCCAACATGC
>JZKD02S1290285.1:7544-26855 GCA_000966675.3 Picea glauca | reverse complement strand
AAAGGAGGTTGCCCCCTCGAAGAGGCTTATTATCTGAAATTATCTCTTTTTCAAGGCGTTGAGTACTTTTTCTGAGGTTTTTCTATGCTATATTGATATTTGGTTCTTAACAACCATAATTTATTGGTTGCTTATACATGATTGAGTAGCATTCATATTGTATGTTTGAGTAGCATTAGTAAGTTGTTGGAGAGAATAGAAGTGTTGTGATTGGTTATGGTTCAGATTGGATAGTGAAATACATAAGTGGATGTGATTGAAGGCTGCAGAGGATCTGATTTTATCAAGGAGAGAAAACCCTAATTATTCAGAAGGCATACACAAGATGTAGTACATACACGTCGTGTACATACGTGAGTTGTACTATTGGTAGAGCGTGTACATATGCGTTATGCGCTATTGACAGGTCACATACCTATTGACATATTAGTATCTGTTGATGATTGAATCCTCCTCTAATTTGGTGCTGATTTGTGTAAGTTGAGTCTTGCATTGTAGAGCTAGTTCTCTTGTAGAGTTGTACTCTATTCAATTGTTGTTGATGACCCAAGGATTGTAGTCCGTAATAAAAAGGAAATTGTACATAAATATTTTTCTCTTTGTTTTCCTTGTGGTGATGAATTACTGATGATATATGTTTCTTTTACATGTTGCTAATATATTTCCACATTGAACTGGTTATAAGTGACAGTAATAAGTAATGAGTAAATGGTGATTGCTAACTAAGGAGTTTTGTGAATTGAAAAGTTTGAAAAGAACCCTACACTGATTCACCCCCCCTCTCAGTGTGGTCGGTGTGTCCAACAATTGGTGTCAGAGAATTCCTTCACTATAAGCCTTAACAAGATTGGAGGATATCCATGGACACACAAATGAGTGATGAAGTTCCAATCCTTGACGAGGAAAATTATTCTACATGGAGAATAGAAATGAAAGTGCATTTGAAGGAAATAGGAGTGGGTGTTTGGAAAGAAACTATTGGTGGATCAATTCCTTTGAGGAATAAGTCAAAGTTTTCAGCTCAAAGGGAAGACACTAAAGACAACTCCATCAAGAACAATGTAGGTAAATAATCTCTAAACTCCTCTAATTGCAATGATTATAAATGTGATGATGTTAAATGTTTCTCTACATGTGAAGAAGAAGATCTAGAAATAGTTTGTATAGAATTAGATGATGATTATCCCATGGAAGAAGTTGAAGAAGAGCTTTCAAAGATTAAAAAGAACGTTGATTGGGGTCTATGTGAGTACAACTACGACCATAGTTATATAGACTAGAGCTATCTTCTAGAGAACACTAAAAGGTTTCTTGAAAATAATCAAAAACATATTTTGAAACTAAAGAAAATTCTCAAGGAACAAGAAGAAAGTAAAAGGTCTCAATTAGAAGAAAAAGAAGAAGAGATCAAAAGATTAAAGAATGAGATAGAAGAAAATAAGAGGGTAGATGATGAGATAAGAAAAATTTTGGAAGTTAGTATCCATCTCAAGACCCAAATTGAAGAAGCCAAAAGGGTAGAGGAATTACTAAAGAATAAAGTAAATGAAAAGGAAGAGTCATGTAATAAGTTGGAAGATGAAGTTGTTGATCTTAGAAAGAAAGTAGAGAATTCAAACAAATTCTTGAATAACTCAACAATACTGAATGAGATCTTGGATATTCAAAGATCACCAAATGATAAATCAGGTCTTGGATACAACAAAGAAGCTACATATATTGAAGAAAGCACCTCAAAGAAGCTTGAGGTAAGTCCCACATTCTCAAAAGATGGAAAAAATGTTGCAAGTCAACCATCTACACAAGGGAAGGAAAATTTCAAAATAACAAAGCAAGTAAGACATCAAGAAGACATATTTACACCTGAAAGAAGAGAGACACCTTCAATAGGGACACCAAATAAAAGGTATGAAAATGTTTTTCATGGTCATTGTTACTCATGTAATGAATATGGTCACGAAGCTTTGGAATGTAGATACTATGGAAGGAAAGATAATGGAAGGCTTCATAACACCCTAAGGTGTTGGAGATGTAATCAAGTAGGACACATTGCTGCTCATTGTCACACCATGAGATGCTACAACTGTAGTGGATTTGGTCACAAATCCCAGGATTGTTGGAACACAAGAAGATAGTCCATGATGGGGACTTCATATAGCATTACTAGGAGAACACATGAGGCTAGAAGAGAAGACAATGTTGGAAATATGGAAGCTCAAAGATTAAGTTAAGAGAAGCTGGGACACCTTTTGAAATGGGTGAAGAAGAATGATTAGTCAGAACAGAGTGTAAACCTTAAGCTATGCTCAAGTTGGACTTCTTCAGAAGAATACATGGGTTACGATGGTAACATTTGCATAAATACACAAGATGAACTATGAATAGGTCACGTACATACACGCGTTGTCTTGGAAGCAGGACACATATCTGTGGTAAAAGTCTTGGGAAAAAGGCTATGATATGAGTTGCAACATGGTATGATGGTATAACTTTGTGTTGCAGGGTCTGATATGGTTTGTTGTAGGTTCTAACATGGTTTGTTGTAGGTTTTCATGATTACATGTTGGCATACATAATTGATGTATGTATGGTGATGACATATGGTTGAGTGTGGATGCATGGTACTAACCCTAGAGTTTGGATTCATACACTTTTTAGTTGAGGAACAATTCTGGTTGTGAGAGTGAAGTTATGGCATTTTGGTTATGAGATATATCACGATGATGCTAGCTAGAGATATCATTAATTTATTGAGGCACACTTCTAGTAAATGTAGTTTTGGATGCTTAGTATTTGTTGAAGTAAATGGTGGTTGAGGCAGATCTGTTAAGAGACATGGCTGATACATATTTGAGTTCCATTGATATATCTTATGATGTATTATTAAAGGCATATTTGTTGGATATCTTGGTGCATGCATTTGGCATGTAGTTGAGCTACATATTGGGACATGTAGTTGATGAGTTGATGAGGTGGTCATGTTATATACCATTGATGAGTCATAGCTTGATCTATAGAGTGATGCATGTTTGGTAAACTTTTGGTACATTGTTAGAGGCATCTGCTAGAAGTATGATTGGCACATGTTTTATGGTGGATATGGCTTACATATATGAGGGCACATATTGATTGTAGTTCATATTGTTTTGGTATTGGTGCATGGTTGATGTATTTTCTTGGTACATGTGGGGATACATGTTTAGTTCAATGTTGATGCACTCATAGAGGGTATATGTTTGTGGATGATAGTACTTGGCTAAAGTAAACATTGGTATTACTTGTTTATAATATAATTTGGTACATGATGTATGGGATGATATAGTTGAGACACTTGATTGATTGAGATACATGGTTGTGGCACTTGGTTCATGGTGGAGGCATATCATGAGTGATATGAAACTTGTTTGAGGCACATGGTTGGCATGTTGGTAGAGGCATATGGTTGACACACTCCATTGATGATATCTTATCGCATATTATATGGTATCGATATCTTATGGTTGATGCACATGGTTGTTGTGAATGGTTGGCACATTGGATGACACATGATGTACATGGTTGATGTTTTGTTCATGATTCTCTATTCATTGTTGACATATATTTTTCTTCATGATTTATGGTATGGCACGAGTTTGATGAATGGACAGGTCCAAGGATATTAATAGAAATAGAGGTTGATATATGTTCCAGTTGAACAATAGCATTTGCAGCAGAAGCATATTGCAGTGGTAGCATATTTCTCATATTGCAGAGAAGATTGGGGGAGACATACTCACAGGGGGAGCATGAGAAATATATCTTCAACATTACATCAGAGTGATATCCCTTGTTAAAAAAGGGAGAAATTATCAGAGGAAGATCAAGGCATCTAGGCAGGGGGAGCAATGCCAAGGAGAGTTCAGGCAAGGGGAGCAACCCCAAGGAGATAACTACCCTTTTCCATTGATGTCAAAGGGGGAGATATAGTCACATTGATGTGATTGAGATGACTATTGATGTAGAGAAATGCCTTGTCTACATGTTTCCATCAATGATTGGTGTTGACATCAAAGTTGGTATTACCATCAATTCCAAAGGGGGAGATTGTTGGATCATGTTGTCATTCATGACAAAGGATTGATGTCAAAGGTTAAAGGATTTATGTCAAAGAATTGATGTCAAAGGTTAAAGGATTGATGTCAAAGGAACAATGTCTTGTCATAGTATATTGATATAGTGATTGATGGATCATGTATTTTCCTTGATGTCAATGGATTGATATCAAGTGGAGTCATAGTCGTATGATGTCATGCATATATGAAGATGGATCAATGAGTTGTCATTGATATATGATTCATAGTTGGATTGATGTAAAGATGAATAATTATTGTCTTGTCATGGTTGATATGAAGTGTTGTGTTTGTTTCGTCACTTGGGTGAGCAAAATAAGGGCACTTACAAGTCTAGTTGGGCCTACTAGACAAGACATAGGTTAGTGTATGAATTAAACATCCAAGAAAATCAAACAAAAAAAAAACAACTAAGATAGAAACAAATAAGGAAATTAAAATAAAATGCATAAAAAACTTTGAACCAAAATCAATCAACCAAATGACCAATGATTATGCCACCAATGGATAACTATATTAGTTGTAAAACACCGTAGAAAAGGAAGACTTACAGATCCCCTCTTCCTCCTTGGGATGGATCTTGATTCCCCTATTTGAGAGCTCTTCTTACAACGATAAACTAGAAAGAAAATGGTGAAGAAATCCAAGCCTATTCCCTCAAGAGGTGAGGTGAATAGCTTATTGAGATGTTGCTAGAATGATCCAAGAAGAAAAGAGGTTTCTTGAGGGAGGATAGAGGCAACACAAAAATACTATGAGATTCTTAAATTCTTAGTGCACCCATGGCCTCCATTTATAGCATGTCTTTGAGGCAATATACAACTAGTTCTTAGTATGGACAAGGGGGCCTTTAGGGCACCCTTAGGTCTTTGACCAACCCCCCATTTGGATTTAGTTTGGATTTGAGGGTCAAAACAAGTTGGGAGTTGGTCCAGAAGTGGGTGAGGGGCCAAAAAGAACCATAAATGCGTCATTCATAGGAGTGCACAACTTTTCTCATACACAGTCGTGCATATGACACATTGTGCACTCTATGAGCTTCTTTGGCCCATGTACTATGCGCTTGCTTGCTTTAGTGTTTCAGCGCATGCCAATTTTTTGACCAGTTGTATAGTTTTTTCCCCTTGGAAATGGATTTTTGGTGTTGTAGGTGAACTAATAGGTGTTTGGAGATGTTGTATTCCTGTAACCATTTGAATGCAATGTTGCAGACGAAATTTCAGTGATAATATATGCTCCCTGACGTGTGAGGTTAGGAGCATACGTATAGCCAAAATACATCAATGTTTCTTCTACTAAGAGTACCATTGTAATGAAGAGTGTTGATAAGAACTGCAAGAGCGATCCTGTTTGAGGGAGAGGGGAAACTATGGGACCCAAACCTTTCCCTAGGTAGAGAAATAAAATATGTATACAAACGAGGAGGGAATGCCCCATGCTCATGTCATGTAACTCAAAAAATGTAAGACAATAACTGAACTTGTATGATGATGTAGATAAATTTAGTGCCCTTCGGGCTGGTTTGATAACGACATATGAAAATTATGATGGTGAACATACTCTAAAAAGAGGCAAGGACACCTGTAAGAAGTGTTTATGACTTAGAGGCATTGATGGCCTAACAAGTTCAAAGGTCTTCAGCTAGTATAAAACAACTGCAATAGTCACATAGTAAGAGCCACCATAACATGAGATTGTGTTGAAGTGGAATGTTATGGGGGTCAACGATAGCAGAGAGCAATGATGGTTCTCTCTGTGCCGTCCGAGACTCCTCATTGTAAAGGTAATGATAATCAAGATACTATTTCCCTTCTGGAAACTGTGTTGATGTCGACAGAAAGGGAGACGCGACTCCAAGAAGCAAAAGTGCTTCATGAAATCCACTGGATAAGATCAGGAACTGATAAGGAACATGAGCAAAGTAAAGATGTGGTGAGACTCAAGACTTATTTTGGTTGGGGGTATGTTGGAAGGATGATTGGAAGCAACCGTGAAACTGTATCTAGTGTGAGGGGGGCGACTAGAATTGGGGTTAAAGTGTGCCAAAGGCATGACGAAGTGGACAAACTCAGAGATCATGGGTACATGGATTGTGGGATACTCGGGGTTTATGGATAATGTCAACATGAGTAGAGGATGGTGGATGCCCCAACCAAGGAAGACATGGGTTTCTTCGCCAGAAAAAAGAAGGTCGTCAAGGGTGACAACAAAAATCCAAGTAAATTCTAGAAATGAAGGATTTGTACAATTACCAAATAAATAAAGAATAATTTGGGATGAGTGTACAGATACAAAAATGGGTGCCCCAGTGCAAGATGTCTTGGTCTGTGAGGGTGCAAGTTGTGTGGAGAACCGATGGAGGGTGGGGGTCCCATGGGTGGGTTTCTGTAGGAGGTAAATGAATGGAGGACAATTTGTAGATGGGAAAACTGATTGTGGATGAAATGGAGGGTTAATGATACTGCGGAGGCGTAGCCAGAATAGAACCGTGATGATATATCCTGGGAGTCCATTGGGAAAGATATAAAAATGATGAGAAGGAGTATGTGGTTGATTCTTGGAAATGCGTAAGACTATCAAGACTCACATCCCTAGGGGGTGAAAGAAGCATGAGTGTCAAAGTGCCAAGGGGGACTATGAATGAGACAACTCATGTGGGGGAGAGTGACAATATGAAAATGCAGCGGAGGTGATAGTACTGCAGAGCTGGATGTGAGGAACCTATAGGAAAATGTCAGAGGGTCTTATTGGGAGATGCAATTAATATTCAGAGGGAATGATTACATGCCAGTATCGATCATATACCTGAAGGGGTTGTGTTGGTTTGTGATTATCAAGTACCTGCACACATTAAAAATTAATACCCGACGTGAAAAATATCTGAATATAAAGAACATATAACAATTATTTGGTAATTTTTAACATGAGCATGCATACCTAGAAGTGATGTGAGAAAAATGTTTCCCCGGGGCTAAGTGCAGATGGTGACCTGGGGAATGTTATTGTGTAGTTGGTGGGAACTTGATCATGTGGCTGAATATAGATCAAAAAACAAAGACTATGAGCTTTTGTAACTGCATGTGGAAGTTTGGAAAAAGGGACTATATATGGTTGTGGGGCCCATGATGCCACCTCATTTCTACCTGGTGCCATAGTGAGTTGACGAGAGGATTTAGAGGAGATTTGGAGATTATCGGAGTTTCAACCGACCGATCCAGGAGTTGCAAGAGTCAGGTTAATGGTCTCATCCTCCTGCATAGTAGATAGGTTATATTTTCTAGGTAGGGTCGTACGAATGGTCGTACTAGGAGTTTTTGTAGGGGTGGGCACATCAATGTGCAAGAGAAGGAAGGATACCTGCACTGCAATGCGCAGGTATAATTCCCTTGCCCGCGCATGATGTGTGGTTGTGTTGAATAAAACTGCACATGAGGATTCTTGGGTGGGAAAAACAGGTGCACATTTGATGTGCGCCTGTTCAAATTACAGCTACTCACTGTGCACAACTGTTGCTCAGACAGTTGTGCACTATGCATAGCTATTGCTCAGATAGTTGCGCAACTGTGTAGATAACAGATGCGAATGAATGCGCATATGTGGGTGTGACAGATGCACATATGTTTCTTCGGCAGCTGCGCATTGATGCGTAGCTATGTGAAGAACAAGCACGCATATGTGCGCGCTTGTGGGGGTGACAACCACGCACTTGAGGCAAAGATGGGGGGTTTTGAAAAGCTTGTATTTTTTGAATATTTTTTATGAATGATGATTGCTAAGCAAGTGTTTTCTGGGTGAATGCAGGTGACCAGCTGATCATGCCATTTCACTGGAGGGAGTGATACTGGGAGCGCTTCTGGGAGGCAGTGAGAGAGGTGTCGGGCATTCAGAGACTCTTGGTAGCCTGTGGGCTGCTCAAGTTCTTTGACTGCCCACTAATATGGTCGCATGAGTACTTGCTTCAGTATATATTGTTGATGTGGAACACCGATTTGCAGTGTTTCATTGTGCAGGGTCAACAACTGACATTCTTATTGTTGAGGATGTGTACTTCTTGATGGGGCTCCCCTTTCAAGGAATGGCCCTGCTCACTGACCCCCAACTACCAAGGGATGTGAGGTTGATATAACTGATATGTGATGATTTCTCAGGGCCGAACCCGATGTCGGGTTTGGTTGTCCTGATTAAGGAAATGGATGCACTTTTGCATCAGTTTATTGTAGTGATGATTGTGAGGATCTACATATCCTTAGATAGTTAGAAAATCAGTGGTGGTCAGCTGAGGATTCTGGAGAGAGTTTTGGATGGAGATTTTTTCTCCCGGGGCTTGATGTTGCATGCAAAGATGATGAGGTAGATTAACCAGTGTCGGCCCACCAACTTCAATGATTTTTCCCTTGGATCTATCTTGGTGGCATGGTTTCTGGAGAGGGTGCCCATGTTGCACCCTAGAGTGTTGTTTTCAGTTGCAAGGTCATGTGAGCTGGGACTGATGTAATGGGCATCGATTTTGGTACGTCATGGAGGAGGGGAGGGTGGCCACTATTTTACAGCCACATTGGCGCGTGTGTGGCACCATATGCCATGGATTATACTGCGGTTCCCATATGGTGGGATGGACTTCCGGCATGACCCAGACATGGTGCTACCTCCTAGACAGGATTGGGACCAGAGAGGTATGTTGGTGTACTTATGTTTTGTGATTTTGATAGTGTAGCATATGTTTATGTATGGATGGATGATGATCTTATATTTGTTTTTGTGTGTGCATATGTGGGGCCACGAGGCCGAGAGGTAGAGGTGGTTGGAGAGTCAGCTCGCTAGGGGCCAGTAGACCGCTGTAGGTAGAGCCACAGGTGGGAGAGAGATGCCAAAGGGACAAGGCTGGTGCGAGGCCAACATATGAGGCAAGAGCTGGACGAAGACACATATTTGATGATCCAGGTGCATGGCCATTGCATGCTCCTCAGGTAGAGGCCAAAGGGGGGTTAGATTATTTCTGACACTGGTTGGAGGTGGTATTGCAGGGTGTGCCAGAGGGAATGTGGTCCCACATTCACGACGAGAGAGTGTTGGATCAGTGTGTGGGTGACCCTGCAGAGTTGTGGACCCTGATCCACTGAGCAACTGTAGTGTGGGAAGCGATGACTGGGTGACTTCCCCCTGGACCTGGAGGACCCCCAGTTAGTGGGGCACCTCCTGCAGATAGAGGACCTGGTGGTGGTTCTCTGGGGGTACCATGAGTGCTATTTGTATATTTTTGTATTTATATAGGCCTGTGAGCCCATTTTGTATAGGGTAGTGTGGGCAACGATGCTTGGGTGACTTCCCCCTGGACTTGGAGGACCTTAGTGGGGCACTTCCTGTGGATAGAGGACCTGGTGGTGGCGCTCTAGGGGCACCATGAGTGTTTTTTGTATATTTTTGTATTTATATAGGCCTGCGAGCCCATTTTGTATAGGGTAGTGTGAGGGGGCTCACTTGCCTATGGGCGATGTACATGTTGTACTATTTTGTAAACATTTGTGACAAATTGATATATATAAACATATATGGATATACATGTTTGGGATCTTCGTGATGTTTACATATGTTGATGTTTGTATGGTGTTTTTATGATGTCTAATCTATATGCTGCGACAAATGTTTGATGATGTCTTGATGTGGTAAATGCCAATCTAACACTAGGTTAGCCATGTTATCTGCTATTTGATTAAATTGTCATGGAATATGTGTAAATTTAATTGAATCAAAATGTCGAGATAAGAGTCTAACTTGCAGGTATTTACGAAAGAGGCAAGGATCGCAGACAAAGTATACATTGTTGAGCTGCACAACGACAAGATGGGAATCTAATAAGACACTAAGGTGATGAATGTGGCAGTGATTGGCCTCGGTGAGGAGTCCAATGATGGTTGTTTATTATTCTTGGTTGTTGGTTGTTGAGCCCAAACATATGCCGCTGGAGTGGAGAAGTTCACGTGAGGGGGTGTAGAGGGCCCAAGCGGCCGAAGTGAGATTCTGTGTCCAGCGGCTAGCTCTGTCAGCATAACTAATTTGGTAGGCCGATGGAGGAGATATATGTCAATAACACAAATGGGAGATCATACATGAGGAGTGGAGGCGAGAAAAGAAGACTAAAAAACTCTACAAATGTGTACAAAGAAAAATCCTAGGGTAGGATGACTATGCTCATGCGTAAAACTTCTTTAATTACAACCCGTTGACGGGTTCTTTGAGACGATAACCTTCTGAAGAGGCTAGGATGTATGCACCTTTAGTGAGGAAGTTGTTGGAGGATGTAGGGTCCATGCCATAATGAATCGAATTTCCCTTGATCGAGAGTATTGTGAGTGATATCGTAGGCTAGGGTGAGATATCCTTCATTAAATGAGAGAAGGTTGACATGGAGGTCAAAGGTGGCCTTCGACTATTTTTTTGCTGCCTCATTGTTGTGTAAGGAAGACCTATGATCTTCATCCATCGAATTTAAGTGCAACAATCACTGCTCCATTGGAGTAATGTCAAGTAAGAGCTCGATGGCGGTGCACAATGTGGGAATTGCATAATTTATGGGGAGGGTGGCTTCAATCCAATGGACGAGATGAAACAGTGTAAAACCTGTCACATTTTTTATTGCCGTGCGATAAGCCCATAACATTGAAAACAACATATAATGCTAGTTGGTATTATGTTTGTTAACAGTGCGTTGCAACATGGTTTTGAGGACTTTGTTAACAACCTCGACTTTTTCGTTGGATTGTAGGTCGTACGGGGAGGAAAAATCATGGGAGAAGCCTAACCTTGAGGAGAGTTCGACAAATATCTCATTCTCAAAGTGTTTACCGTGATCAGAGACTAACTGTAGTGGAACTCCAAAATGGGTAATGACATGGTTGAAGAAAAAAATCATTGCGGTTTCAATGATATTGTTGAAGGTAGGCATGGATTCGACCCATTTGGTAAAGTAATCTACTGCCATGACAATGTACTTGTGTCCATTTCTAGATGGAGGGTTACAAGTCATGAAGTTTATGCCCCATTTGCAAAAGGGGCCAACGGTGATGATTGGATGTAGAAGAGTGGTCGATGCTCGTGCTTTGTTTGCATAAAGCTGGCATTTGTCACATCACTTGACAATGTGGATGCAGTCATGAAACAATGCGGGCTAGAAGTAGCCTGCTTGAATGATTTTTTTGGGCAGTGGACATACCTGAGAGGTGACCACTACAAGCACCGCTATGGAATTCGTTCAAGACTCTGTCTGCTTCGTCGATGGTCAAACATTGATGGAGTATGGTGTCAACCCCACATCGATACAAAATGTCACCGATGAGGAGGTATCGAGGTGCTTGATGGTGAAGGCGTCGACGATCATATCATGAGAGATGAGACCAAAACTTTTGTGTCTGAAGGTAGATGAGAAGGTCTCCATACCAGGGGTCATCCGAGGGAATGTAGAAGAGGTGTTCATCGGGAAAATCCATGTTGACGGGTGGACTTTTAGCATCTAAGGGAAATTTCGTGATGAGTTCGGAGAGAACCAATGCTTTCTTTATTTTGGGAGTTGAAAACTCTAGGTCATATTCCTGAAGGATGACGATCCATCGGGAAAATTTAACATTAATTTGTCGTCAAATAAGAAAGTACTGCATGGGGTTGGAATATTCCATGACTTTGGTAGTGCAAAGAAAGATATAATGACGCAGTTTCTGGACTACAAGGACAACTGTGAGGGCTAGTTTTTCCTCATGATTTTACTTTAGGCGTGGTCTTGAAATGTTTTTACTAATGTAGTAAATAACATGATTGTGACCATCATCCCCTAGTTGAATGAGAACTCCTGCTACTGAGATGGTCGAGGCTGACAAGTAGAGGATGTAATTGTGATCATAGTCGGGCAGACTAATCAAAGGGGCATTGGAGACCGTTGCTTTTAAATCATCCAAATTAGTTTGGGAATGTTCATCCCATCTAAATGGGATATCATGATGCAGTAAGAAAAGGAAACCATGCACGCAAGTAGCGTAATCTAGGACAAAGCGTTGTAAAAGGTTGGCTTTACCTTGTAGGCTCTGCAGTTGGCGCAAATTCCTCGGTGGTGGAATTTATATGATAGCTTGGACCTTGAGGGGGTCCACTTTGATGCCATGTTGGGAGAGTATGAACCCCAAGAGGCATCCGATGGTGACGCAAAATACACACTTGAGGGGGTTCAAGAATATATTGTACTGGAGACATCGTTGAAAAATGAATCGTAAGTCGTCTAGATGTTGTTGTTCGATTCTTGAATCGAGCAATGAGGTCGTCCAAGTAAGCGAGGATGATGTGCAAAAGATCATGTGAAACATATGTAATGGCCCGTTGGAATGTAGCACCAACATTCTTGAGTCCAAAAGGCATGACACGATAAGAAAAATAACCCCATGGGGTAGTAAATGTGGTTTTATACTGATCTGCTGGGTGGATTTGGATTTTATTGTAGCCAGAGAACCCATCCATGAAGGACAGGGCCTCATGGTATGCATAGTCATCGATAATTTGGTCGATGAAAGGCATTGGCAAGTTGTCTTTGGGGAAAGCATGATTGAGATCGCGTAATTCAGTGTAGACACGAATAGTGCCCTATTTTTTGTTAACAGGGACGGGGTTGGAGACCCATGACATGTATGCGATGGGGTATATGAACCATGCAGTGCGTAATTTGTCAATTTAGGCTTTGATAGCCACAACTTTGGATGGGTGAAGTGGTCATTGCTTTTGACGTACTGGGGAAAAATCGGGCCATGTGTCGATGCAATATTCGGTGATAGAAGGATTGAGGTTGGGCATCTCTGTATATGACCAGAAAAAATGTTCTAGTATTCCTGAAAGAGAGCTTTGTAAGCCGTGAGTTCCTCAGTGGAGCATGCAGTGCCAATGATGATTTCTTCTATGATTCCTAGTTTGATGGAAATGTCAATTTTGACAGTGGGGGAAATGTTGGCCATGTTTCCTTCTTCAAAATCATCGGGGGAAGGGATAGGGTTGCTCAACCAGTCTATATGCCCTAATGAAATAAAATCCTTTGTTTCGATTCCACATATGGGGGCTTGGCTAGGTGGGTCAAAGGATTTCTGTGAGAGAAAAAGAGCTCTGTGATGGAGCGCATTCCATGGGCAATCAGGGGTAGTTAGTTCTTTCAGGATATCTTCCTCACAGTGGAAAATGCGAGAATATAGGGGATCCGGGGAAGTAACGTTAGTGTCTGTTACCACGTGGTTGTATTCAAGTGGTGAATACATAGGGGGGGGTATCGCAACTATGGTGCGATGACACGCTTGACATAAACCAAATGTCCAGACACTGTGGGTTGTAAACTGTGGTCAGGGGTAAGATTTCCTGGGGGAAATGAGTCGGGGAATTGGGAGGATTTGGGGGAAAATACTCAGACAGTATATTCATGAACCATGGAGGGGTGGGAAGTGATTGAGGCTCAGGGGAGGTGATGTGAATAGTATTTGGAGAAGGGATGGGGGGAATCACTTGTAGTACATGAAGTGAGGTGGTTGGAGGATTTTGATCAAGGGCCATTTGACGTTGCCTGTATTCAATGATCAAAGGACACTGGTATGTGAAATGATCAAGTGATTCACAAAGAGAGAAAGGACACCTCATCCATTCGTTGAATGAGAACGAGACATAATGGATGTCGATGACATGGGTACTTGACAACTTGGGTGGAGAGGGATGTTGCTTAAAGGTTTTTCCTATGGCTGTTAGCATCTATTGAAACTGAGGTAGAGCTGGGAAATGATGAGTATAGTGTCCATACTCTAAACAAATGCCACACGTGAATTTTGTTCACAACACTTTGTTTCCTGCGATAGGGGACACTGTGGTAGTACTAGGTGTTGTTGATGAAGCACTGAGCGATGCAGTTGCTCGAGGGAGTTGGATTAGATTTCGTAACTCGGGAAGAGAAGGAAATCGATTAGTGGGATGTCCCTCTCTTTCGCATAGTGCACAAGGAGGTTAAACTCCGGGAGGAAGTGTAGCTATGGGATCTTTCGTGTTCTACTTGCCCCCAACCATATTAGTGGTGTTGTCAACTGCGGGTGAGGATGGTGTGGTCGGATTTAGTACTGGAATATGCATCGAGAGTCCCTATGCATGGGGAGGGAGGGATGGTTGAGGAACCATCGTGGGTGGGTGTATATACCATACCAAAATGGCAAGCATCATGTTGGAAAGGGTAAGCGTTGCGGCTACTTGAAAATATTACATGCCCGGTGGGGGGTAGATGAAGGGGATTTGAGTGATGGCTTGGGGAATGGTCTCCTAAACCGATATTTGACCCTGGGGTAGGGTGAAATTGGGGAAAAGTGGTGTTGTAGAGTTCTCAGGGGATTCCTGAGGTAGGATTTCTTCCACTAGTGGGACATCGGGGAGTGGAGAAGCCTCTGTGGGAGGAATGGTATCTCTGGTTTCAGTTCCTTTAGAAGATATGACACACACTTGTGCTGATGGATGTATGAGTGGTGGTGTTCCATGGTATGCCCCCAACAAATATAGGTCCTTGAAAATTTCGGGGCCCATATCCATGAGCAGATATGTGTCGGAACTAGTGTGGACAAGAGGTAAGATGGTATCGAGGTTGGAGGAGTGGTTAGGCTCATAATGTGAAACTTGGTCGATGGTGATGATTTTCCCGTTGTGGGAGAACATCATCATTCGAAATACAGAATAGGCCACTGCCTTCATAGCATACATGTAGCTACGTCCAAATGAGATGTTGTAATCGAGCGGGGCGTCGATAACCTCGATGTCGATGAGGATGGTTTTTACCCCGAGTTCAACGGGGACATTTTTAAAGAGCCCTTCAGGAGAGGATCGTTGTCCATCATAAGCTCTCAAAGTGATAGAATATGGTATTATTTTAGGGGAGCCAAGTTTCTGCCATACAATGTTGGACATATTGCATGTGGATGCACCTTCATCAATGATACATCGATGAACCGTGATGTTCTAAATCTTGACTGGTATCTGGAATGCTACCAAAGCGGGGAGATGAGGTTCTCCACAATCTATATCAAAGGTGATGAGTCTAGTATCGACTGGGTCGAATGCCCCCAAAGAGGAAAGCAAGGATTTCCCTTGAGTTGGACAAGTTTGGAGGACTTCCAATACCGACATGGTTGTAGGATATTGTGCCAAGTCATCGACCAGACTGTAATTATGTGCCACCCTAGCCTAGGGGTTGTTGACATTCCGTCATAATGAGATGCGAGGGATACAAATGGTGGGTTCAATCTTAGGATGTGGAATCATGAAAGGTTGTTTGGCTATAGCTCGAATTGCTTCCAAATTGGTAGGATTAGCGTCAGGGGGTGTGATGTATTGATGACTGCGTGTTTGCAGAAGACTTTCTTATTCATTAGTGAGGAGGATATTACAATCCACTAGGTTTCCAGGGTTTGGATACTATCCCATTTGTGGTGGGGCAGGATGTATCTCATGTTGGGTATTCATCACACCATGATGTGGAATAGGGTTTTTCAACATGACCGAGGGTGGTTATTACAAATACTATTATGGGGCCTACTACTAGGTAGGCGACGCTGGAGGACATGGCACATTTATGGAGTCTTTCATCTATTTGAAGTCATGAATTTGGGTGAAATGGTGAGTGTAATGTCCATGCTCACCCCAAAGAGCACAAGGGAAGTTCGTCTGGAGGTTGTTGTTGTTTCTCCTCCCTTGAAATTTTTTTTTATTGTCCCCTTGGGGGTTTTGGTTACCCTGATTCTGGTTTGCACCAACAGGTTGGTTTTGTTGGGGGTTACTTCCCCCTGGTCTTGTGTTATTATTATTTTGGTTTTTTCATTTATTTTTGGAATTATTCAACTGTTGAGATGGAATTTCTGTATTCAGTTGTTCAAATTTTTGAAATTGCTGAATAGGAGAGGGATGAACAAAGTTAACCCCAACATGTGGTTGTCCTTGTGGAGGATCAATTGACTGTGGAGGACCATGAAATGGAAAATACAAATTATTTTGTGTCTATGATCCGTAGGGTGCATAGGAAGGTGTAGCCCTTTCACTAGTGCCCATGTTATAAGCTGAGGTAGAGTGGGTACTTGAACTTGGTTGAGAGGTCGGGAGCATCATGGGTGTCAGCAAGGGTCCACTCATGGGTGGAGGAAGCTCCACCGGCTATGGCTATTGATAAGACAGAGGAGGGTAATAAGGGGGTCCTCCATACATCGGTGGATATTGGGGTGTACCGTACATAGGTGGTGGTTGGATGTAAAGTTTGTGGTGTGTTGTGGTACCGACCAATCCATCCATTGTGTGAGACATCCCAGTTTTTTCCTGTCCAAATGGCATGAGTCTCAGTGTGTCAGGTATTACTGTGTATAAGTAACCCAACTGAGCATAAATGAGTTTGTACTGTTGAGCCTTGCTGATCATGTCCTCTTCATTTTGGGGGAAGGTGGATACCACATCCTTGGCAAGGATAGAGACGAGTGATTTGAGAAACCAATCGAGATGTTGTTCTTTGGTGGTTTCTTGTTTGCATAAACTACGTCGCCGACGCCATTCGTGGATGTGGTCGGCAATATGTGTAGCTGAGGTTTGTTTTCACTTAGAGAGCAGTTCTAGACCAGTGTCGTGATGAGCTAGTAGTTGAAAGAAGGCGAAAAATTCTTTGTCCAAGGATTCAAAAGTTGTGTGAGTTGCCAATTTTCCATCCACATACCATTTGCTGATGGACCAGTGAGTGTGTGCTGAAATAACCTTAAGTGGACATAGTCATCCATGATGTTGTTTGAAGAGCACCATAAGTGGAAGTTCATGACATGGTTGGCGAGATCTTCCCCTGATTTTCCTTCAAACTTGGGAATGTATGAAGGTAGTTTGGTAGGCATATTGGGCCATGTGGGGTCATGCAATATAGGTTCATTCATGAGTTTACTCAAATCAGGGATATTGAGGGATGCTAAATATTTCATGGGGGGTGGTGGTGGAGGATTAGTTCCAGCCATGGTGTGAGCATGTTGTGTACCTGACTCATGAGGGGGGTTTGGTGGGGTTGTACTTCTCCCTTGAAAAGAAGTTTGTCCCCTGCCACCTTGTGAAGGAGAACTAGTGGATGGTTGGCCTTGGGAATTGGACCCAAGTAAAGTGGAACCAAGTAAATCTGATCCCAAAATAGTAGCACTCATAGTGGTGTGAGAGGGTTGAGCCAGTGAGTTGGCAATACTAGGAACTCCTCCTAGGATAGGAGGGACATTTTGCAAGCATTTGGAATGACAAGGATTTTGTGGGTCCCCTATAATGTCTGACTAGAAAAGTGAATGTGCTCAAATGGTGATGAGAGAAAATAAATGAAAAAGAGACTTGTGTAATTTGGACCTTCACAATATATCTCACAATCACATGTAATCAAATGAGCATCATACATAAATAAAAAATAAGCATACATGTGGGTAGGTGGATTTTGCCCGCATGGGAGAACAAAGAAAAAAATGCTCGTGTCCTAAAAAAAATGTAACATCCTTCCTCTCAAATAGAATTGGACCTTCCAATAGCAAGCCACCTGAAGAGGAACTAGTAAAGGATGAAACAATCAGTTATAATGAGGGGAAGAGGGTGCATATCCCAAAAGAGCTGGCGATATTTCCAAATAGCCACACAAAATCTGATCAAGGTGCAATTGCAGCCCAAAATTGCCACCTGGGTAGATGTCCTAAAATTGGTCACTGGGTACCTTTGTCAAAGTGCGACATTTAGATTTTCGGCCTCAGAAATGGGTCACGAGCTGGATCCCTTCCAAGAGTTGGGTGACTCAAGGGGGGATGCACAGAACAATGAGACTGCGAATTTCAACCCTTCATGGGTATCTCCCTACCTTATGGTGTTAGGAACACTTGACTTGGAGGATTTTAAATTTCCCTATTTGTCAACTTCTAATGTTTGAAGACGTGAGAACTAGATAACGAGGGGTTATTTGGATGCCTACCCTCGAGATCCTACCTAGACTAAATTTTTTATTTTGGCACCTCCTCTAGAGGAAAACTTAGTGACTTTTTAGAAAATATTTAGATGCGGTTGGTTGAGAGATTGGGGGTGTGAACCAATCTCGTTGGAATTAAGTGGGTGGATAATTTCTTCAAGAAATAGTGGGATGTTTCAGAATCCCTTTGGAGGAAACCTACTTCAACCTCCACAATTAGAGGTGAAATTATGTGAGTGAGGAGTGACTTCGTGTGTGGGCAAGTGAATAAATGTGCCAAATTTTTAATAAGTTAGGTCTTAATTTGCAGCATGTGGACTTCCTATGGTCCTTACAAATCTTGATTACCTATCTTGCTAGATGTCATTGGTACAGCCTTGAGGAATTTCAAAAGCCCTAGAGAACTAGCATGTGGACATATTGGTCCTTACCAATACTTTAAACTCCCTAATGTGATTTAATATAAGAAAGATTTTGAAAAAATATCCTAGATTGCAAGCATGTGGGCATGTATGGGCCCGTTACTTTGATCTTTAAACTCTCCTAGTGATGTAAACTAAGAAAGTAGCTTCACAAACTATCCTAATTTTGCAACATGTGGGCTTGTATGGGCCCTTACAAATTTAAGAGGTTTTGAAAAGAAACTAAGAGGAGCCCTAGGGGGGCTTTGTCCTCTCCTAAATATTTTTTTAAGGGAGATGAAATTTCCCCTTAATCACCTTTCTGATTCTCAAGATCTCTCTATGGTGTGAGAGAAGAGCATACTCAATGATTAAAGTTTGATTTCTAGTCCCAATGCAAGTGTTTTTATATGTGATAGCAAAAAATCTTAACTTATCTTTTATAATCAAAACAAGCCATCCATGTGGAAACTAAAAAAAAAGAGGAGAAATGTGGTTCCTTTTAAGCCCCTAAGTGCCTATGTTTTGACTAACCTCTCATGTGGGAGAGGAATCTAAGTGTAGTGCATTTACAAATTGCATAAAAGCAAGATTTTGAAGGCTACGGGCCTCCAAATCATCACAATAACTCTTACAATTTTGAAATTTTGGATAGATGCGTGGGTTATAGTTCAGAAAGAGGTGCAGTGGGTGCACAATGCGTAGAGAACCGAAGACCTTTTGGCACACAGTGTGCAAATAAATGAAGTGTTGTTGGTGCACAATGTTCAGAATGTGCGTCTGTGGGTTGGAATGCCCACACACG
>JZKD02S1290284.1:855864-876226 GCA_000966675.3 Picea glauca | reverse complement strand
CATTGCCTAGTACATGAAACAACCCCACAAATTCCATAATAAAGAAACAAAGAGGATACTTTAGTATATCCAAGGTATAATTCAATTTGGCATCCAATAAAATTTAGAGGGAACTCCTCAATTAGTTAGTTTTATAGATTATAGTTGGGGAAACAACCTTAATGATAGGAAGTCTATTGTCAATTATGTTTTCAACCTTGGTTCTCAATCTATCACTTGATCTTGCAAGAAAAAAAATTCCCTTTCTCTTTCTTCTGTAGAAGCAAAGTATTGAGCAGTAATTCATGCAAGTCAAGAAATTATTTTTCTTGGATAGGTCCCTTCAGAGTTTGAATTCTAGTAGTAGCATCCAACCCCTCTTTAGTGTGATAGTTAGAGTGTCATTAGCTTGTCAAGGAGCCCATTTAGTGTCAACAAAAAAAACACATTGAGTTACACATGCACTTCCTTCAAATTATTCTTCAAGAATGCACCTTTGAAGTGTTATATTTCCCTATAGATGATCAAGTCACTAACATGTTCACAAAGTTCCTCACAAAAGAGAAGTTCTTAAATCCTTGGTCTATGTTAGGTACTTAGGAAGTTATCATTAAGGAGGGTTAGATTTAATGTCTCCTTCCTTCTCCTTATATTAATTTGTAAGTCCTTCAATCATATTCCAAGTTGTTATTAAGGGGGGGTGTTAGGATATTTAGATACTAGGAGTTAGTTAAAATTAAGTTGGTTTGATGTAATATTAGGTTAAATTGTGATTTTAGTGTATTTACTTAGTGTTATTTTGTAGTTTACCAGTTCGACGGTCACAATCGTGTCCTACACATGAGTGATTTTATTGTTTAAACATCTTCTTGATATTAACAACAATGCTTTGTGGTTTAACACTCGATTGGTCCATGGTCCTTGTTTTAAAAACACGGATGGTCATTCGTTGATGATTGATTGTGATAAATGTTCATGTAGTCTATTTTTTTCATTAATCAATTTCCTCAATTGATCATGTTGGCTAGGGTCATAGATTGTTTCCCTCCTTGATATTTTTAACATATAAACATTGTTGTATTGATATTTGATCTATGTGAGAGTGTTTGTTTTAATGTGTTCAACCTATGTGGATATACCATGTTTTTCGAACACTTATTTCTACTAGTATTTGAAGCAACAAATACATAGAAACAAATTCTAAATGGGAGGGGACATGGACTTGATTTTCCATCATTTCTAACCCACTTGTTGGTATGCTTGATTTTTTCCATTACGCTCCTTTGTACACTTTAAACAACTTAATGAGAACCCTCCAGAGTTCTCGTTTTTTTAGAGGTTGCATTGGTACTTATTTAGCATCTCTAATAATCATTTTTTAATTGATATATATATATTTTTTTACTACTGCAATTAGGGACAACAATCTTAGCTTGTTTGTCCGCCTAACATATAGCTCGTACAGTTGGATTTTTCTTGTGTCTCGGGAAGGTACAAACACTTTCCGCAGGTACTCAAATACTTGGAAACCTTAAAAAAATTCTAATACGTGCCATCAAATCCATATTGAATTCATCATAGTGACTCACGAAGGTCGTTATGAATTCAATATGATGCCATTAGGTTCAACTAATGCTCCCATTACTTTTCAAGCAACTATGAATGGAATTTTAAAACCCTACGTAAGGAAGTTTTTGCTCATCTTTTTTTATGATATCATTTTCTATAGTAAAACATGGAAGGATCATCTTAAGCTCCTGGAACGTATACTTTCTCTTTTAGAAGAAAATCAATTTTATGCAAAATTGTTAAAATGCGCCTTTAGTAAGGAAGAAGTAGAATACCTCAATCATGTCATTTCCAAAAAAGGGGTCAAGGTAGATCCAAGCAAAATCAAGGAAATAATGGAATGGACAACACCAAATATCATATTTAAATTAAGGGAATTTCTAGTGTTAACATGGTATTACCAAATGTTCATAAAAAACTATGCTTATTTGATAGAACCACTATAAAATCTACTAAAGAAAAATTATTTTCAGTGGAATAGAAAAGAAAAATAATGTTTTGAGTCTTTGAAGAGGATTATGTCATCTACACCAATGCTAGCCACCCTTGATTTTACAAAGCCCTTCATGGTAGAATGTGATGCTTCAAGGTTTGGAATAGGCACAATGTTAATGCAGGAAGACCACTCGATATTCTTTGAGTCAAAATCTCAACAAGAGGAAAAGTATAAAATCTACATATGATAAAGAGATGCTTTCCATTATACATGCATTAGCTAAGTGGAAAACATATATCTTGGGAAATAATTTTTTGATACGTATCGATCACAATAGTCTTTAGTTCCTACTATAAGCAAAAACCTTTTCCAACTAATAATAAAAGTGGATAGAGAAAATTTCCACCTTCGATATGGAAATGTTGCACAAAAAGGGGAAGGAAAATGTAATTGTTGATGCACTATCACAAAGAGACGAAGATGTAACAACATACAAGACATCGATTGTGATGCCTCACTAGTTAGATGAAATATGAGTTGAATATGCCAAACACCCTAAATTGTATTCCATAATTAATAACTTGGACCAAAACCCAAAATTTCAATGGAGAAATGACATTCTTTGGTACAAGGACAAGATCTATCTGACACCATTCTCAAACTTCAAAATAAAATCCTTAAAGGAATCACATGACTCTCCAACCACATGACATGTAGGGTTTTTCAAAACCTACTATAATGCACAATAAAAAAAATTACTGGAAAGGGATGAATAAGTAAATTCAGGAATATGTCATCAAATGTGACATATGTCAAAGAAATAAGAGTGAAGATGTTATGTCACCAAGGTTATTCTACCTAACCAAAAGTGGGAAGAAATTCCAATGGACTTCATTGAAGGGTTACCCATGTCTAATGGAAAGAATAAAAGTGTTTGCATGGTTGATAAGCTAACTAAGTATGCAAATTTCATGGGGATAAGGAAAACAAATTGTTGAAGTATTTAGAAAGAATATACATAAGTTGCAAAGATTTTTTAAGGTCATTATCAATGATAGGGATGCAAAATTCAAAGGAAATTTTCAAAAAGGCCTTTGCAAAAAAACTAGGATATCCCTTAATATGATCTCAACATATCTTCCTCAAATGGATGGTCAAATGGAAATTGTAAACAAATGCTTTGAAGCATACCTCCTTTGTTTCGTGAGAGATAAGTAGAACAAGTGATTTCAATGGTGTTGTTCTAAAATATTGTAAAAGGTCTTTAAGATAACATCACAAGGATAAATCCCCCTACGTTTTTAAAGAGACAGTACTCCTTTGTTTCTTAACTACATGCAAGAATATAAAAGATGCCTCAGAGAGGACCAGGATTATTCTTAAAATAAATATTCGCATGCAAAGTATAGCCGAGAAAGGACCAGGTATCTCACAAAAAGTAAATATTCACTTTGATACAAGATTATAAACCAAAAGAGTATATAGTCTCATAGAACAAAATTTCCATCATAGCATTCATCAAAGTAAGACACACTATTCAACACAAGGAAAGAAAATAATGACCACATATGGAAAAGAGATTTAAATGATCATTCCATTAAGATCCAAAAAATATTTTGATAGACACACATTTGAAATCTCATGCTTAGAACTTAAATTCTAAAAAATCATTAATGTTATGTCCCAAATAGTTCTCTGGGAACCTCAAAAAATAATAGATGTCTTTGTAAAAATGCGTAATAATGTCTGAAAGTTCATGAAAATTAAATTGCATTTGGCCTTCTAAGAGGACTGGGATTTGGCCTCCTGCGGACCATGAAATGAAAGAAAGACTATGATGGAAGTTCCAAACCTTTATCTACTTGTTGTGGTGTCTTTTATAGGTTGTTGTTTTTATTTTAACCAAGGCCTTCTTTAACCATTGTTCAATGTACTCCCTCATTGGAGAAACGGTTATCTCATGTTTGGTCTCGATTTCGAATAACTCATTTTCTAGTTCTTTTAAATCAAATATCAACTGATGGAGTGTGTCCTCAATGTATTCATTCTTGTTCATATACTAGACTAACCATCTTTCCACTTATTCTTCATAGTACTAAATTGAATCATTAAATCCACTAACCCCGACAAATTTAAGGCTTCCAATTGTTCTTGTAATTGCTCTCTTGATAAGAGTATTGTATCCATAATTAAATGTGGGTCCTCAATTTCCTTAGTAAAATCAACAAGTTTTAAGAATATATCACCTCTTTTAATGTTAATTGCATCACATTCATACAACATTTCCCTTAAACATTTATTTATCCTTATCCAAAAAGCATTGATTTTTTTCAAACGAGTCTTGGAAGGAAGATTTTGATCTATTCTATGTAACTCACTTAAACTCGAAACCTTCACTGAAAATGTATCCATTTCTTCCTTGTAGAAATTGTTGTAACAAATATTGAAATTTTGGCTTTCGGTCACTTAGGAGAATGTATGGAAGCATTGGCAGTGGAACGACCGCATACACCGATCATTAAGCCACATGGAGGAAAATCTCAAGAGTTCGGGTTTTTTGGTCATCGGGGATTTGGCCGACATAGATATTTTAATAACTACAGTCCTGATCCCCGAATTCACTAAAGTATTAAAGGATAAGCTAGGTTAATTAAAGAATAAGAAAGATTAATGTTGACAAGTCTCATTGTGATTTCGCGACTCAAGATGCCTTCGTTCTTTACGTATCAATTTTTTGATTTCCGAAACCCCGAAAGCCTGTGTTTTAATCGTGCTTAATCACAAAGCTAAAAGTGTTTTAACTGTTAATCAATAACATCACAATTTCGCGATTCAGGATTTCTCGCGTCAAGTATTATCGAAGTGCCGACACTTAAATCCACGAAAGGTTAAAGATTAATTGCTAATCGTTATTAATTAAGATATTAAGACAAATGATTATCACCTAATTAATCCCATCGCGATTTCGCGATTCGAGATTCCTTGCATGTCATAACTCTTGAGGACATGATACCCGAAACCCGAAGACCCGAAAGAGTGCAATGTAAAAGTCAAAATCTATTTCGGGGATTTTTCCATCGGGGATTTGGCCGACGTGAATATTTTAATAACCACTGCTTCGTTTCCCCGAATCCCAAAAACCCAAAATCAGGACTCCAGTCATATGCAAAGTTGCTTTAGAAAAACTCAATTTTCTCGGCCATGGAGAGGTCGTTTTTCGCGTTCGAATAGTCGATCGACATATACAAATCCTAATATTTCTAGTGGTGTATTTATAATTTTATTTTGATCTTGGTAAGGTGGTAAAAAGTCCCCCGCAAGATGAGGTTCATTTTCAGAAATATGGCATTTTTACTATGTTGAGTCATCATTTTCAAATGAGGATTCTGAGCGACTGGAGTATCATTTTGAGAAACGGGTGGAGGATTTTGTGCCTAACACATCAAATATCATTAGCCTCTTTCTATTCTCCTACAGGTGTCACATATTGGGAGAATCGAATCCATCTCCGAGCCCTAATTGTTGGATTTCATATTTCCCTGTTTTGACACATGTTTGTTAAATGCAGATTTGGGAAAAATGAAAAGGGGTCTCAGGGAACTGAGAGAGGTTTTTTCTCAGAATAAACATATGCACAAAAGAATCTTTCAGTTTATACACATCTATCGCTATTCAAGAGATATAGATCTGTAACTGCAGCCCTAGTTTTCGGCAGTTTGGCCCATTTTCTATGGCAGAAAGTTTCAAGAATTGGTTGTAACTGTTGTTATCTTTTAGATTAGAGAGGATTTTGACCTAAATACATATATGAGGCATATTTGTAAAAGGAAAGGGGGGAAATACACATAGGAGTAGTACTCTTGGGTGGTAGCTTTCATTTTCAGTTTAATATAAGATTGCAGAAGCATGTTTTATCCATATCAGAGATTCTTGTGATGTTGCTTGCAGAGTTTGTCCATTTTCTTAGTTTCAATATCACTCCATCTATCTTTTCTTCTTGATTTGTAAATGTTTTGTAATAGAATCCATCCTCTGTTATGTGCTCTGTTGCATAATGGTTATAGGTTATTTCTTGCAAAGATCAAGGTTCAGAATTCATCCTTTGCTAGATGTTTTGTCCCAACCATCTCTTTCCACTGATTTGTGCTTGGAATTCACTCATCGCTAAGTGCTCCTTGTGTATTGATATATTTTCTCTTTATTCTGCTGTCATACTTTTATAAATCCTTCTCTTTGTAATCAACTTCTATCTCACCTCTGCTCGTGTATTTCCATTGCCAAAACACTCTTGCTATTTGCTTGATCATTTGACTCCATGCCCAATGGACTACCTCCCGATCCAACCCATCAACCCTAAAAACCTCAAAACTTTATGTTGCCCATAGATCTGCCCGTTGTTAAGCTTATTGGATATCCTAACGTGACACATATTTGAGAGATCCCTTTCGGGTTGGAAAGGGCAGCTTCCAATCAAAAGTGGTTTGTGGTTATCTCGGAATTTACCTGCACGCAACCCAAATCAAGTTCTGAGTGATAACATATTTTTTCATTTAAAATGTGCTAAGGCTTGGCTCTATTACAGCCTAGAACCAACTCTTGTGACAAAAGAAACCTTCATCATTTTCTAGATATTTTTGGAGATATTCTTTGAAGTGAAAAACCCTTGTTGAGAAGGTAGTTGAACTTGTTGCTAATTCCCATATATCAAGGACCAAGGCTATTCTTTTCTTAATACTATCTCCAATGTATTTTCTTACAACCACTATTAAACCCGATGAACCTTTCAACCTGGAACTAATTTCTAGTACATCTTCAAGACTGCACATTGGTTGTATAGCAGTGATGGGTTTGATGAATAAAGGTCTTGGATGCAAAGATTTTTTTAATTCCTTTACACTTTATTTTAAAACTAAATTTTATTTTTCTATATCATAAATAGACTCTTTTAATGCTTCTCTAGTTGCATCATGAAATTGTACGATTTTCGAGGTTGGAACCCCATGAAAATCAATCTTTGTTTCCAACTTCTCTGAAACCTTTTTATTCTTTAATTTCACCTTTTCAATTAACATTTTTTTGGAATTCTTATGGTAGGCCATGTGGTGCAGAGTGATAGACTCTTCTTCAAATGTCGTTGGCTCTTGAGAAGCCAATTCTTCAGCTATAAATCTAGTTTCAATCATCCTTTATTCTGCCCAAGTGGGCTCTTCTATCACATCGTCAACTTCCATATCTTTGTGACTCCCTTCAACTTTAGGTAATTCTTGTCCCTCTTTTTGGACTTCTCTTTTTTTTTTAATAGAGGTATGAACATCGTGAGGTTTTTCAATTGTCTTTTTGGTGGTTCCTCATCTCCACCATCATCTAAGTTTCCAGTGGAATACCTTCTCTATTATTGACCACTACTTTGAGGTTTGGTCTTTGTCGAGGTACTCTTATGTGAATTTGGGTTTTTGTTTGTTTCTTCTCTACCCCGTTGCTTGTAGTACTCATTTGTGTTAGCTAATTCCTCAATATCATCTAGGGTATTTTCAATAGATGCTTCAAGACGATTCTGGTTACCTCCCCCTTCTTCCTCAAATTGTACATACTTAACAAAATACAAAGCATATCCAATTAAATACATGTGTGCCAAAAACAAATCCTTAGGATCAAAACCTTGAATGGTCTCGGCTTCCTTTAAACTGAGCTGGTAAAATTGAATTTCATATTCATCTAAATGAGAGATGTGCTTCACAGAAATCTCTCCAACTTTCTATGGTAGTGGGATAAATTTCTTTTTCATTTTCTCATTGAAGAAATGTTCCCAGTATGTGTACTGTCTACACACTTCAATGATGAAAAGTTTGTCAGAAACATAAAATGGTAATAAAAAGAGTTCCCCCTAGAATCCATAAAGTATCAAAAAACTAAACTCTTCCATAGATTAATAAACTCCTTTATCAAATAGAAATGATGCAAATTTCAACAATAGTATGGATCTGGCGGAATCATGAATTAGCTTCTTAAAAGAAGACATAAAACCATTTTTCACTTCATAGAAATTGTATGGGGCATTGTGCCTCCATAACACTGGATACCATAATGAAACTGGATCTTTCTTGAAGTCAACATTTCTTGCTCTGGATAAATCCTTAAATATATGACAATAAACTATAACAAAAACTGAATATGAAGTCATATAGAATTTATTGGTTTTTTTAAGGCTCCCCAACTAAAACGAAATCTTGTCGGAGATAATGCGAGCCTAATGAATTACTGCATTTTCATGAATTAAATGATGAAGAATATATACAATATATTTGGGCACTGAGGTTGTGGACTCCTATCCAATTATTCTGGAAAATACATAGGAAAATTGTTAATATGGGTACTTTAAAGAGCATACCTCAACCTGAGTAGAACTGATCTCGCTCCTCGGGCTTGTGAGGAAAATTTTGAGAAACCACATTCCTCCACTGTGTGCTTTAAGAAACTCATCTTATTCAGAATTCTTGAATATCAAAGTAGGGTTAGGAAGTTGTAGCATCCTTTTGAACACCGAAGGGGCCAGATAAATCGATGGTTTTCCTTGTCTATGGATAATTCTCCTCTCTTTATCAAACTTTTCAGTGCACCAGATTACCAACTCTTTAAATTCATATACTTACGACGTGCACCTAGATAATGAAATACCTAAGCTCCAAACTTTTCACAATTCCTTTTCTTTTGGTGGGAGAGATGAGTACCACTTGTATGCTTTTGACCATTGAAACTGGTGGTCTTCTTGTCTGAGATTGTTGACAGTGTCTCCACAATATAAGTCCTTCATTTTACTTGACATGTCTTATGCATATTTCCTTTTTTTATGAATAGGTGGCACTCTTGTGAATATAATCTTTTACAATGAGGCGTTTAATTCTTTATTTTTATTTTTATTTTCATTGTGGTTCATGGTGTGAAGCTCACTACGTCCACAATAATCCCCCCCAAAATCTGAAGAACATAGGAGGGTCAAGCATTTCAAGAATATTTTTCTCACAAAGAGTAGCATGCTGAATAGATGAGAATCGAACCTGGGTGGGGAGGAGAAAACTTCCACCCCCACCAATTGTTTTTAATTCCTTATTTACTATTACCATGTATTTTCTTGATTATCAATTGTTGTAGCTCTTAGTTCAAAGTTTCCAATTTGCAAGGTCTGATTTTGGATTTATGGAAAAGCTTTTATGAAAGTCACACCACTTAATAACGATATTGAATTCACACAAGCAGTGGCTAATGTGGAGGTGGGAAATAAATGTCATCAACAATGGTGATATTGTATTGGGGAGTATGAAAAACAGTTAAGTATGGAGGTGAAAAGTGAGGGATGGAAAGTGTATTATGGTGAATGCGGAAATGCGGGATGTAGGATTGCAAGGTTTGGAGAATGAAAGGAGAGATACGAGGGACTCCTACATCTGCATTGATGGAAAGTGCTAAGTACCAAAAGGTTGATTTCGCGAGTTTCAGAAATAGGTGAGTCATTTTAGAGAATGTAGAAATGCGAGATGTGGGGTTGCGAGTCTAGGGAAAAGATAAATGGAATCATAGGGAGGACCATGCATCCGCATTCAGGAAAATGGTTATGTATGAAAACGTAAAAGGTGTGTTATGAGTGATGTGGAAATAGGAAGGTTCTATTTGAGTGATGTAGTTTTGCGGGTTGCGGGACTTGGGTATTTGCGGGGTGATGGATAGCTTGGTCTACCACAACAAAGAAAAAAAACTAAGTGTTGGGATTATTTGGGTGGGGAGAATAATTAAGTATTTTTTTGTGGGTTTTCATACCTGTGGATTTGGTGGCAACCCACTCTGTAACCCACATTTTTAAAAGAAAAATGACTAATTAAAGGATATTCAAGAGACAAGAAAAGAAAGAAAATGATTATGGATGGACCTTTATACACTAACATTGATCAAAAAATGTAGACCGACAAGTGGTTACATCTATCGAATGGTGGTATGATTCTACTTACCACACATCAGCGAAAATAACACCCTTCAAAGCCTTATATAGTTATGAACCACCAAAATGGAAAAAGTTTGTGTTGTCTAATACTAAGGTGCCAACAATAATGAATCAACTAGTTGAATGATTAGGATTTATGAGCGGAACGAAATGAAACACAAATCTAAAACATTAACATAGATATATAGAGAACAATAACAGAGATACAATAAAACTTAACTTCTATTCAATAAAGAAATATGTTGAAATTGTAAAATGTAGAATGAAACAATCTTGCTTGAATGGTGGTAGCTAATCTCTGAGAAGAGATGTGGCGGCTACGTGCATTCATCTGAGCACATTACAATGAGGCCTCTAGACCATTTTAGCATCGATAACTAATCAGAAAACCCTAGACATCCAAAAACCTAACCCTAGGAGATGAAGCATCAAAAGTTGTATGGGTCCTGATGGGGTAAGTTGGTACATCAACTTCCTGGGGTCGTAACTTTTTCATACGATCTTCATTTTAGCCGCATAATAACCCATTGAAAAGGTATATCTGAGAACTACTCATGATGCCACCACACTCTAACTTCACTCAAAGTGTGACTGTGGCGGGCCCAAAAAAATGTTGTTTAGGGCTTAAAAATGGCCCTGAAAGTTTAGGACCTGAAAATATAGAAACAAACTGCCAAGATGAAAATTGAATGTGAGCATGTTGGAAGAGGTGGGTGGCCATCGATATCTGCATATATCAATCATCCCTCCTTAGGAAGAAATGGTATCCATTGTTTTGATTTCTCCCATCAGATGAGGAAATTTCTACTGAATTTGGCCCCGGGTGAGCCACTTGCCTTGGTGCAGGAGTTGTCCCTATTTGAGAACATGATAAAGTTGAAGCTTATGTTGGCGAGCGCTCTTGACCTGTGTTTCCACGATATGATCAGTGGATTCTTGTTCCATGCAATAAGGGTTGAGCTATGTCGGTGTCAATTGTTCTGCTATCTCTGAGGTGTGCAATAAGGGTGGAAAGTATGGTTGAAGGAGGTCCACATTAAAAATTGGGTGCAGGCCAAGGAAGGGGGGAATGTTGAGCTCAAATCAATTTTCACCCACAACCTTGGTGATGGTGTAATGTCCATAGCGGAGTGGCCGAAGCTTTTGATGGATTTGGTTAAGGCATTATTTCTGCAAGTGCAACCAAACTTTATCTCCCACCTGAAACTTGTGTGGAACCCGGTGTTGATCATGGTGTTACTTGTACTTGGCATTAGACTTATGAAAAATATCCTGAACCTGTTGGAGGATGTATTGGATTTGTTCAATGACCCAGGTGGATTTGTTGTCTTCGGTTTGAGCATGGGATGATTCTACCTATGTGGACACAAGGGGTAGTGCAACATCCATGGGACCCAATGGTTGAAATCTCAACCCCATCTGAAAGGGGATGTGGTCGGTTGAGCTATGTATGGTTCTATTGTAATTGTGATGAGCATAGGTATGATTATCATCCCGTGTGCGTGGATTCTTGGAATTGTACATGTGAAAGATATGCTTGATCATCATGTTGACGACCTCAGTTTGGCCATCCATTTGGGAGTGGAAGGACGGCCATTTGGTGATCTTGGTATCTAGTTGTGACCAAAGGCTCAACCAGAATGTGTTGAGGAACCGGATGTACCAATTTGAGATGATATTTTGTGGTATCCCAAAATGTACCCACACTCATTCAAATAAGAGCTTGGCAGTGGCCTCCACTTTGATGCTCTTCTTGCAGGTGACCAGAATCACCATCTTGGAAAATTGATCAACAACCACGAAAACACAACCATTTCCTTGCTTGGTTTAAGTAAGTACTGACATGTAGTAAATCTAGATAGATTCCTAGGGATTTTCAGGAGTAGGCAAAGGGGTGTACATGGCTTATTTATTAATGTTTGGTTTGAAAACGGCACGGGCCATGCAGGTCCTGATATACTTGATGACATCCTCTCGAAGTTTTGGCCAATATAAATGTTGTTGTAGCACTACCACTACTTTTCCACGCTGAAGTGTCCTCCCACACCACTGTAGTGAGATTCCCAAACCAGCTTTTCATGCTTGCTTGATGGGACAAAGATATGGCCCTATTATCGTGCAATTTGTACTTGTCCCAAAGGGAAAGGCTAAGGGAGAAAAATTGGCGTAGCGAGAGTTTATCTTATCACTATCACCTTAATAAGATACCTCTTTCTATTTAGAGATGATAACCCAGGGGAGACGTCCCCGGTGACCTGGGGGTTTGAGAAGGCAAAGTTTAAAGTGTCAATAAAAGGTATCCACTCTCACAAGCCACACTAATCAGAAAGTCCCAAGGTTTTAATCAATGAACCAATGGTGTGCTTAGATTTACCTGCCCAGAAAAAAGCAACAAGAAAACAATATATTTTGCAAGTACAAATTTGATGTTAGTGCTTCATAAACCTTGGACTAGTCAATAAAAGAAATAAGTTGATACTAGATGAAGAAAACATAATTTTATAACAGCAATGTTTACAATATAATAGCTTCACAATAAATGCCTTAAAAGAGATTCACAATGACCAAAGATAATAACCCAATAATAGCAATGTACTAGCAGTTGTCAAAAGCTAATTACGCAATGTAAAACTCAACCTTTGCAATTTATTTTAAGTGATTTTACTGTTGTAATAAATGGATTTATATTACTTTTGTAACAGAAGCAATAAGGTTAGTGAATTAGACTAATCTAGGGTTAGGAAAGGTTAGTAGGTTGCTTGAGGTAAAATATTTAAGGGTTGGTTTCATCACTCAATCAATTTCAAGGTCTAAATCAGTGCCTTTTAGGGATAATGGAGTCACTTTGCAGCAGACAAATTGAAGTAAAAAATGATAATGTGAGAGCTAAAGATAAGAAGGTCAATTATTGAGGTGTTGGTAACCCGAGGCCTCAATCACTAAACCCTAAGAGGAAAATGGCCACTAGGAAGTAGGTAAACTTGGGCCCTAGCAGTTTTCTTCCTTTTTTAACTCAAGGATGAAGTAAATGATGGATTGATGAAGCAAATGATGCTAGGGTGCTACAATGGTAGGGCCCTTAGCACAATGCTTCAAGAAAGTAGGGTTTCTAGCACAATCTAGTAGGTGAAAAATTGTTAACACAAGGACAATAACATGTTCTTGTTCTCCTAGGGTTTTAAACTAGCAATTTCATAATATTGGAATAAATGAAAAGTAAATGTACCATAAACATTCAAAGAAAAGAAGGATTGCATAAAATCACTTACATCCACCAAGAATAATCTAGCAATAATACTAGTTGAACATTTTCCACCAAGAAAAATGCTAAGAAACACCAAATTTAGCCTCCTCCAAGAAGTGCGCACCAAATTTCAGCCAATAAACCCTAAGTAGGGCGCAAATTTCATACCTCACTTGTGTGAGTGAAAGATGATGAAAAATACAAGGGAAAAAACCCTTATTTATACAGTGAAAATGACCTTTAATTTACAAAATTAGGTCAAAAGGCCGGCATGGCCAGTTTACATGTAATGTCCATTTTTTTACATAAAATGACAAATTAAAACCTAAATCAAGAAAGATAGGTGATGTCATGTCCTTCTAGGGTGACGTTGGGCCTCTTAGGTGCAACGTTGGCCTCCAGGAGAAAAACACTAAGCCTCCCAAGGCCTCTGGATCAAGCCACATGTTCCACTTGGCACACAACTGCCTCCATCGTGTCCATCAAATGTTGGGTGACATCAAGGGTCATAGAGGTGATGTCATGGGCCTTCCAAGGCCAACATCGTAGTGGGAGGGAAAGACACCCTTAGGTCCAGGCCTGCCAGGCTATCTCTGGTGGAACGTCCTCCTCTCTCTCCAGTGCAAGCCTCTGGTATGTGTATGCCCCTCCCTGGGGTCTCATCATCCATCTAGTGGGATTTTATCCCTATGGAGGTCCAAAATAATCATCTCCCCATGTGTACCTGTCCTTCGGGTGTGGCCCTGCAACAAAAAAAATTATGCCCTCCATGGTCTCATAAGTCACAAGGATCATAGAAATGTCAATCATGTATAATAATCAAGTTATCTAAACATGTGCATGAAATCCCCCTTTCCTAGACAAGTGCTCAAAGACGTTATGTCATTCTACAAGCCATGTTTGGAGAGGGTTTCAAGAGGTCCTATTGGGATAATTCTCATTGGATGTGGTATGTTTCCAGGTGAAGACAAATCCAGGTCATGTAAGCGAATGAGGTGGTGTGGGGATGTTTGAGCAATGCGTGCAGTGATGACAGGGAAACGTATGGATTACTTGTGGGTGCCTCTGAAGAGGATGAGTTGCACCATATCATGGATACAAATATTTCCAATCATGTTCAATGTTTTTTACCTTTTTATCTTATTCCTTTTTCTTTCAAGAGAATAGTTGGGGGACATTGCCCTGGCATGGTGATCGATGGTGACAGTGTTACCCACAAGAATTTCATGGAGATGAGAAGTTTGGCTCGTGATGAGACCCCATTTCTCTTGGCTATGCCACCAAGAGCCACTAGCCTGCCTTGGTGACCAGCTAAATGGTAGTGTCATACTGCTACATGCCCATGGACCTAATAGGCTATCTTGTGATGAGACCCCCTATCCTCCAACTAGGTCTTGATTTTATTATTTTATGGGTCCCTCCATTTCTTGCTAAGAACCCTTTTATTTCTTTCCTGAGGATCCCTGGGCAAAGCATATGAAGGTTTTGTTCTTTTGGATTCTATCTTTTTCCAGCTACTTTTACCCTCTGGGATTTTATCCCCTTCTTCCCACAAGGCAAGTTACAACCCTTTGCTAGCTTGGAAAACCCAATGCCCAAACCAATGCAGGGGATGTATGAGAGGGAAAATGATGAAAAGTGATAAGTATGGTGGGAATGGATGATGACATTTCATGAACCCACCCATTGGAAACTCAAATCCTAAGGGAACCAACTTGCTAGCGCATCCTGTCATTCCCCCCAGGTGTGGACAAGTGGAAAGGCATAAAGTCCAAGCACACGTCATGAAGCAAAAAATAATTAAATGCACATATTCAAAATGTTTTGAGAATCAGAGTGAAACATACCATGATACCCATACTCATTACCTCATGGAGAAAGACCCACTTCTGCTGAAGGACTAGGCCGATGGGATGGATGTTGTTGTTGTTGACAGGATGGAGGTGTTGAAGAATAAATGTGGGCCCTCCAGGGACAGGCTCAAGTCAATATGTCTCTCGATACTCCATGTCTAGGACCTATGGGCCTCGAGACATAATCTCATTATGTATCCCTAGGTTAGGGGATAATATCTGTCTCCAAGTCGGGGACATGTGCTCACCGTAGAGCGCATGAGAACCTAAGAATATCTGGTATGACTTGTGACCTGCTAGATCTCAACAAAATTATTATTAATTATTTGGGGTGGTGATATCACCCTTGGCTCATATATGGTACAATAAAATGAAAGTAAGCAAGAATATATACAAATGGAAATACAACTACTCTAGCATGAAATGCAGATGGTATATACAATGAATGTAAAATGCCTACCTACTTACCTATACTTACTTGTTGGTTGAATGTTAGGTGTAGTCAAATAACCAGTGAAACCATCCTAACAATGTCTCACAATACCTTCCTATGTGCTTCATCATAAACCAAAGCAGTGATAAGTTAAGAACAAAAATAACATGAGTTAGAAAATGTATTGTATCATTGGAAATCGTAAGGTCTAGCTCATGGAGGCGGGTGGGAGGGGAAAAAATGGTGCCAAGTCATTCTCTCAAGAAAGTGTTCAATCCATTTTAGAAAGGGATCGTGAAAAGTCAAAGGTTCAAAAGACTGACTCAAAGAGTCTGAAATCTGGGTACCTCAGACATCTTCACAATCTGAGGCCTGGGAAGGGACTAGCAAGAACCTAGAAGACGACTGACAATTTCTTAAGGGGAAGCTGGAAGACCGTGATAATAGGCTTTTTCTTAAGGTACTCAACCTTCCCCTAAATTCCCAAAGGAGTCTTTGTCCTATAGAAGACTTGCGATAAGGGACATGTTTCCAAATCACACCCTTAGTGACATAGTGAGGTAGAGTGATCAAAGGGAGGTGGAAAATCTTATCACAGGTATCATGTTTCAGGAAAGCAACTTCCTCACTCTTATCAAGATCTGAGCATAAAGATTGTTGATAATTTTCTTCACAAAAAAAATCTAAATGCTCAGACGAGTATTCATCAAAATCCTCAAGATATGACTGAAAATCATCAGGAGAATATAGGACTAGGTCATCCCTGGTTGTTTGGAAAGTATCTGTAATTATATCATCTCTTCATTGTCAATTGTCAAAATTAGTAACCTCATATGATAGTTGCAAAGGTAACTTCTGGAAATGACCTTCATTGTTGTAAATGGGATCCTTATTAGAACCAATCACATCCCACTTACGCCTTCCAACATGTATGAACTCATCAATATGATCAACAATGTCACTATCTTCAACATAACATGAAGGATTTAAAGCATTCAAGGGATCCTCTAGCACCTCTTCACTTTCCAAATCATAAAATAAACAATCGTCAAAATTTTGGAAAGGAGGGTAACTCACCGTGTTTATTTCTTCTTGTGCAGGAGCTTTGAGGACTTGGGTGACTTCATCAAATGAGACAACATGCATCATTGTTTCACCCTCATGACTTGCCCCTACATCTCCAACTGTACAAAAATGAGACTCTACCTTGCCTGAGGATTTTATTTCTCCTTCACTCTTTGTATCATAGAATAAGGTATTATCAAAATCCTGAAAAGGAAAGTGACTAACCTCATCCTCTTTTTCTTGTGCTAGAAAAATGGGATTTTGGATGGCTTCATCAGAAGGAAGGGGACACATCAATACTTCATCATTGTTTTTGATGTCCTTAGGTTCCAACTCCTAAACCACGTCTTCATTATTCTTGGAAGAAGAATGAGTAATCCTTTGTTCTTCCTTCTTGGATTCGAAAACCTCATCAAGATCCTCCTCCTTACCATCTTGTTGGTCGATGATTTGTTCCCCTTATTCTTGGAAATCAGCAGTAAAGGTCTCAAGGGAAACTAATCTCTCCAAACTAAGAGTGTTTGGGGTAAATAGGTGTCCTTCCTGGGATAAGGTGATATTTGTCTCGATTTCTCTAGCCATGTCATGAGCCTCATGGAGCGTTCTAGGGCCCTTTTTAGTGAGGGGAAACCCTAAATGCACTAAGAGAGCATTGCTATAGAGATAAATGAGGTACTTTTCTTTAGGATGATGGATTCTAGGAATTCGAAATAGTAGGTCCTCAAACCTATTATGGAACTGTCTGACAGTTTCATTCTCAGTTTGTTTTATATGCTCGAGTATTTTTAGTAGTATTGGGATGTCTTCCAACTTAATACCCCATATTTTGAGAAAGGTTTATTCCAATTGTTCCATAGATGTGATGATAGAATCAAGGAGGTTTTCATACCACTTTCTAGCATCACCATGAAGAGTGGCAGAGAAGAGTTTCATTGTCACTGATAGGGTGGAATTGAAAGAAATCCCAGAAATCACCCATGTGATAGTCGGATCTCTCCCCAGCACTACCAGTAAATTTAGGGAGCCATTTCTCGTACTTCGGGGGAATTTTTCGATGATATCCCGAGATTTTACTCATGTCTAAAGGTTTGAAATTTCCTGGGTCCCAATGAGAAGTCATGGTTGGTTTTTTCATTAGTGGAGTCGCCAGATAATTTTCTTGAAACTATCAAAGGGATGAGGGGATCACCCTCAGTGGAGTCGCCAGGTAAGCTTTGAAAAGTAAAGGATTTTGAGGAAAGGCTTACCGAAAAGTGTCGTCTTTGAGGAGAATTGACTCAGTGTTCCCCGACAACGGCACCAAAATGTTATCGTGCAATTTGTACTTATCCCAAAGGGAAAGGCTAAGGGAGGTAAATTGGCGTAACGGGAGGTTATCCTATCACTGTCACCTTAATAAGATACCTCTTTCTATTTAAGGATGATAATCCAGGGGAGACATCCCCGGTGACCTGGGGTTTGAGAAAGAAAAGGTTAAAGTGTCAATAAAAGGTATCCCCTCTCACAAGTCACACTAATCAGAAAGTCCCAAGGTTTTAATCAATGAAGCAATGTTTTGCTTAGATCTACCTTCCCAGAACAAAGCAACAAGAAAACAATATATTTTTCAAGTACAAATTTGATGTTAGTGCTTCATAAACCTTGGACTAGTCAATAAAAGAAATAAGTTGATACTAGATGAAGCAAACAGAATTTTATAACAACAATGTTTACAAGATAATAGCTTCACAATAAATGCCTTAAAAGAGCTTCACAATGACCAAAAATAATAACCCAATAATAGCAATGTACTAGCAGTTGTGAGAAGCTAACTAGGAAATGTAAAACTCAACTTTTGCAATTGCTTTTAAGTGTTTTTACTTCTGTAATAAATGGATGTAGATTACTTTTGTAACAACAGCAAGAAGGTTAGTGAATTAGCCTAATCTAGGGTTAGGAAAGGTTAGTAGGTTGCTTGAGGTAAAATATTGAAGGGTTGGTTTCATCACTCAATCAATTTAAAGGTCTAAATCAGTGCCTTTTAGGTCTAATGGAGTCACTTTGTAGCAGCAAACTTGAAGGAACAAATGATAATGTGAGAGATAGAGACAAGAAGGTCAATGATTGAGGTGTTGGTAACCCAAGGCCTCAATCACTAAACCCTAGGAGGAAAATGGCCACTAGGAAGTAGGTAACCCTAGGCCCTAGTGGTTTTCTTCCTAATTTAGCTCAAGGATGAAGTAAATGACGTCTTGATGAAGAAAATGATGCTAGGGTTATACAATGGTAAGGCCCTTAGCACAATGCTTCAAGAAAGTAGGGTTTCTAGCACAATCTAGTAGGTGAAAAATTGTTAAGACAAGGACAATAACATGTGCTTGTTCTCCTAGGGTTTTAAACTAGCAATTTCATAATCTTGGAACAAATGCAAACTAAATGTACCATAACCATTCAAAGCAAAGAAGGATTGCATAAATTCACTTACATCCACCAAGAATAATCTAGCAATAATCCTAGTTGAAGATTTTCCACCAAGAAAAATGCCAAGAAACACCAAATTTACCCTCCTCCAAGAAGTGCGCACCAAATTTAAACCAATAAACCCTAAGTAGGGCGCAAATTTCATACATCACTTGTGTGAGTGAAATATGATGAAAAATACAAGGGAAAAAGCTCTTACTTATACAATAAAAATGACCTTTAACTTACAAAATTAGGTCAAAAAGGCCGACATGGCCAGTTTACATGTAATCTCCAGTTTTTTACATAAAATGACAAATTAAAACCTAAATCAAGAAAGAGAGGTGACGTCATGTCCTTCTAGGGGTTGGGCCTATTAGGTGAAACGTTGGCCTCCAGGAGAAAAACTCTAGGCCTCCCAAGGCCTATGGATCAAGCCACATGTGCCACTTGGCACACAACTACCTCCATCATGTCCATCAAACATTGGGTGACATCAAGGGACATAGAGGTGATTCCATGGGCCTTCCAAGGCCAACATCATAGTGGGAGGGAAAGACCCCCCTGGGTCATAGCCTGCCAAGTTGTCTCTAGTGGAACATCCTCCTCTCTCTATGGTGCAAGCCTTTGGTATGTGTCTACCCCTGGTTGGGGTCTCAGCATCCATCTGGTGGTATTTTATCCCTATGGAGGTATGAATTAATCATCTCCCCATGTGTACCTGTATGTCGGGTGTGGCCCTGCAACCACAACAAGTACGCCCTCCATGGGATCATAATTCACAGGGATCATAGCAATGTCAATCATGTCTAATAATCAAGTTATCTAAACATGTGCATGAAATCCCCCTTTCCCAGACAAGTGCTCAAAGACGTTATGTTATTCTACAAGACAAGTTTTGAGAGGGTTTTAGGAGGTCCTATTGGGATAATTCTCATTGGATGTGGGATGTTTCCAGGTGAAGACAAATCCAGGTCATGTAAGTGGATGAGGTGGTGTGGGGATGTTTGAGCAATGGGTGTAGTAATGACAGGGAAATGTATGGCTTACCTGTGAGTGCCTCTGAAGAGGGTGAGCTACACCTTGTCATGGATGCAAATGTTTCCAATCCCATTCAATGCCTTTTACCATTTTATCTTATTCCTTTTTTCTTTCAAGAGAATATTTGGGGGACATTTCCCTAGTGTGGTGACCAATAGTGACAGTGTTACCCACAAGCAATTCATGGAGATGAGAAGGTTGGCTCGTGATGACACCACCTTTCTCTTGGCTATGCCACCAAGGGCCACTACCCTGGCGTGGTGACCAACTGAATGGTAGTGTCATACCGCTACATGCCCATGGAACTAAT
>JZKD02S1290284.1:827431-843048 GCA_000966675.3 Picea glauca | reverse complement strand
TTTTATAGTTTATTATAGTAACTATGCTTAAGTGTATCTTTTATATGACATTGCCTATCTTTTTAGAATTGCTTTGTTCTCAAAGTAATGGTAATGAGGTATATTGTTGTTGATTTTTTTGTGTTTCTCATGATGATTATTCTTCTGGAAGGTTCTTTCATTTAATGAGATAATTTTTAATGGTTTTGGAACAATGTTTTTTTCTCTAGTGGAGATAATGTTTTCTGGTTCTAGAATAATTATTTCTTCATTATCCAATACAATGAGTTTTGATTATGTTGATTGTTGTTGTCCAAACACCTTGCGATATGACACATGAAACACATTATGGATTCGCTATTGTTTGGCAATTCCAATCCATAGGCTACTTGGATATTTTTTTTTGTTAATTTTATACGACCCATAAAACTTATGAGCCAATTTTTTCTTACCTTGTTTCTTAAGAGACAATTGTTTATAGGGTTGAGGTCTTATGAATACCCAATTTCCTTCTTTAAATATCCTTTCTGATCTATGTTGATTTGTTTGTTGTTTCATTTGATTATGTGCAATTGCTAAGTTGTCTTTTAGTAATTGAATGACCTTCTGATATTCAATGATCTAGGTGGATCTCGGTGGCCACCCACCTCTTCGAACTTGCTCACGTTCAGTTTTTATCTTGGCAATTCTTTCTAGCTTTTCAGGTCCTAAACTTCTGGGGCCGTTTTGAGGACCTAAACAACATTTTTTTGGGCTCGCCACAATCACATTGTATGCATAATCATATTGTGATGGCCTAATGTGTAGTCCTTAGATAGACCTTTCCAACAGGCTATCGTGCGCCTAAAATGAAGATCATATGCAAAAGTTACGACCTCGGGAAGTTGATGTACCAACTTACCCCATCGGGGCCCACATGACTTTTGACGCTTCATCTCCTAGGGTTAGGTTTTTGGATGTCTAGAGTTTTCTGATTACTTCTTGATGCTAAAAAAGATTATATGTCTCATATAATGTGCTCAGACGAATGAGCATAACCGCCACATATCTTCTTAGAGATTAGCTACCACCATTAGAGCAAGATTGTTTCATTCTGCATTTTACAGTTTCAACAGATTTCTTTATTGAATAGAATTTAAGTTTTATTGTATCTCTGTTATTGTTCTATGTATATCTGTGTTAATGTTATATATATGTGTTTCATTTTGTTCCGCTCATAAATCCAGATTAGTGGTATCAGAGCGGTCTGCTTTTCATTTGTTTCTCTGTGCATGTCCCCAACAAGGTTAGGGTATAAACAATTGGGACTCGAACAGGTTGAGCCTTTGCAATATCGACCTCACCGAACCCGATGACCACCCATGGGGGAAGAAAAGAGATACGATGGGGTAGGATATCCCTTTAAACTATTTCTCAAGAAATCCCTTGCACGACAGAGGAATGAGATGATGGATAACTTTGCGCAAATCCTTCGACGACTGCCAACATGCGACACATCTTCCTTGAGCGGAGGCACCTCCTCTTTAAGGTACAAATAAATTTTGATATTCCTATATTTGAAGGTCAAATGGATGTGGATGCTATAGACAAATGATTAAACCTTCTAGAAGGGTATTTTTCTGTCCATAACTTTTTCGATAGAGAAAAGATTACATTTGCACTCTTTAAGACCATCCCCCATGTCAAAGATTGTTGGGAGACTTTCCGTGAACAAAAAGAAACAAAGAGATCTACATTATTGGTAGTCACACCCACTTGGGGTTCTTTCATATGCTATTAAGGAATAATACTATCCTGTTGGAAGTTATTATGACTTATATACAAGATGGACCACACTGCGGAAGGAAAGGGACCAAACAGTGCCAAAGTTCACCAATGTCTTCCATACCTTCCACACCAAGCTGGGTATCAAAGACTTTGAGCGAAATTTGGTGCTCAAGTACTGCGATGGTCTTCATAGATACATCCAGATGAAAATAGATTTTTTGGACATCTAGAGAAGAAGCTAAAACAAAATACGCGACAATTTGGGTCTGCGAACCTGTCACATTAGAAGTAGGGAAAATGCAGCCCCAACCCATAGAACAAAGGGAAAAGAAAGTATGGAAAACCTCAGGACAACCAGTCTAAACCACAAGAAAAGAAGGACAATGGGAAGACAAAGAAAGACACTGGAAAGTGGTGCGAGGTCCATAAGATCCCCTGGCATAACACCGTTGAATTTCACTCAAAGCAATCATTAGTGGTCGAGGTGAAAGCCTCCGAATCAGATGCAGGCTCCGACTCTGAGTCAGAACTAGAAAAAGGGCGACAAATCTTTGAAGTAGAACTCAGTGCCACCGTTTCTACAACCAAGGTCTTGCCCGGTGAACCTAATGAACCATAGGAAAGTGAACACCTCTTTCATTCACAGATGTGGGTGAAGGGTACTCCAGTGCACTTCATCGTTTATAGAGGTAGTCAAAAGAACCTCATCTCAATGGAGGTCATCAAGAGATTGGCTCCACCGACAACACCACACCTAAAACCGTACAACATCAGATGGATCTGCTAAGAGATCGATCTCTGCGTTAGCAAACAATGCCACTTTCCCTATGACATCAAGCCCTTCAAAGATGAGGTATTGTGTTATGTTACCCCCCTTGAAGTTTGCGATATTCTTTTGGGCCAACCTTATTTATGGAAACGTCATGTTGTATATGAGTCTAGGCCTTGTAGTGCTATTATTACTTTGGATAAGAAATTATATAGGATACCTGAGGTAGTCCCACCTACTGCTATTTCCTTGATCTCTGCCAAGCAATGCAGGAAGGTCATCTCTCAGACCGAGAAATTTTTCTTCTTCGTGGTTCACAGTCAAAGTGAGCGGAAGCTTGCAACCACATCCATTGCCTCCACGACAGGTCTCTCCATGAAACAAAAGCAAGTGGATAAGGTCATGGAAGAATACAAAGACATCTTCTCCTCACCTACTGGGGTAGCTCTGCACTGTCAGGTCAAGCACTCAATCGATCTAACCCCCGACACATCGCTACCCAATGGGCCAGTGTATCTCCTCTCTCTATCAGAAAATTAGGAAATCAAGCGTCAGATCCAAGAGTTGCTTGAAAAGGGGCACATCCGACCAAGTTCATCACCTTCTAGAAGCCCAATCGTGCTGGTGTAGAAGAAAGACGAGACCTGATGACTCTGCATTGATTATCAGGCCCTAAATAAAATCACAGTTAGGAACCGATACCTAATTCCCCGAATTGACGATCTCCTTGACTAGCTCAAGGGGGCCAAATACTTCAGTAAGATTGATCTGAAGTCCGACTACCACCAGGTCCCAATATAGCAGAACGATGTATGAAAGACTTCCTTCAAGTCCAAAGAAGGTCTTTTCGAATGGCTGGTCATGCCCTTTGGCTTGAGAAATGCCTCAACAAATTTCATGAGGACGATGGATGATATCTTGTGGCCTTTCACCAATTCTTTTTTTGTGGTGTATTTGGATGAGATCCTCATCTTCAACAAGAGTTGGGTGGAACACTTGCAACATATTCAATAGGTTCTGCAAACTCTACGACAACACAAGTTATATGTAAATTTAGAAAAATGCTCATTCGACATGAACATGGTCCAGTACCTAGGTTACATTGTTGATGAACATGGGGCGCATGTCGATCTAGCCAAGATCCAAGTCATCCGTGACTGTCCAGCCTTGACCAAACTCACTGAGCATTGGAGCTTCTTAGGCCTTCCCAATTTCTATCTCAGGTTCATGTTGGGATTATTCCACATTGCATGGACCCTTATCCAAGTGACTAGGGGTGGTGGCAAGGAAAAATTCAAGTGGGCCCAGTCGCTACAAAAAACATTCGATTTGATTTGAAACAACACTTGTGCGCAACCCCAGTGCTCTCATTACCCGAACTGCAACAACCTTTTGAGATTGAGATAGATGCTTCAAACTATGCTATGGGTGAAGCTCTCACTCAACATGGACATCTTGTCATCTAGATGGCCCCAACTCATGGCCATGTGGACATGAGACTTCCATATGGCCCCAACTCTACGAGAAATATCTTGACTTCACCACTACCTACCATATGCTGGGAAAAAACACAGTTGTTGCTGATTTCCATCTTCAGGACGGGTTGTTGTGCCATCTGGGTCACCTCTGCGTCCCATCAAGGAAGAGAATGAAGATAATTTTGGAAGTTCACTATAGTCGGGTGGTAGGACACTTCGATGTAGAAAAGACAGTGGAAGTGTTGCAACAACATTTCTATTGGCTGAATCTTCGACAAGATGTCAACAAGTATATCAAGTCCTGCACGACCTGTGTCATTTCCAAATTGACATTAAGAAACAAATAATGTACACCCCTCTTCCTACTTCCGATAGGCCCTGGGAATCCATCGCGATGGACTACATGTCGGGTCTTCCTTCAACCAAGCAGAGAAATGACTGTGTTTTTGTGGTTGTTGATCGATTTTCGAAGATGGTGATTATGGCCGCCTACAAGAAGAGCATCACAATGGAGGCCACTGCCAAGATCTTCTTCAAATGAGTGTGGGTACATTTTTGGATACCACAAATGATCGTCTTATATTGGGACAATCAGTTCCTCAACACATTCTAGTCAAGCCTCTGATCATGGCTGGACCCCAAGCTCACCAAATTCACGACCTTCCACCCCCAAACAGATGGCCAAACCGAGGTCGTCAACAAGATGATAGTGCATATCTTGCGCATGTAAAATTCCAAGCATCCGTGCACATGGGATGAGAGTCTTCCCTATGTTCAATACAATTACAATAGAACCATATATAGCTCAACCAGCTACAACCCCTTTCAGGTGGGGTTATAATTTCAACCATTGGGTCCCATGGATGTTACACTACTCCTTGTGTCCACATAGGCATAATCGTCCAATGCTCAAACCGAAGCTGACAAAGCCACCTGGTTCATTAAACGAATCCAGCACATTCACCAACAGGTTCAAGATATTTTGCATAAGTCTAATTCCAAGTACAAGTAGCGCCATGATCAACACTGGGTGCCACACAAGTTTTAGGTGGGAGATCAAGTTTGGTTTCACTTGTAGAAAGAACACATTACATGAACCCATTAGAAGATTTGACCGCTCTTCTATGGAACTTACACCATCACCAAGGCTGTGGGTGACAATGTTTTTAATCTCAATATTCCCACCTTCCTTGGCCTGAACCCAATGTTTAATGTGAACCTCCTTCGGCCATACTTTCCACCCTTATTGGACACCTCAGAGATAGAAGGAAAGTTGACATTGACAGAGTTCAAACCTAACTGCATGGAAAAAGCACCCAATTATCAGATTGTGGACACACAGGTCAAGGGCACTCACCAAAGAAGCTTCAGCTCTATCGCATTGTCGCGAGACAACTCTTGCACCAAGGCAAGTGGCTCACTCGGAGACAAATTCAACAGAAATTTTCTCATCTGATGGGGGAACTCAACACAATGGAGACCATTGCTTCCTAAGGAGGGATGATTGATCCAGGTGAATATAGGTGGAAACCCACCTCTTCTAACTGACTCACATTTAGTTTTCATCTTGGTAGTTGTTTTCTAGCTTTTCGAGTCCTAAACTTTTGGGGTCGTTTTGAGGCCCTAAACAACGTTTTTTTGGGCTTGCCATAGTCACATTATAAGCAGAGTCACAATGTGATGGAATAATTTGTAGTCCTCGGATCGACTTTTCTAATGGGATATCGTGCGCCTAAAACGAATATCGTATACAAAAGTTACGACCCTGAGAAGTTGATGTACCAACTTAGCCCATCGGGGCCCACATGACTTTTGGCGCTTCATCTCCTAGGGTTAGGTTTTTGGATGTTTAGGGTTTTCTAATTACTTCTTGATGTTAAAAATGCCTGGAGGCCTCATTGCAATTTTATCAGACGAATACACGTAGTCGCCCCATCTCTTCTCAAAGATTAACAACCACCATTTAAGCAAGATTGTTTCATTTTGCATTTTACACTTTCAACAGATTTCTTTATTGAATAGAAGTTAAGATTTATTGTATATATGTATATCCGTGTTAATGTTATAGACCTGTGTTTCATTTCGTTCTGCTCATAAATTAAGATCAGTGGTATCAGAGCGGTCTTCTCTTCATTTGTTTCTCTGTGCATGTTCCCAATGAGGTCAGGGTATAAGGAGTTGGGACTCGAATCAGTTGAGCCTTTGTAAGATCAGCCTCGCCGAACTTGATGGTCAACCATGCAGGAAGAAAAGTGAGACGATGGGGCATGAGATCCCTTTAAACTATTGCTCGAGGAAGCCCTCAGACAACAAAGGAACAAGATGATGGATAATGTTGCGCAAATACTTCAGCAACTGCCAACAAATGATGCATCTTCCTCGAGTGGAGGCCTTGCCCCCTTCAAGGTACATATCAATTTTTATATTCCTATATTTGAAGGTCAAATAGATGTAGATGTTGTAGACAAATGGTTAAACCTTCTAGAAGGGTATTTTTCTATCCATAATATTTATGATATATAAAATATTACATTTGCGCTCCTTAAGTCCACCCCCCATGTCAAATATTGGTGGAAGACTTTCTATGAACAAAAGTAAACAAAGGGATCTACATTATTTGTAGTCGCACCCACTTGGGGTTCTTTCAGGGATGCTATTAAAGAACAATACTGCCCTATTTGAAGTTATGACAATTTATGTACAAGATGGACCACACTGCGGCATGAAAGAGACCAAATAGTGCGAGAGTTCACCAATGTTTTCTATACCTTTCTCACCAAGCTGAGTATCAAAGACTCAGAGAAACATTTGGTGCTCAAGTATCGCAACGGTATGCATAGATACACCCAGACATAAATGGAGTTTTTGGACTTATCGTCCTTGGGCATGGCCTATCGATATGTTTTCAAAATTGATAAAATATAGACAAGAAGAATAAGATGGCGGAAAAGGATCACTAGCCAACACTCTTGTATTCACACCAATGCTACATATTTATAGTACAACGAGTGATGCCACCTCATAGAGATATTTCCTCTAGATCCTAAAATCATGCATAATGACTAGGCTAGGAAATCTTAACTAACTCATTAGTCATCACTTGAGGATATACTACTAATATCCTAAATGAATAATACAAATATAGGTGACAATTTAGACTTAGTGATTGGTAAAGGTAAGCCATAGGCTAACAATCCCCCCTTCAGTCACAAGTCCGATCAATAATACCAACAATAAAGCATAAACTAGTATCAATTCCAAGTCTTCATACTGTAACTCTGGTGTTGAGCCTCAATGAAGAATTGCCTGAAAAATCACCAATATGGATGTTGAATGGTTCATCTGAAATGAACTAGAAGAGAGTTGAGATATGGAAGTGAACAATTGCAATATCTGAACATTCCTTGATTGCTTGACAATTTGATCATTTTGCCAAGTATTTTAGCTAGAAGAGTCTGATGCCTTCTGCTAATTGGTGAACATGTAGTATCACCACTCTACTATCAGTGTATCACTGAAGTTCTCTATGAATTTGTGGTTTGGGATGACCACTGACCAATTGATACCATGTATCTGATGGTTTTTGGATAAACACTAACCAATATTGACACTTTTAGGTGTCCAACAACATCCCAATGTATAATGTGTATGATTCAATTGCAAGTCATTGAACCATAATCCTGCCAAAGTCTGCCATCTCTGGAAAATCTCACTATGTAATCATGCGAGTGAGGATGCATGCCATTTGTTCACTTAATTTAAACTCCAATCTGATGAGAGCGAACCAAGAGAAATGAATTAGCTTCTAGTCTGACACATCCCTGAAAATGCCTGACAACTCATTCAAATTCCAAGCAACAATGAAGAAGGATCCTCTTTTCCTCTGCTAGGTCGAATGACCATCTATGTTAACCAAACGTCCACATCATTACTCTCAAAATCAAATCAACATCCAAATTATGTATGATTCAACTTAAACTTATTGAACCATAATTCTGCCAAAGTTTGCCATCTACAGACCGTAGTTTCCCATTTGGAAAATTTCATGCCCATCTGGCATACTTGATGTTTGTTGTTGTCGAAAATTTCTGTCTGACAACCATCTTCATCGTCAATTACCCCCTTTGTCAGCTGAAAGGAGAGACCACAAGTGGTTTCATGAACCATCGTTATTGGAATTTTGAACTCCCCCCCTTAAGGTGTATGAGAGTTTCATCATTGTACTCCCTCCTTCTATGCTCAAGAAAGTACCATACTTGTTCCATTTGAGTACAACACAAAGTGGGCATGCGGAAAAAACCACATGTTATCTCATCCCGTGAGGGCCATGCTCGAAAGCTACACCATAAGGGGACCACTTATGTGAGGTACAAAAATGTTATGTGCTACAAGATTGGTCTTTACTCGAGATTGAATTCTTCGGTAAGACTTATATAATCACTTGGTTGTTGATGACCATTGCCAAGGATCAATCCAATCATAGTGAATCTTTAATCTTGTAGGTGTCTTCAGTGTTGAACATATGTCTGAAGAATGGTTATGCTTGCCACAATGCTGGCAAGGATGGAGATCAAAACATTGATTCTCCATGTGACCAACTTGATTGCAATGTTGGCACTTATCATTTTGATGTTGAACTTGAACAGGTGAAAGTTAATCTTCTTGAATGAATCCAACACTTTGGAACTTGATTGGTCTGGAATAATTGGGAATATGAAAGGTAACTTCCTTGTCATATCCAAGTCCCGTTCTATTCTTTTTGTAGATGATTTTTTCCCAAGGTTTGATGATGGGATTGGAAAGAGTATTATGAACTTGTTTCTTTGAAATCCGTGCAAGTGGATTTACTGCATGTTGTTGTAGCATTGAAAGGTCTTCTTCACTGAAATCAAAAGAAAACTCTTGAAATGTAGGTTCATGAATAGATTCAACTTTGTCTGAAACTGATTCTGAAGTTGTATCATTGTGTTGTTCCTTCACTGACTGTTTATAAAAATCATCATCATCATCATCATCATCATAGACAGGGTTGTGCTGAACAAAAACTAGTTCAGAACACTTCACTGGCTGTTGATTTTTGAGATCCCTGATTTCATCATTCAATAGTAGGTATAGAGATTGAAGAAGTCTAACTTTAGCTTGTGTCACTTGCAAACAAGTTAGCATTGATTGAAATGTTGATTTGTTCAATATCACTGTGTTTCTTTCAGTGGTGTTTATTAGAGTGTTCAGTAACTCTAATAATTCTAGATTGTGAGCCATTTCAAAAACACTAAAATAGGTCTCCTTGTGCAGGTAGATCCTGATTAGAATTTGACTTGACAGAAAAAGACGTATTTGCAACTCACTCACTTGAATCGCTTGCTTGAACTTCACGTTCACTTGGTCTTCTTGCTCGCTTGAATTTGTTTCACGCTCGCTTGAAATTTTCTTGCTTTCTTCCAAGAAGTTGAGGATGTCGGTTACCACTGAAAATGCATCCAAACTTGTGATGTTTACAATGATTTGAGTTAAACTACTCAACCTTGTCAATTTCGACTCAAAATTACAATGAATCTTGGGTGTCGGGCTCAACTGAGAATGCACCCAATTACAAATAAATTCAACTTGATTTGATTGGACACTTACAAAATAACTATAGTTGATCTTGATTACTTACAAAAATACTATTTGCAAGTTTACAATGAATGTTGATTTCAAAGTTGAGTTGATCTTCAAATTTGATGATGTTTTGAGACCTTGAATATGATCTTGATGTGTGCAATGTTGCTATGATTGCTAGTTTGATATATTCATTTCTTCTTTATTACTTGCGCTTGATTGTGCATGTACTTTCTTGACATTAATTGTGTGTGTTTGTTTTCCAAATGAGATGTGTCAAAGACTAAACACAAATTAACATCTTCAAGGAAAAAATCATCCACTAACACAATCACAATCACAATCACACACAAACACAAATGTCCTTAAACCCCCTTATTCAATTTCGGGGTGGTCTAGGACAAACATCTACCAAAAATCATATTTTTATTAACTTGGCATGATTAAAAGTTTATTTACCTTTGAATACAAAAAAAAAAAAAAAAAAAAAAAAAAAAAAAAAAAAAAAAAACCATTGTGAAGGACTCTTATCTTTACTCTTTTACAAAATACTTAAGGGCTTTCATTATAAAGGTTCATCTCTTGGCTCAAAAGAGACTTAGATAAAGTGATCAACCTTATAATTATGCCATCAAAGGCATTGATATGAAGTTACCTTCTTAACAATGATAGCACAAAGTCGATATAAAAAAACTTATTTGTTTGATTTTTTTTGTGTGAAACTATTTATATTACACAAGTATCAAATCGATTTCAAGGCATGAATATTATTAAAAAAAAACAAAATTATCGAAATAATGACCTTGAATATCCACATTGGTTGTTGGGTGATCTCATTTTCCAGCTGGAAAATATGATGCATGGATCTCATCGGAAAATGTCAATCGGTGGCCTCCAAACCCTCGGCTCTACAATAAATCACTTGATAACTTCTTAAAAGAAATAGATCAGTGCTTTTAAAAAAATGAATACCTTGACAATCCGAGTTGGAGGTCCATATGGTGTGAGATATGGGAACATGCTGTAGGTAGATCATGGTCACAATTAGATAGGAAACTTATCGATTTGTTTTCGACCAATCCAGAAAATTTCATGCAGTCATTGATGAAGGCAAATTAAATTATGCTCTCGCTCATGGAGGTTAAGATCACTGGATATTTGAGCAACCACTACAGTAGATCTGCATCTTCCTTGCTTTAGATCTGTCACTCGAATACACTTTAATCGGCGAGTTTCAAATTGTTAGATAAATAGATCTAAAGCAATTTCAAAAAGCAATAAGATATATCTACAGATGATGTTGCATCACAGGAGTTACATGCATGAAGAAAGGACAGGATGTCTCATTTTCTAATGTTGCAACTGCTTAATGAACGAACAAAATGGGAATATCTGCAATCCGGGGGCATATTTATGTATAGTTCGATCAGTGTTGAACTTAGAAATATGCATGCGACAGTTTCCAGGTACCTCCAATTGAGCGTGTATAGTGCTTATTGTTAAGGACGCAAAATCGTGGGGGAGATGCGAGGCCCAAACTCAACCAAAATTCACGTTTCTAACTCCAAATTCAGCTACAACTGTCTAATAATTTGTCGAAGCTCCGTAAAATCATGGTTGTAGTGGTGCTGGGGTTGCTAAAAAAGACTTGGCCTAAATGTGTACCCGCGACGTGAGGTCTAACTTTGGATGGAAGAAATCAATGGAGAATGAGGATCTTGATATTAATCTTTGGTCACATGGCATCGCCGAGGGATTATTGTTTTAGCCGCACAAGGTCACGAATTTTAGTTATGCGAGTGTTCGTTCAGGAAAAATACATCTGCTCGACGAAATAAAACCCACTATTCTAAAATGAAGGCCAGGGTTGAAGATCTACTGAAGAACTTCGAGAAGGTCTGCAGTTTGAGAGTGAGTATGCCCATTTCTTCAGATCTGTCGAACCCTCGCAACTTGATTACCAAGATCTCCCATTATAACCCGTCGTCAACTTCATTACCAAGATCTCCAGATCTGTCGTCAACATCCCCAATTCCATGACCATTATCGACGAGCTTCTGCGATCTCCATAGAGATGGCGTAGCGAAACCTTATCGGAATTTGGATGATCCTGAATTAAACTATGACCATGAACCCTCTATTGCACTTCCCAAAGAGCTTAGAGAGGATCATAAAACATACCGAATCAATTTATGGAGGGAGATCTTGTTGCTTATTTGCACGAGATCTTCAATGGAAGATATTTAACGCGATCTACTGGGCCATTTTTTGATATACCCTGTGGATGTCACAAACACTGGTCTATGTTTTTCTGATGGATGCTAAAACAATGTGATTTGGAATCAAATCTTTGCAACTAATTAAATTCAGATATAATTCATAGTAGATCACTATGCAACAAGCAATTTGATGTCCACACCATCAACCTAAAAAAAATTAACTTTCAAAGGAAATTAAATTCCATTCCATTCAACCATCAAAACTCTAGTTTGCATGACAATATTGATAAAATCGATTTACCCAATTCGTTGTTCTTGTCTCCTTCACGTGAAACCCGAGTGTATAAAAAATCTATCAGAATGTGTCGAGAATAACTTCCACCACCATCAACTGATATTGAAAAAACTCCATGGAAAACTACCAAGATGTTACCGGGCCCTTAAGACCATAAGAGCTCTGATACCAATTGATAAAAAATAGACAAGAAGAACAAGATGGCGGAAAAGGCTCACTAGCCAACACTCTTGTATTCACACCAATGTTACATATTTATAGTACAATGGGTGATGCCACCTCATAGAGAGATTTGCTCTAGATCCTAAAATCATGCATGATGACTAGGCTAGACAATCTTAACTAACTCATTAGTCATCACTTGAGGATATATTACTAATATCCTAAATGAATAATACAAATATAGGTGAAAATTTAGACTTTATGATTGGTAAATGTAAGCCATAGGCTAAAAAAAATCAAGCAGAAGCTTAAACAAAATATACGACAGTTTGGGTCTACGAACCCCTCACAACAGAAGCAGGGAAATGGTCACCCCAACCCACAGAACAAAGGGCAGAGAAAGGATGGACATCTTCGGGACAACCAATCTAAACCGAAAACAAAGAAGGATAATGGGAAGACAAAGAAAGACATCAGGAAGTGGTGCGAGTTCCATAAGAGACCTTGGCATAACACCGTTGAATGCCTCTCAAAACAATCATTGGTAGCCGAGGTGAAAGCCTCTGAATCATATGTGGGCTATGACTCTAAGTCAGAACCAAAAAAACGATAATAGATCATTGACGTAGAACCCAGTGCCACTGTTGCTATCACCAAGATACAACCCGATGAACCTGATGAATTAGAGGAAGGTGAGCGCCTCTTTCATTCACATATGTGGGTTAAGGGCACTCTGTTGCACTTCATTGTTGGTAGAGGTAGCCAGAAGGACCTCATCTCAGTGGAGGTCGTCAAGCAGTTGGCTCTACCAAAAAAACCACACCCACAGTTGTACACCATTAGATGTCTCTACCAAGGGAGCGATCTTTGCGTCAACCAAGAGTGTCACCTACCCTACGACGTCAAGCCCTTCAAAGATGAGGTATTGTGTGATGTCTCCCCTCTTGAAATTTGTGATGTTCTTTTAAGCCAACCTTGTTTATGAAAATGTCATGTTGTATATGAGTCTAGGCCTAGTAGTGTTATTATTACTTTGGACATGAAATTGTACAAGATACCCGAGGTAGTCCCACCTACTTCTATTTCCTTGATCTCTTCCAAGAAATGCAGGAAGGTCATCTCTCAGACCGAGAAGTTTGTCTTATTCATGTTTTTTTCTCAAAATGAGCAGAAGGTTGCAGCCACATCCATGGCCTCCGCAACAGTTCTCTCCACTCAACTGAAGAAAGTGGATAATGTCATGGAAGAATACAACTACATCTTATCCTCACCCATTGGGGTACCTCTGCACTATCAGCTCAAGCACTCAATCGATCTGTCCCTCGATGCACCGCTACCCAATGGCCCAGTCTATCGCCGCTCCTTGTCAGAAAATGAGGAAATCAAGCGCCAGATCTAAGAGCTGCTAAAAAAGAGGCACATCTGACCAAGTTCATTACCTTGTGGAAGCCCAATGTTGATGGTGTAGAAGAAAAATGTGACCTGATGACTCTGCATTGATTACCGAACCCTAAATAAAATCATAGTCAGGAACCGGTACCCAATTCCTTGAATTGACGATCTCCTTAACTAGATCAAGGGGACCAAATAATTCAGTAATATTGATATGAAGTATGGCCACCAACAGGTCCCAATAGAGAATACCGATGTATGGAAGATTGGCTTCAAGTCCAAAGAAGGTCTTTTCAAATGGCTGGTCATGCCCTTTGTCTTGAAAAATGCCCCAACAACTTTTATGAGGATGATGGATGATATCTTGTGGCCTTTCACCAATTATTTTGTGGTGGTGTATATGGATCACATCCTCATCTTCAACAAGAGTTGGGTGGAACACTTGCAACATATTCAACAAGTTATGCACACACTACAACAACAAAATCTATATGAAAATTTGGAAAAATTCTCCTTCGACATGAACATGGTCCAATACCTAGGCTACATTGTTGATGAGCATGGGGTGCATGTCAATCCAACCAAGATTCAGGTCATCAATGACTGGCCAACCTCGACCACACTCATTGATCTTCGAATCTTCTTAGGCCTTGCCAATTTCTATCGCAGGTTCGTGTTGGGATTTTTCAACATTGCATGGGCCCTTATCTAAGTAACCAGGGGTGGTGGCAAGAAAAAATTTGTGTGTGACCGGTCAACAACCTTTTGAGATTGAGACAGATGCTTCATACTATGGTATGGGATTAGTTATGACTTAGCATGGACATCCCATGGCCTGTCATAGTGAGACAATATCAGATACTGTCCGTAAGTACCCCACTTACGAAAGAGACAATCATCCACACTGATCATAAGCCTCTGCAGTTCATGTAGACACAAGGCAAATTGTAGAATGACCGCCATCATAAGTGATCCACATACTTGCAACAACTCCATCTCAACATCAAGCATAATACAGGGAGCATCGACTGTGTCACTGACTACCTCAATCAACCTCCAGTTGTAACACTAACCACTGTGCTACACTCCTGTAGACATGAGACCTCTGGATGGACCCAATTCTATGAGAAATATCTAGACTTCACCACTACCTACCATATTCTGGGAAGAAAGACAACTTTCACTGATTTCCATCTTTAGAATGGGTTGTTGTGCCATCTGGGCCTGTTATATCCTAACTTAGGGATAACTAAGGAGATTATGTCTCTAGACCCACAGGTCCTAGACATGGAGTATCGAGAGCCATATTGACTTGATCTTGGCCCTGAAGGGCCCATGTTTCTTATTCAACGCCTCCATCCTGTCAGCAACAACAACATCCATCCCATCAGCTTGGTCCTTCAATAGTAGTGGGTCTTGCTCCATGAGGTAATGAGTTCAGGTATCATGGTATGTGTCACTTTGATTCTCAAAACATTTTGAATATGTGCATTTAATTATTTTTTTCTTCATGATGTGTGCTTGGAATTTATGCCTTTCCACTTTTCCACACCTAGGGGGAATGACATGATGCCCTAGCAAGTTGGTTCCCTTAGGATTTGAGTTTCCACTGGGTGGATTCATGAAAGGTCATCGTCCATTCCCACCATACTTATCACTTTTCATCATTTTCCCTCTCATCCATCCCCTGCATTGGTTCAAGCATTGGGTTTTCCAAGATAACAAAGGGTTGTACCTTGCCTTGTTGGAAGAAGGGGATAAAGGCCCAGAGGGTAAAAGTAGCTGGAAAAAGATAAAATCCAAAAGAACAAAACCTTTAGATGCTTCTCCCAGGGATCCTCGAGAAAGCAATAAAAGGCTTCTCAACAAGAAATGGAGGGACCCGTAAAATAATAAAATCAAGACCTAGTTGGAGGATAGGGGGTCTCATCACGAGCCAACCTATTAGTTCCATG
>JZKD02S1290284.1:778439-799062 GCA_000966675.3 Picea glauca | reverse complement strand
TTGAACTTGAAGAAGAAGGAGAAGAAGGAGGTGATGATGGAGGTGAAGGAGGAATCTGAGAATGATCCTCTTCCTCTTCACTTTTTCCCTTTGAATATTCACCCAAAACTGGTCTTTTTTGTTCCAAGTAATCCTCGTACAAAACTTTCACCAACTCCGACATAGCAACGAAAGTTTTACAGAATTCTTTCTCATCCTGAGAAATCCCTTCTTCCGATTCCATCTTCTCGCTGTGAGAAGCTCTCTTTCTCAACCCAATTAATGGATTCTCTGCAATAAGCTCGTCTTCACCACGCTGTAGCTTTTCCCTGGTTAACATGCAAAACTCAAATCCAAACGTCAACTAGCTCTGATACCACTTGATCCGTAAAGATCTTTTAATGACTGTGGTTGAGTTTTTTAATTGCATGTGTTAATTAACCATTTGAGAAGCTTAATGAAAGAATGAGGAAATAAGAGGAATTATGACAGCCATATACATATATGAAGATCTGAAATGAAGTAATAAACAACAAACCATAACAAGAGAATTGATAACGGAGTTCAGCACAACGTTGCCTACGTCTCCGGGCCTTTGTCTCTGTGGGGGAGGCTTCTTTATTTCTGTTCAAAGCTCAAAAAATACATCGCAGAAGTGCCAATTGGCTACAAGACTGATCTGGTCATGTTCTTCCAGATCTCTAGAACCTAGCAAAAGAAACGACACGCAAAACGGATGACCGAAGCTCCCAGAAATGGCCCGCAAGCGTCTGCTCCTCAACAACTTCCCTGCATAAAAATGGCTTTGGCTTGGCTTCCCTTCAACATAAATATTCTCTGACTGTCCTCCATGGCCTCAAATAGGCCTAGTTTTTATAGATCTGAAGTTGGTTATCCATTCCCAACTTCCTCCCAAAATCTGGCCTCCAAAAATGCCCAATATCTCCCAAAAATGGATAAAATCCATTATTACAGGCATAAAAATCAATAAAAAATCCAAACTATATAATAAAAAACCACTTTGTACAAAAATATGGGCGCAACCCCTTTTTCTCCACGCCCTGGGTCACATGGGCGCCTCCATGTGGCCGGGCGCTATTCCTCCCGGCGCGCTAGCCCCCCTGTCCGGATGGCTCCTAGTCTTCGGCGTGGGCATAGGACCGAGGCTAACAACTTAACCCCCGCGCCTCCGTTTTTGGGATAGGGCCCCGGTTCCGTTGGCGGTGGATAGGACTGGTGGCTTAACAAACCATGACCCCATGCTCTTGGCTCCTGGTTCTCGTGGCGGTCACGTCGGACGTTAAGTGCCGAGGGTTGGGGTTAAGCCCCAACCCTTTCCCCCTCCAAATATCGATTCAATTCAATTTAAATAATTTTTTTAACACATAGTTGATAAGAACCAAGCAAGGGCGGGTTGGTTGGCTCGACTCTACTAGTCCATACGCTATGGGAGGTTGGGGTTCGACTCCCGTGTACTCCAACCAATTTTGCATAAACCAGAGAGCCAACCACAGGGTGCCACGTGGCAGCCCATGATTGGGTCACGTGGCACCTTCCCATTAGCTGAATACGATGCCACTTGTCAACACAATATTGGACCAACTATCTACCAAGTTGTCAGCTTTGTACTGCCATGTCACTGCCCTGTCAGCATGCCACTGTGTCTGCCACATCAACCTGTGCCACGTGTCACCCTTACAGTGGTGACACGTGTCACCCTCTGACTTGTCCAAATGTACCTGTCGTATGCCCCATCACCTGCCACATGTCTGTTGACATACTTTCTAGTGCCATGTCACCTACCACATCATCTATACGACTGTATGGTCTGTATAGTCAGTCTTCCACGTGGCACTGTACGGACTGTACAATCACCCATTTTTTTTCCCTGTTTGGGTTTTCGAATAGAATGCGATATATTTCGCATATGGAGCCCGTTTGATGAAGTAAATATATGGCCGGAATCAGGAAGACGAGACGAACGCAATGGCATTGGTTTCGTAGGATTCTAAGCACTTTCATTTTTGAGCCTTTTTTAGCCCTGTCAGGCTCCTGAATCTGATTCTGGATCACTTTCCCGCTGATGAGCTGGAGTTGGAATCCAGACAGTGCATAACCAATTCATGATTACCATTCGAAGCTCTGGGAATACAAGGCAAAAGATTTCTTTTATGAAATATTTAACTGGGTAGTGGTGCCGATGCATATTGTTATATTTTGTCACCCACCGCCAAGAATTTCAGACAAGGTTATGGTTAGCCTGAGTAAAGTGGCAGGCTGGTACATAGAGGAGAATTTCTCTTATATCAAAGTTTTCGGTTGCTTGGTCCCTCCATATGCATTACCACAATTTTTACCAGATAGAATGGTGTGCCATGAAGTTGCACGACAAACTGTACTCGGTGGGATTAGCAAAGAGCTAAAATCCATGCAGAAAAAGGTATGGCCATCTTTTCCTTTGTCTATTGGTTCATTTTCCTTATTGTATTTTGGTCACTCCAGGGTGGAGGCTGCAACTTTAGAAGAGATAAAGCTGGTTAGCATTGAATTCAAGAAGCACGATCCACAGAGGGTCGTGGGAAACCATATGGCCAGTTGCAATATTAAAAATTATGAAAATGAAGAGTCCCCTCATGATGGAATGTTCCGAGGGGTAAGATGTTACAAATAAGTTCTGATCTAAGTTCGAGCTATGCTAACTGGTGAAATGGATGAGTTTTATAATTTCCAAAAACACTGGAGAAGCGACCTACCCAAAGTATTACAACAACAAAGCCTAAAATCTCCAGATACACAACAAGCAGAGACCCAAAATTCAGAAGTTGGAAGCTGAACCAAACAAGAAACCTTGGAAAACCTGAAGAAAGTTGAGGTCTTGACTCAGAAGTGAAATATCCCAAAGATAGAGATATTATACAACCAGGGTAAAGATAAAAAAGAGACAATAATAAATAACGAAGAAGATAGACTGCCATCTTCGCCTGAGAAATCAACTACCGAAGAAGCCTGGAAAAAGTTATCCACAAAAATCAGCAACCCCATTGAGGTTGTCACACCATTATAGTTCACCAGAGGAAACCCTAATATAGAGGCAATGTTCATAAGCGATTTCATGCCTATCTTTGTCGAGGAAATACCTCCCATCGAGTTCTTTTTCAGTAAGAAAAGAAAGGCTGTGGTGAAGGAAGAAATGCACATGAGAGAGGGTTCAATGGTAAAAAAGCATAGAGTATTATTAGATGGGAAAAATTTGGAAGAAGAAGATTTTTCTACAGAGGTGACAGGCTCTTTAGGAGATTTTGCAATGACGAACTTATTTTCTGTTGATAATTTGAAAGAAAGGCTAAGGCAGAGAAATCAGTTGATAAATCAACTGCGACATCAAATAAGGAATGTAGAGAATAATATAAAAAACAAGGTCAGTAAAGGAATCGAACAGGCTAGAGCCAAAGATAAACAAGAGATTCAACAACTTAAATCTGATCTTGAAGAAGTACACAAGACTGCTCAAGCAAGCCAAGGGCAGGTCATCCAACAAGAAGAATTAGTAAGGCAACTGCAAGCTAAATTGAGTTCCACTGAAAGCCAGGTTGTAAATATAGCAGTGTTTCAATCCCAGGCACTGGAAGTGCATCAGAAGCTGGAAGTAGTACAACAAAACCTGTTTTCTAAGGTAGGGATCATCCAATATTATTTTCGGGAGATGGGTAAATCATTAGATAATATTCTTTTCAGAGAAAAAGAGGCTAATGCAGCCCGGACCACGTTTCAAAAGGCAGTCATATCTTCGTCTAGAGAAGAGGTACCAGTAACTCCTAGATTGACTGTTGCAGAACAAATCAAGGGTGACATCATACTAAAGGCATAGGAGTCCAATATAGCCGAGAGTAATAAAATGGCCAAAGAAATAAAGGAAGATTGTGAAGAGGCTTTTGATTTGCTAGATAAAAAATCACTAGGCATAAGAGAGGACGATTGTGCTGGAATACTAGGACACATCAATGTTATAAAGCATCAATTGGACATCAAAGAGAGCTTAAATGAAGCTCAAATTGAAATTTCACAGTTGAAGCAGGTTGACATCACTCAAATGGATAGATGGATGGTAAAGCCAAATCCATAGGTGCAGTCAATAAATTTTGAAGGTAAAAGGATTGAAGATAGGTTGTTGAAATTACAGAGAAAGTTGTATCTTTTTGAGGCAAAGGATGTGATAGAACCTTCCAGAATTTTAGTACAGTTTCTAAGAAGGTGCATCAACTGTCTTGAGCCAGGTGAAGGAAGTAATTCAAAGAAGTAATGAAGTAACAGATGCATGCTCATTTTTCCAATTTGAGAAAGATATAGAAACAAAACAAGTGGAACATTTCAAGTTTTTATTTTGTAACTGTTAATATCTAGGCGTAAGGAAAATTCCAACCGTCTAGGGTTGGTAACCTTTTGTATAAATATAATTTCAAAAGACTAAAAGAGAGATTTTTCTTGGCCGATGGAAATGAAGAAATCTCTCTTTTTAAAAAATTATGACAAATTGCAAACCAGAGACTCCATATTTCATCAATCTTGAGTTATGTGTTCTTCTATTCTTTCATATTCCAACATCTTTATTCATATGTCTTTGATGAATGCGTAATCACAACTTAGTACAACATATACTATGGTTATATGTTTATTTGGTTATTTGATTGCTTACATATTTTCCTCTATGTTGGATATTAGCAAATACAAGACCCGTGAATTAGTTAGATTACCACATTTTATGCTTCATTAAAGGTTTCACAATCATTTTTCTTGTTCTGTATCAGAGTGAGATTCTTCTATGATTGATGCCTCACTTTGTTAACATCTTTATGTTTTCCTTTCATGACATTCATTATTTTCAAATTTGACTCAGATACGGAAAACAACCTCTGAATTGTTATACTATTAATTCAATTTCAGGAAATTTTCTCATATTATTGAAGACAAGAAAAAACAAACATAAAAACAACAGATCTTTTAATTTTCTTTCCTCCATGACTGTACCTGTTTCAAGACAACCTAATATAGAACTCGGTCTCACAGATTAGACCAACATTGCATTAAAATTGTTCAATACCATTTTAGAGACCGCTAGCACCCGGGTTGAACTTGAACGTTCATGGGCAGTGATTGAACATGACATAAGGATCTAGGAACGATGGGAATATAGGAAAATACAACTCAAAAATAAACCATAGCTTCTTTCCCTAAATAATTGATTTTCTTTCCATATGTTAGATTCTCTTTATTTTTCGGATGCCTTGACATTATACTTTGAAGACTTAAGTATAAACTTAGGAACAACATCTTTTTGGCGCTGTTGTTGGGGAACGAAGAAACAAAGTTATTTTTCCCTGGGAAGAACGACATTAGTAAGTTTCCTTCTTTGATAGTGAACATAGATCGAACACTTTATAAGGATACTTTTATCTTTCACTTGGCGGCTCCACAATTAATAAACTGGCTTTTAATCAAAATAATATCAAAAAGAATCTAGACGAAAGAAGACCTCCCCTTTATCTGATCCTGAAAAACTTATGAAAACAAGAAGATACCTTAAACAGACTGCTTCATCAACAAGTAAGATTTATCAACCCATATTCACTCAGTCAAATAATAAGGATCTACTTAAACAATCGAATACCCAACTCTTTTTTAGAGAACCATCCATCGATAGAATCGAAACCCTAGAACCTGAGTTGGTGTTACCCAAATTTAAAGCTGAAACTTTTCCAACTGTCTCCCTTACCAATAGAGTTAAAATATCCATCTCACTTCCCGCCTCGATTGACGTTTCATCAGTTCCCAATTTTTAGTCTACAACCTTTCAGAATTTAGAAGAATATACTGTATACCTTGACTCAACCCCTGTTGGTTCACCTGTGTACACATCCTCTGAGTCTGAAGAAACCAGTCCCCTTTTCCCAGTTCCCTATTTTTCAAATTTCCTGTCTCCTAACGTAACCGAAAGGTCACCACATATCCTTAAAAGTATCCTCTATAATATCCAAGTTTCGCCCTCTAAGTTATCAATGATTGTGGCCGGAGGAGGTGGTGTTGTCGGGGGAGGAGGGGGCGGTCAAGTACCACCCCCACCTCCTAGAATATTTTCCAAAGTAGCTGCTAGGTATGCCCCTTTGGTCCTCCTAGTCCCTCTCCATGATCTACCTGAAAATTATATGAAAAATATGCCGAAGTTCACTAGGGAGGGAGATTTTACTGCTACTGAACACATCAATTTATTTAACCAATTTGCTAATATCCTTGGCCTCGAGCACAAGGATGTTTATTCGAGGCTTCTCGTTCAAAATTTCAAAGGTCAGGTGAGAACCTGGTTCCAAGGACTCCTAGCAGGGTCCATAGGATCATATGATGAGTTAGAAAATGATTTTATTAGACAATGGGGAGAAATGAAATATCATCTCTATTATCTAACCGAGTCTGGGGCTCTGAGAAAGAAAAATTCAGAATCAGTTCTTGAGTTTACCCAAAGATTCAATAAATTATATAATAAAATTCTAGCTGAGGTTAAACCTTCCGGAACTACAACAAAAGTAACTTTTGCTGGGGCTTTTGACCCAGATTTCGCTCTACTGTTGAGAGAAAGGAGATTTGTTGATCTCACTAAAATGCGGGATGACGCTGTAGAAATCAAATCAAACATGATGGCATCGAGAAAGTTAAATTTTTTTTTGAAACGAGAAATAAAGAAACTAGATGGTACAAAGAACAAGCAGGAGCCTCTGAAATTGGGAGGTCTTCGAAAGATAAGATGGATGACATGGCAAGAATAATTAAAGAGTTGTCGAATAAAATCTCGAGAATGGAATTATACCAATCAAAGAATGATCAATTCCCTAGAAAATATTTTAGACAGAATCCTAACCCTCAAATACAACAAAGACAAATTAAGAATGAAGACCAAAAGATTCAATCCCCCTTCAAAAATGAAAATTTTATAGGGGGAGAAGACATGCAAAATTTTGAGGAGTTAGGAGAAGATATAAATAATCTTGGTGATGATTATCAAGAACCTTATTTGATGAGACAAGATTATGAAAAATCCTTAAATATGGAATACAGGTCTAAAAATGACGAGAATGAAAATATTACAGAGGATTCAACTTATCAAGGAATCGCTGATAATATAATGGGCGAACTCCAACAGAAATACAATCTAAGGCCTAGAAATAGGAATATCACAACCGCCTCATCGAAGAAAATTATGTTGAGAGGGGAAACAGATGAGGTAGCTTCAAAAGATGCTAAAAAACAAACTGTTAAAACCAAGACTGCTGACACACAGTTTACCAAGACAAAGCCAACAGAAAGACCAGTTATTAACACAAGGAAAGAGAAGGTTCCTGTGGCTGAAACAAAAACATCACAAATAAATAATACTGAAAATAAGGGAATAGAACCTCAAACCACATAAGTTGATAAAACAACAGTAAATTTCAGTCTAGAAAATGAAATTAATAAAATCAAAATTCGTATACCTTTGGTCGAACTGGCAAAAAACCTAGTGTACAGAAAGCAAATTGCTAAAATAATTAATTTTTCAGACAATGAAAGTCAGGCTGACGTTATAAACTTAGAAGACGATAAGCCTAATATAATTTTTGGTCCACATTTTGAAGGTGCCAGAGATATCGTCGCCCCTTTCTATATCACACTAACTGTGCACGATTATATACTTTACAATTGCATGTTGGATTCTGGAGCCTCTCACAATGTAATTCCTAAAGCCATTATGGATATACTTGGTCTCAAAATCACTCGACCATATGGAGACTTGTATTCTTTCGATTCGAGAAAGGTTAAATGTGTAGGTACGATAAAATATTTAGTAGTCAATCTTGCACAGATTCCTTTTAAAAGCGTTCTGATGGATGTGGTTGTCGCTGACATACCCCCAAAGTATGACATGATGTTATCCAGGTCTTGGGGCGCCAAACTTGGATGATCCCTCCAATTTGATATGACTTACGCCACAATCCCGATATTCGGAGGACAATTCACATGCTTGTACAAAGAAACAAGATTGGCGTTTATGGTAAGTGATCCTCTGAACCCAAATAACTATCCTGTTTACATTGACGATAATGATTTAGGGAATTGTATTTTATCTATTGATGATTATTTAGATGTATGTATAGAAGAAAATTGTACAGAAAAATAAAAAGAAGAAAAGATAAGTAAATATGTATATAGTTTTGGAGTTTGGAAAATGTATTTTGACGGTGCTTCATCTTATGAAGGAGCAGGAGCTGGAGTGTTGTTTTTGGCACCCGACAATGAGCTCATTATTCCTTTTTCTTACAGATTATACTAATAATGTTTGTGAATATGAGGCCCTAGTCTCAGGATTAGAAGCTTCTAGAAAATTAAAGATTAAGAACTTAGAAGTCTATGGTGATGCTGAAATGATCATAAAACAAATTAATTGTCAATACCAAGATAAACACCCAAGGTTGAGATCTTATAGGAACTGCGCCTGATATCTAATCGATAATTTTTTCTCATCGGTTAATGTTCATTATATCCATGGAACTGAGAATCAACGGGCAGATTCATTGGCTAAAGCGGCCTCAACCTTTGTGCCTCCAACGGTTTTCAAACTTAAATACCATATAGAGATGAGACATAGAACTTCCATACTGAATAACATACAACATTGGCAGGTTTTCGAGGACAATGAACAAATCATGAAATTTTTAGAAATGGTGGATGACTTTGCTGAAACACATGTCGAACAAGAAAATCAAAATGATCCCGCTTAGATCATGCAGGAAGGGGAAGATCTTCAGGAGTTTCAAGATAAAATTGCTAATCATCGTATGTTTATTTTGAAAAATAATCAGATCCCCAAAGGCCTAATCCCCTTAGAGAGGTTATTTAATAATGATGACATTCCTTTGAAGTCCACCTTACAGCCTCAACTAGAAGAGGTTGAAGATTGCGATATAGGCACCAAAGAAAATCCTAGGTTGGTAAAATTATCTAAGTACCTTCCTCCTAAAATAAAAAAGGTAAGTATGCTGAGTTTCTTAGATAGTATAAAGATGTTTTTTCTTGGTCCTATGACAAATTAAGAACTTATGACACCACTATAATGAAACACAAAATTCCTTTGAAACAAGGTGTCAAACCATTCAGGCAGAAACTCAAACAGATTAACTCTATATTGCTGCCTGTGATAGAGAAAGAAGTAAAAAATCTTCTGGATGCCAAGATCATTGTCCCACTCATATACTCTAAGTGGGTAGCTAATTTAGTTCCAGTAAGAAAGAAAAACGGTGAAATCAGACTGTGTGTAGACTTCAGGAATCTAAACAGATCATCACTCAAAGAAAATTATCCATTGCCTAAAATGGATCACATTTTAGAGAAAGTAGTAGGGGCTAACAGAATGTCTATGATTGATGGATTTTCAGGCTACAATCAAATTTCATTCCATCAATACGATAAAGAGAAAACTGCGTTCACTACTCCTTGGGGTACCTTTAGGTATGACAAAATGCCTTTTGGTTTAATGAATGCAGGAGAAAATTTCCAACAAGCTATGGAAATCGCCTTCGTCGGCGAAAGTGATAAGTTTGTTGTAATTTATCTTGATGATCTAACTGTTTTTTCTAAATATGATGCAGAACATCTAGTACACCTCAAACAAACTTTCGAAAAATGTCGCAAATTTGGTTTGTCTCTGAATCCCAAGAAATCTCATTTTGCAATGCAAGAAGGTAAACTCTTGGGCCATATAGTGTCTAGGGATGGAATTAAAATTGACCTGAAAAGGATTGAAGCAATAGATACTATTAATATTCCTAGGAATAGGAAAGAAATTCAGTCATTTTTAGGGAAAATAATTTTTTTGAGAAGATTCATTCTGAATTTCGCTGAAATTGTAAAATTGATTACATATATGCTTAAGAAGGACAACGAGGTAAAGTGGACAAACGTGGCTAAGGCATCATTCAAACACATTAAGAAGGTCATAGGTGTAGCACCAGTACTCGCAAGTCCTGATTATTTAAAAGAATTTTTGATTTTTTCATTTGCTTCTGAGCATAATATTGCAGCCATATTGTTATAGAAGAATGATGAGAGTTTTGAGAAACCAATTGCGTTCTTTAGTAAAAGTCTCAGAGATGCTGAGCTAAAATATGATATATTGGAAAAGCAATCTTGTGCAATGGTGAAAGCCCTCAAAGATTTCAGAACTTATGTACTACATTCAAATATCATTGCTTATGTACCTACCAGTTCTGTTAAGGATATACTGGTTCAACCCGACAACGATGGAAGGAGAGGCAGATGGTTAGCCAAAATTCAGGAGTTCAACTTGGAAGTTAAACCAACTGAACTTATTAAAGGCCAGGCTTGGATAAATTGTTGGCTGAATCAAATCTGAAATCACTCGAAATAAATCATCTGCAAGAGAACGAAGGATTTTTAGAGATAGACGAACTCGATGTCACAGTGCCCACAACTGAAATTCTAGAAAAATTCTCTTCTTTAGTTTGGTACCGCGGCATTGTGTCTTATTGATTGACCCTTCAGTGCCCCAATGACCTAACCCCATCTAAATCTAGGACATTGAAGTTACACGCTATAAAATATTGTATTATAGATGGTCAATTGTATTGGAAGGATCCCCTAGGGTTCTTACTGAACTGCATAGTAGAATCCGAAACAGAAAAAGTTATAAATGAATTCCACGAAGGAGTGTGTGGAGGACACCATGCCTGGAGAGTAATGAATTATAAAATATTAAGAGCTGGGTATTACTGGCCGAAATTATTCACTGATGTAAACACTAAAGTCAGAACTTGTAATCCTTGTCAGTTGTTTATAGGAAAGAAGAAAATTCCAGCATTACCTTTAGTTCCAATTAAAACTGAAGCACTATTTCAGCAATGGGGTCTTTATTTTATTGGAGAAATCCATCCACACTCGAGTGCTCAACATAAATGGATTCTGACCGCTACAGACTATTTTACTAAATGGGTGATGCAGGAGCATCATAAGCAGCTAGCCAGGAAACCATAAAAGGCAGAAGACAGCTGGAAAAGCGCAACACACATTTTGCACATGTTGAAATGTTTTGAAGAAATTAATGAGTGGATATTAATGTAGTAGTTAAAGGAAGCGTACTTACATGTTGTAAACAGATCTTGAGCAATTTTCTCTCATCTGTCGGATGTAGTAGACATTAATTCTGATAAATGAAAGTAGGTAGCTTTGAATTAATAGATTAGACAGTTTTAGGAGCGTAGGAGGGAAAATGGATATAGACACCCTCACCTTTTTATTATTGTATGATCATTAGTGCAGAGAAGAAGAAGAGAGTTGTAGAGAAGAACCCATGTACAGGAGATTGAATTAATATATGAAGCTTTGACTCAAATTTCATGGTGTTATGATGCTTAATGTTTACATATGCTGAATGGTATGCTTACAGTTATTTTATTCTCTCCGTTATGAATTTTTTATGATTCTATGCTGTGTTGAATGTATGATTTCATGTTGAATGTATGAAGTCTGAGAGAGAAAAAGAATGAGATTCAATTGTTTCTCTTCCTGAGAGAAGTTCCTGCAAGGAGTGCAGTGAAATGTCCGCAAGGTGTGCGTTGACAAGGGCTCTGAGTCTATCTTAGAAAGATCAGGAGGGATACCATTGTTCTCATTCTAGCAGAAGTGCAGGTGAAGCACAGAAGCCGTGCAAGGTGTGCGCAGGCTAGTTGAAGCCTTAGAATTTATCAACTAAGGTTTAAGAGTGAAAGACTGTTGTTGCCGAGAGTGCACAGAGTCGAAGAATCAAATACATAGAAGTATTTGAAAGATTGCCGCAAAGAGTGCGTGCAGGAGTCCTTTCGATCCTTGAGGTTGCAATAGAAAGCTCATGAGGGTCAGAACCTTTGAAGTATTCAAAGGAAGACGAGGAGCTGAATCATCACGCATAAGTTAAGTCCTAGAGAAATAACGTCGAGTCAATTTGGGCCAGAGATTCATAGGAAGGAATCGAACGGTTAGAATTCTCAGTGGAGAATTCGTGAAGTTGCGGGGATCGTAGGATCCAGTAAAGATGCAGGGTGGTTAAGAGTTGGACAAATCCACCACTCTAGTGTCAAGAATCAACGAAGACCGTCGATCGTGGTTAGTTCAGGCCGTTGGACCATTCTTTCGAACTCGGGGTTCGTGAGTTTGGAGGGCAGACCAAATCCTTTGGTTGCGTGAAATCCCGAGTAGCGAGAAGTAGGAATAACCGTTGGATCAGAACCTCTTCACTATATCGTGTATCGGGGTTTTGGAGGTTGGGAGGAATCAGTTTCGATTGCAAAAGTTGCAAAGGGTGAGGGCCGAGGTCTCAGGCGAACACGTGGTGCATCCATCAAGTGGGGACCGCGTGGTTGATAGGTGGACACTCGTCACCTGGGAGGGGGTGAACACCCTGTTGAATTTTCATGCTTCGGGTTCTCGTAATAAAAGAGAAAAAAGGCTCAACAAACCAACTCGCGAAGTGGTGAGCCGTGAGAAGTATTGAAGGAGTCAAATATTCTCTGACTTTCACGTCTCGGAGTCTCGTAAAAGAAGGGCTTGGAGGTTCAACCCTTCAACTCGCGAACTCACAAGTTGCAAGTGAGGTTATTACTTAGCTCTAGCCGGCGGTTACACATGGAGGGTGCTAACAAGGAGGGGCCATATCCCATCACATGTCGGGTATCGACATTTGGTGAAGAAAATTCAAGGGTCTTTGAATTGCGAACACGTGAGTTGTGAAAGGCGTTTGCACAAGGACCAGGTCGTGGTCATATGGAAGTGTAAGGTTCGCACCTGGAGTTAAGGTGGACAGGGCAGGTTTTTCAGGAAGGACCTGTGGATACACTCTTGTGTGTGTGAGAATTTACCGTAGGGAAATTGAAGAGTCAATCTGAATCAGAGGAGAATTAGAACGATCTTGTGCGGATCTCAGCTCGAGGGTTGGGGGTCGACACCATTTGTGATATCAAAGCCTGATTGTGTCTGTATATTTTAGGCAGAAGGAGCTACAGAAAAAGGAGTAGTCTGATATGCACCAATTTGGTATCAGAGCCACATAACAAGTTCTTTGATTCTGTAGCAGAGAACAGGGGAACATTTTACAACCATGCCGTCGAGAAGAAGAGACAGGCCAATGCCAATTCCTGATCCAACAAGAGAAAGAGAAATGCACGAGTTACGTGGTAGAATTGATGCCATGGAGACAACACAAAGGTGCACAGTTGACGCTGGGGATATCAACGAAGCTGAAAGTGAAAATGAAATTGGAAATGAAGGAGAAGAAGTCGTAGTCAAAGATGCTACAGACGAACGCCTATTCATGGCTATTGCAAGGATAGGTTCCAGAGCAAAGATGAAGATTCCCATGTATGAGGGAAACCTGGATGTTGAAGAGATTCTAGACTGGATTAGAGCTCTGGATAAATACTTCGACTATGAGGATGTCGAGGAAGACAAGAAAGTCAAACATGCCGTTACTAGACTTAAAGGGCATGCAACACTATGGTGGGATGAACTGTAGGCTGACAGACGTTGCAAAGGAAAGCATAAAATAAAGAGTTGGGATAGAATGGTTGCAAATATGAAAGCCAAATTCATACCCAAGGATTATCAAATCACTTTTTTTTGGAGGATGCAGAATTTGAGACAGAAGCTGGTGTTAGTGAAGGAATACACTGAAGAGTTCTACAAGATAAACATTAGGGCAGGTCATCGGGAAAACGATGATGAAAAAGTTGCCAGATACATGAATGGTCTATGGTATGAAATTCAAGATGAGATGAACATGATGACCATTCGGACTGTGGAAGATGCTTGTTAGATGGCTCTGAAGGCTGAAGAGAAGCTGAGATGAAAACAAGGTCAAAGAGGCTGAGGTAGAAGTCAAGCCAGAGGCAAAACAATTGCCCAAGACAAAAATCAGAAATCTAAAGAAGAGGGGAAGAAACTTCAAACTCAACATGAGAGAGGAGGAAGCTCACAGAGAGGGAAGTATACTGATAGAAATACTTTTCCTCGATCCAGAGGAAGAGGAAGAGGTAGAGGCAGTGAAGTAAAATGCTTTGTCTGTGGAAAGATCAGACATAAATCCTATGAGTGTCCAGATAAGAAAAAATATGGTGGTGAAACTCACATTGTCTAAGCTCAAGGATGGAGTGTTGAGGCAGAAGATGCTGAGGGAGGAAGATCTTTGATGATGAGGAAAGTTCTCTTGAAGCCAGAGAAGGAGGCATAGAACCCAACCCAAAGAAACGGTCTGTTTTAGACTGCTTGCAAAACTAAAGACAGAGTATGCAAAGTCATAGTGGACAACGGTAGCACAGTCAATCTCGTACTACAAAGATGGTAGAAAATATGGAGATGGAGACTATTGTACATCCAAGCCCATACAGAGTTTCATGGCTACAAAAAGGACATCAGGTAAATGTCACTAAACAATGTTTAGTTGAATTTAAAATAGGGGGATATAAAGATGAAATATTATGTGATGTTATTCCCATGGATGTTTGTCATATATTGCTGGGTAAACCGTGGCAACATGATAGGAACGTGATTCATGATGGGAGAAAGAACACATACACCCTGGAGAAAAATGGGAGGATGCACATGTTGCTGCCGATTAAAAACCAAGAGGTGAAAATAGAGATGAGCAACACTGTACTTCTCATGAGTGGGAAGGAACTTCTTAAGGAGGTTAAGAAGAAGGAAGACACATAATTTATTGTGGTTAAAAAACCCATAATTGTTTTGACCAGTACAAGGATAGATGATTTACCAGAAGAAATCCAGGAGTTGCTGGAAGAGTTTGCTAATATAGTAGTGGATGAACTACCTTGTTCATTGCCACCTATCATAAGTATAAGCCATCATATCGACCTTATACCTGGAGCCAACTTATCGAACAAAGCTGCGTACAGGTTGACATCGCAGGAAAATGAAGAAATTAAGAGACAGGTCCAGGACTTAATGGACAAAGGATTGATTTGAGAGAGCTTGAGTCCATGCGCTGTTCCAACAGTGCTCAGCCCAAAGAAATACGGAGGTTGGAGAATGTGTATAGACTCAAGAGCGATCAATAAGATTACCATCAGATACAAATTTCCATTACCAAGGATGGACGACTTGATGGATTGCTTGAGTGGAGCAAGATTTTTTTCAAAGATTGATTTGAAAGACGGATATCATCAGATTAGAATGAGAGAAGGTGATGAATGGAAGACAACATTCAAGTCGAATGAGGGGCTGTATGAATGGCTTGTCATGCCATTTGGCTTAACAAATGCACCCAGTACTTTCATGATATTGATGAACGAAGTCCTGAAGGATTTCATAGGGAAATTCGTCATTGTATATCTTGATGATATATTAATTTTCAGCAAGACAGAAGTAGAGCACTTAAGGCATTTAGCTGCAGTGACGAGGAGATTACAACAAGAGAAATTGCTGATTAATATGAAGAAATCATCATTTATGAGGACAAAACTCATTTATTTGGGTTTTGTTATCTCTGCGAATGAGTTGAAGATGGATCCCGAAAGGGTAGATGCAATTAAGAATTGGCCATCGCCGAAGAGCGTGTTTGAAGTTCGAAGCTTCCATGGTTTGGCAAGTTTCTACAGGAAATTCATTTGAAACTTCAGTGGAATTAGCGCACCAATGATGGATACAGTGAAGAAAAGACACAAATATTTTCAGTGGACAAAAGAAGCAGAGAAGAGTTTCAATTTGCTGAAGAAGAAGATCACAAAACAACCAATTCTGGTTTTGCCGGATTTTAGCAAGACATTCCAGGTCAAGTGTGACGCGAGTAGATTTGCAATTGGAGCAGTCTTGAGCCAAGACGATAGGCCGATCACATAATTCAGTGAAAAACTGAATGAAGCGAAGATCAAGTATTCAACATATGACAAATAATTCTATGCAGTCATACAAGCGCTGAATAAATGGAGACATTATTTGGTTCCTAAAGAGTTTGTTTTGTATAGTGATAATCACGCTTTGCAATTTGTGACTCAACAGGAGAAGTTGAACCAAAAACATGTTAAATGGGTTGAATTCATGCAGAATTTTACTTTTGTAATTAAGCCTATTTCTGGAACTGCTAACAAAGTTGCTGATGCTTTGAGCAGGAAATGTTTGCTTATGCAGGAATTCAGAGTCAAGACTTTGGGTTTTGATAACCTCAAAGAAATGTATAGGGATGAACCAGATTTTAAAGAGGCATATGAGGCATCTGAGAATCCAGTTCTCAGGGACATAAGACAATGGACCGAGTATATGATCTAGGATGGGTTATTATTCCAGGGCAATCAACTATGTATTCCAAAATCCTCCATGAGGGAGAACCTGATGAAGGAAAAACACAGTGGAGGATTGGCCGGACACTTCGGTCATGATAAGACGTTCTCAAAGTTCAATGGCTCATATTTTTGGCTAGGGATGAGGACAAATGTTAAGAAATTTGTGGACAAATGCAGGATTTGTCAGCACACAAAAGGGAAAAGGCAGAACACAAGGTTATATCAACCATTACCCATACCAGAAAGGTCGTGGGACACAGTGAGCATGGATTTTATATTGGGACTACCAAGAACACAGAGGATGCGATTCAATCTTTGCGGTAGTCAATAGATTTTCAAAGATGGCACATTTAATACCATGCTAAAAAACCAGTGACACAACTCATATTGCGAACCTGTTTTTCAAGGAAGTCGTCATACTTCACGACTTACCAAGGAGTATTGTGTCTAATTGGGATACCAAGTTCATGGGACATTTCTGGAGGACCTTATGGAAAAAGATGGGAACAAGTTTGTCTTTTAGCTCAACATATCATCCTCAAATGAATAGGAAGACAGAAGTCGTGAAAAAAATATTGGGAGACTTGTTGAGGAGCTTAGTGACTGAACACCATAGTCAGTGGGATCACATTCTGCCACAGGCAGAATTTTCTTACAATGACTCACTCAATAGAAGCACAGGGAAGAGTCCATTCCAGATTGTATATGGAATGCAACCAAGGGGAGTTTCTGAATTGAAAGATTCAGAACAAGCTGAATTCAAGAGTGCTAGTGCAGAAGACTTTGCAGAAGGAATGAAGGAGCTCCATAGCTGAATTAAGGAGCGATTGTAGAATTCAAGTCAAGAATACAAGCGGACAATAGATCAACACAGGCGAGAACTTCAATTTGAAGTTGGTGATCTGATTCTTGCACATCTGAGGAAGGAAAGGTTCCCAAGGGGAACGTATAATAAACTGAAGATGAAAAAGATTGGACCATGCAAGGTCATAAGAAAATTTGGGGCAAATGCATATGAGATTGAATTACCCGATGGGGTCAGAATCTCACTGATATTCAATGTTGCGGATTTGTAACCTTACAGAGCTGAAGAAGCAGGAGCAGAGGAAGAACATAAAGAATTTCAGTGTACCAAACAAATGCCTGTAGCTGAAAAGCCACAGATGGAAAATATAATTGACAAGAGGGTTAGCAAGAAGACCAAGAGGAAAGAGTATTTTGAATACTTGGTCAAATGGAATAGACACCCAGTTGAAGATGCCAGTTGGGAAGACGAAGCAGAAATTCATAGGCATGGACAGACTGTGCAAGAGCTCATGAATAGGAGTTCATGAAAATTTTCAAGCGAGAGAGTATGATGCAGGAGCATCGTAAGCAACCAACCAGGCAACCATAAAAGGCAAAAGACAGCTGGAAAAGTGCAGCAAACATTTTGCACATGTTGAAATGTTTTGAAGAAATTAATAAGAGGATATTAATGTAGTAGTTAAAGGAAGCGTACTTACATGTTGTAAACAGATCTTGAGCGATTTTCTCTCATCTGTGGGATGTAGTAGACATTAAGTCTGATAAATGAAAGTAGGTAGCTTTGAATTAATAGATTAGACAGTTTTAGGAGCGTAGGAGGGAAAACGGATATAGACACCCTCACCTTTGTATTATTATATGATTAGATCATTAGCACAGAGTAGAAGAAGAGAGTTGTAACAGAGAGCTGTAGAGAAGAACCCATGTACAAGAGCTTGAATTAATATATGAATCTTTGACTCAGATTTCATGGTGTTATGATGCTTACTATTTACATATGCTGAATGGTATGCTTACAGTTGTTTTATTCTCTCTGTTATGCATTTGTTATGATGCCATGCTGTGTTGAATGTATGATTTCATGTTGAATGTATGAAGTCTGAGAGAGAAAGAGAATGAGTTTCAATTGTTTCTCTTCCTGAGAGAAGTTCCTGCAAGGAGTGCAATGAAACGTCTGCAAGGTGTGTGTTGACAAGGGTTCTGAGTCTATCTCAGAAAGCTGAGGAGGGATACCATTGTTCTCATTCCAGCAGAAGTGCAGGTGAAGCACAGAATCCATGCAAGGTGTGCACAGGCTAGTTGAAGCCTTAGAATTTATCAACTAAGGTTGAAGAGTGAAAGACTACTGTTTCCGAGAGTGCACAGAGTCGAAGAATCCAATACACATAAGTATTTGAAAGATTGCCGCAAAGAGTGCATGCATGAGTCCTTTCGAGACTTGAGGCTGCAATAGAAAGCTCAGGAGGGTCAACACCTTTGAAGTATTCAAAGGAAGATGGGGAGCTGAGTCATCGTGCAAAAGTTAATTCCTAGAGAAAGAACGTCGAGTCAATTTGGGCCAGATATTCAGAGGAAGGAAACAAACGGTCATAATTCTTAGTGGAGAATTCGCGAAGTTGCGGGCACTGTAGGATCTAGTAAAGCTACAGGGTGGTTAGGAATTGGACGAACCCACCACTCTAGTGTCAAGAATCAATGAAGACCTTCGATCATGGTCAGTTCGGGCCATTGGATCATTATTTCGAACTCGGGGTTCGTGAGTTCGGAGGGCAGACCAAATCCTTTGGTTGCGTGAACTCCCGAGTAGCGAGAAGTAGGAATAAACGTTGGATCATAACCTGTTCGCTATATCACATATCGGGGTTTTGGAGGTTGGGAGGAATCAGTTTCGACTGCAGAAGTCGCGAAGGGCGAGGTCCGAGGTCTCGGGCGAACACATGGCACATCCATCAAGTGGGGACCGCGTGGTTGAAAGGTGGACACTCGTCTCCTGGGAAGGGGTCAACACCCTGTTGACTTCTCATGCTTCGGGTTCTCGTAAGAAAGGAGCACAAAGGCTCAACAAACCAAATCGCGAAGTTGCGAGCCGCGAGAAGTACTGAAGGAGTCAAATCTTCTTTGACTTTCGCGTCTCAAAGTCTCGTAAAAGAAGGGCCTGGAGGTTCAACCCTTCAAATCGCGAACTCGCGAGTTGTGAGTGAGGTTAGTACTTAGCTCTAACTGGTGGTTACGCATGGAGGGCGCTAACAAGGAGGATCCATATCCCATCGCATGTCGGGTATCGATGTTTGGTGAAGAAAAGTCGAGGGTCTTCGACCTGCGAACACGCGAGTTGCGAAAGGCGTTTGTGCAAGGACCAGGTTGTGGTCGTATGGAAGTGTAAGGCTCGCACCTGGAGTTAAGGTGGATAGGGCGGGTTTTTCAGGAAGGACCTGTGGATACACTCTTGTGTGTGTGAGAATTTCCTATAGGGAAATTGAAGAGTCAATCTGACTCAGAGGAGAATTAGTACGATCCTATGCAGATCTCAGCCCGAGGGTTGGGGGTCAGCACCAATGGGTGGAAGCTATTCCTACGCGAAACACAACAGACGCAATAGTGATTAGTTTTTTGGAGGAGAATATCCTATCAAGATTTGGTTGTCCTCGAAAAATAGTTACTGATAATGCTCAGGCCTTCAAATCCATGGCCATGTTAAGTTTTTGCCAAAAGTATAACATTGTTCTAGGACACTCCACGACCTACTATCCACAAGGCAATGGATTAACTGAGTCATCTAACAAAATCCTGATCACTATAATTAAGAAGGTACTAACCAGAAATAAGAAAGCATGGCATGTACAGCTAACATGATAGGCACAAAACAGTCAATCGAAATGTCTCCATTTTAGATGGTATATGGTGCTGATGTCATTTTACCCATAAATCTAGCGCTTCCAGTAATGAAACTCTGACAAGACTCGAAAGAAGAGCCAAATGAAATTACCAGGAGGATAAATAAATTGATTGAAATTCAGCAAAATAGGGCTGAAGTAAATGAAAAACTATAGAAATATCAAAATAATATGAAATCCTTATTCGACCAAAAATCTAAATATAGCGAATTTCTCCCTGGTGATTTGGTTCTAAAATGGGAAGCCAGAAAAGAGGACGCTGGGAAACATGGTAAGTTTGATCAAATCTGGTGCGAACCATACAAAATTACAACGTCTGAGGGAAATAATGCATTCTTGTTAGAAAATCTCGACGGAAAGATCCTTAACGCCCCTATAAATGGGTGATACCTCTAGCACTTCATGCAGTAATACGTCTCTGAACTCTCATTGTACATACCGGTTTGTTTTCATGTTTTGTTTATATTTACCTTTCTTTCGATAAGTTTTTATTTTTACTGTAAATAGAAAAAGGTCAACCAGTAAAAAAATAAAAAAAATAAAATAATAATAATAATAATATTTTTTTATATATATATA
>JZKD02S1290284.1:759938-778324 GCA_000966675.3 Picea glauca | reverse complement strand
ATATCAAAAAATGCAACAAGAAGTTTTCTAATCTACTAGAGTTCCTGACAACTAACATGTTTATCTTATTACAAGATACTTCTTGATAAGCCGAGAGACGTGAGATATCAAAAATGTGACATGCATAGATACTCACGTTAAATGTTTCTCGAAATAGGTAATAAACTAATAGTGTGCTTGGATGGAAGTATAAACAACTACTGAGGTATGAATTTCTGTCTTAAAAACTCAAGTTAAAATTTTCCAGGGGATGTTAATGAGTAAGACAATAATCTTACGTTTACTAATATCATCACCAAAACCTTTAATCAGAGAAATGAAAAGCAACTTTTAATTATCAAAATTTTCTCTGGATTATATATATATATATATATATATATATATGAAAAACAAGCAATAAAAAAGGGTTAAAGAAAATTTTAAAAAATTGAGTAAGAAGTTCATTGAAGACTGATTTTGACTAAAACAGAACATCTGAAGCCTTTTTTTTTTTTCCCTGTTCATGTCCAAGCTATTTCTTCACAGGATTCTTGAAATCATCTCATGAGATTCATAGAGGAGAAATGTCTCACCTTAACTTTGGAAACTCATAAACAAATATTCAAAACGAGAATAGGTAAAGGTTTTATAATTCTCCTAACTTTAGATAAACTGGAAGTATGTCTAGGTTAATCCTAAATCTCTTAGTCATTCTAACAGGATTAAACTGATTAGTTTTGCTCAAGGAAAGTCCCTGAAAAATATAATAAGAATTCCCCTTGAGAACTTCCCTGAAAGCAAATATGTTTGAAGGTCAGAAGAGGATTAGTCTAGAGCAATTAATGTGAGTTGACATACCTCTGTTGTTAAATTTTAAACAAATATTTTCCCAGGTATATTGCATACTGATTGATTGCCCCCACTTCATGTTTTGAAACAAGATAGATGGTGAAAGGAAATTCATAAATTGATTGCCCCCATATAGTCCAAAAGAGATGATGAAAGGAAAATCATTAAACGATTGCCCTCATCTCAACATTTAAATGTAAAATTACTAATTGAAGTGGTGAAATGAAATTCAATGTGGGAAATCTGATAACTTCACCGGCGTACTGAAGAGGCTCGCTGACAGTGAAACAATGTCTACATATCTGATAGGTTGTTATACATGAATTACAAAATGCTCTGATAACTATTTCTCTTTTCGGCTAGATCTACATTCTAAGCTAATGGGATTCCCTAACTTAAAATATTGGAATTACTTCACCTTGATGCAAACAAAATCAAATAAATCCTGGTAGAATGATTAAGGTTGTTTTGATTATCTTATACAAATTTGAGTTCAGTTTTAGGAAAGGAAAACTATTATAAGCCTAACTCGAGATCACCAAATGATTTAGTTTTGAGAGTTTTCAAAGTTAAGGATGAAATCCTAAAATCCTGTTTTGTGCTTTCTTCAGAATGTGTTTCATGGAACTGTAATAATGACTCCATTTACCCAATAAAGGCACTCAGTCTACATGTTCTTCTTGTCCCGCAAGGAGATGATATCCCTAGATGGAGCCTATGTTGAAACATATATATTTTCTAAACGTTAGACTACAAGAAATTTCATTTTTTTTTTATTAAATTAAAAAAAAAAACCCAAAAATGCACTTGGATAATCATCATCGAAATGAAGTCTTCCGATCAATACAAAGGTTTAAATTTCTTAGAAGATTATGGAGCTGACTTTTTAATTAATGAATCAATCTATATAAAGGTTTGCTTTTGAAATTTCCGGAGTCAGGGTTTCATGAAACGCGAAGGTTCGATATTGAGCATCCTCGAAGTCCCGATACCCGAACTCACGAAAGTAATTAAATGTTAAGATGGGTTCATTAACGATTAAGTAAGATTAACAAAGAGTAAATCTCGTCGCAACTTCGCAATTCAATATGCTCTCACGTATAAAGGCTTTGAAGTCCCGATACCTGAAACCCCGACATTTTAAAACTAATCACGATTAATTAAGAGAGTTAAATATGATTACACTAAATTAAAACTTGTAGCAACTTCGCGTTTCGTAATTCCTAGTTTAAATTTCTTTAAAGATCCCCGAGACCCGAAACGCCGAAAATTGATTAAGTGTTAGGTAGGATTAATTAAGGTACTAAATGAGGATTATACTCTAATTAATATATTGCTTAAAATTAACTTGGATATATTTAAATTCTGTGCTTTTCCCTAGATATCGAGCATAAATGACATTAATAGATGATTTAGGGAAATGATTCCAAATAGGATCATATTTTAATGCCCAAATATTTGTATTAAAGGAATTAAACGCGTTGTCAGTGAAGGTATACGCATGGTTTATGCGTTTAAGGAAAAAAATATTTTTAGTTCTGAATCACTTTGTTGTTTTCTTAGAGTTGGCCTAGTGAAATAACTAGTTTTCTGCATTCTCATTCTCTATAACAGGTAATAGAACTCTGAATTTGATATCATGGCTCCATGGAAAGCACCTAAAGCAGCTGGTGAAAGTTATGGCCAGAACACAGACGTTATTTTTGATACTTTGCCCAGAAGTATAAACACAGTTAAAACCTTGACGCATTGTTCAACACCATACAATACGAAGTGGTAAACTATCCTGATGACTCAAGCGACAATGAAAATGATAACTTATCTACCAAATATAAGATTATCGCTAAAGCAGAACTGCATAACATAACAACCAGACCGAAGCTTTTACCTTACACCAACATGATTAAATGGGCATTGGATCATGTAGATATCCCGACTCGAACGATATTCAACTCTCATAAAGTAGCTATTGGGTTGTTTCGACCCGAACACATACAAGTCATGTATAAATTGTCTGCAACATCAAACTTCATTTAAAACACCACTTTTCTAGAGAATTTTAGTTATAAGGAGTGTGATCAGTTTGGAAAGAGTCTTTCTGACCTTATCAAAGACTGGTGTTCACGCCCCGAAAAGTTTAGAGCCGAATCTCACGGCGTATATTCCATCTCATCGCTTGAACCACAACTCATGTATATAGCCATGATGATGTGCATAATTTATGGAAAAGAGAACACGACCCATTTCTTCCTACCATGGGTTCCCATTATTCACTCGGTGGTGGAAGGATTTTCTTTTGGCTGGGCAAATATATTGTCAGATAATCTGGCTAGTGAAATCTCAGAATACCAAATGAAGAAAACCAAAGGGAAACCAACTCAATTCTTTATGTCAGCTTATGTTATGGACGCTATCTATTTCATGATGCCTTTCCCGCTGATGAGATGGAGTTGGACTCCAGACAGTACATAACCCATTCGAAGCTCTGGGAAGACAACACAAAATATTTCTTTTATGAAATCTTTAACTGGGTAGTGGTGTCGATGCATATTGTTATATTTGGTCACCCACTGCCAAGCATTTTAGACAAGGTTATGGTTAGCCTGAGTAAAGTGGCAGACTAGTACATAGAGGAGCATTTATCTTATATCAAAGTTTTTGGCTTCTCGGTCCCTCCATATGCATTATTGCAATTTTTACCAGACAGACTGGTGTGCCGCGAAGTTGCACGACAAATTGTACTCGATGAGATTAGCAAAGAGCTAAAAGCCGTGCAGAAAAAGGTATGGCCATCTTTTCCTTTTTCTATTGGTTCATTTTCCTTATTGGATTTTGATCACTCCAGGGTGGAGGCTACAACTTTAGAAGAGATAAAGCTAGTTAGCATTGAATTCAAGAAGCGTGACCCACATCGGGTCATGGGAAACCTTATGGCTAGTTGCAATCTTAAAAAGTATGAAAATGAAGAGTCCCCTCATGACGAAATGTTCCGAGGGGTAAGATGTTACCAAGAAGTTCTGAGCCGAGTTCGATCTCTGCTACTTGGTGAAATGGTTGAGTTTTACAATTTCCAAAAACACCAGAGAAGCGGCCTACCCAAAGTATTACAGGGGCAAAGCCTAAAATCTCCAGATGTGTAACAAGCAAAGACCCAAAATTAATAAGTTGGAAGCTCAACCAAAAAAGAAACCATGGAAAACCTGGAGAAAGTTGATTTCTTGACTCAGAAGGGAAATATCCCAGAGATGAAGATATTAGACAACCAGGGTAAATATAAAAAAGAGACAATAATAAAGAACGAAGAAGATAGACCACCATCTTCGCCTGAGAAATCAACTACTGAAGAAGCTGGGAAAGAGTTATCCATAGAAATCGGCAACCCTATTAAGGTTGTCACACCATTACAGTTCACCAGAGGAAACCCTAATACTCAGGCAATGTTCATAAGAGATTTCACGCCTATCTCTATCGAGGAAATACCCCCCACCGAGTTCTTTTTCAATAAGAAAAGAAAGGCCATGGTGAAGAAAGAAATGCACATGAGAGAGGGTGCAATGGTAAAAAAGCACAGAGTATTATTAGATGGGCAAAATTTGAAAGAAGAAGATTTTTCTACAGAGGTGGTAGGATCTTTAGGAGCTTTTGCAATGACCAACTTATTTTCTGTTGATAATCTGAAAGAAAGTCTAAGGCAGAGAAATCAATTGATAAATCAACTGCGAGATCAAATAAGGAATGTAGAGAATAATATAAAAAATGAGGTCAGCAAAGGAATCGAACACGCTAGAGACAAAGATAGACAAGAGATTCAACAACTTAAATCCGATCTTGAAGAAGTACACAAGACTGCTCAAGCAAGCCAAGGGCAGGTCATCCAACAAGAAGAATTAGTAAGGCAACTGCAAGCTAAATTGAGTTCTACTGAAATCTAGGTTGTAAATATAGAAGTGTTTCAATCCCAGGCACTGGAAGTGCATCAAAAGATGTAAGTAGTAAAACAAAACTTGTTTTCTAAGGTAGGGATCATCCAAGATTATTTTCGGGAGATGGGTCAATCATTAGATAATATTCTTTTTATAGAAAAAGAGGCTAATGCATCCCGAACCACCTTTCAAAAGGCAGTCATATCTTCATCTAGAGAAGAGGTACCGGTAACTCCCATATTGACTGTCGCAGAACAAATCAGGGGTGATATCATACTAAAGGCATGGGAGGCCAATATAGCCAAGAGTAAGAAAATGGCCAAAGAAATAAAGGAAGATTGTGAAGAGGCTTTTTACTTGCTAGATAAAAAATCACTAGGCATCAGAGAGGACGATTGTGCTGGAATACTAGGACAAATCAATGTTATAAAGAATCAATTAGACATCAAAGAGATCTTAAATGAAGCTCAAATTGAAATTTCACAGTTGAAGCAGGTTGATGTCACTCAAATGGATAGATGGCTAGTGAAGCCAAATCTAGTTGTAGTCAATAAATTTTGAAGGTAAAAGGATTGAAGACAGGTTGCCGAAATTACAGAGAAAGCTATATCTTTTTGAGGCAAAGGATGTGACAGAACCTTCCATAATTTTAGTACAGTTTCTAAGTAGGTGCATCGAGTGTCTCGAGCCAGTTGAAGGAAGTACTTCAAAGAATTAATGAAGTAACACATGCATGCTCGTTCTGCCAATTTGAGAAAGAGATAGAAACGAAACAAGTGGAACGGTTCAAGTTTTTATTTTGTAACCGTTAATATCTAGGAGTAAGGAAAATTCCAATCGTCTAGGGTTGGTAAAATTTTGTATAAATATAATTTAAAAAGACTAAAAGAGGGATTTTTCTTGGCCGATGGAAATGAAGAAATCTCTCTTTTTCGAGAATTAAGACAAATTGAAAACCAGAGACTCCATATTTTGTCAATCTTGAGTTATGTGTTCTTCTGTTCTTTCATATTCCAACATCTTTATTCATATGTATTTGATGAATGTGCAATCACAACTTAGTACAACATCTACTGTGGTTATATGTTTATTTGGTTATCTGATTGCTTACAGATTTGCCTCTGTGTTGGATATTAGCAAATACAAGACCCGTGAATTAGTTAGATTACCACATTTTATGCTTCATTAAAGGTTTCACATCCATTTTTATTCTTCTGTACCAGAGTGAGATTCTTCTGTGATTGATGCCTCACTTTGTTAACATCTTTATGTTTTTCTTTCATCACATCCATTATTTCAAATTTGACTCAGATACAGAAAATGACCTCTGAATTGTTATACTATTAATTCAATTTCAGGATTTTTTCTCATATTATTGAATACAAGAAAAATAAAACACAAAAACAACATATCTTTTAATTTTCTTTCCTCCATGACTGTACCTGTTGCAAGACAACCTAATATAGAACCCGGTCTCATAGATCTGACCATCATTACATTAAACTTGTTCAATACCATTTTAGAGACCGCTAACACCTGGGTTGAACTTTAACGTTCATGGGTAGTGATTGAACAAGACATAAGAATACATGAACGATGGGAATCTAGGCAAAGACAACTCAGAAATCAACCATAGCTTCTTTCCCTAAAGAATTGATTATCTTTCCATATCTTATATTCTCTTTATTTTTTGGATGCCTTGACATTATACTTTGAAGCCTTAAGTATAAAATCAGGAACAACAATTATATTCATAAGAATTACAATATTACAAGAGGCTCAAATCGATCTCAATACCAACGACTCAATGAATCTCATCTAAACATCTAGCTCTACAACTATGCATTATCCAACTATCTAGCCATCCCCATTTCTAATATCGATGCTTCCTTTTATATCTTTATTTTCTTGGGAGCTTTATCTCTTTCTACTATGCTCCACTCATTCCACTGAAAAATTTCCTTGCATGCTTCTGGCACTTGCCTGTAGTCCACGTAGCCTTCAGGAATCGGGGAAATCTTAACCTCCATACCAGCTCATCGTTTTCCATCGCCATGATCCTTTGTGTTGCTGAAAATAATCATTCGAGAGGATTTCCTGATGATTCCTTTCTTCATTCTAATGTGCATATTATTTATTTCCGGTGCCAAAACTGAGACCGAAACACATTCTATAATCTTTTAGGCCTAGCATGCACTATCAAAACTTGTTCCATCATGAACTCCTTGTCATTCTTCACACGAAATGAACCCAGAACCTTGGGTGCCAACAAGCCCCCACCACTATTACTTGACTTGTCCTCAAGCCCGTTATCCCCATTATATGGGATAACTAAGGAGATTATGTCTCGAGCCCCTCAGGTTGTAGATATGGAGTGCCGAGAGACTACATGACCAATAATATCCACTTGCATGGATGGAGACCCTTCTCACCACCACATAGGTCAGGATTTTCATTTGGCATCCACCACACCAGCTGGATTTTGAAAGGAACTGGGCCTTTCTCCATGAGGTACAAGTCAGGTATTACGGTGAGTGTCATTTCAATATTTGAGGCATTTTGGGTATGTTGTATCTTAGAATGCTTTAGATTTCACGACATGTGCTTGGAAATTATGCCTTTTTACCTGTTTCACTTGGTGGTTGACATTGTGACCTAGTAAGTTTTCTTCCTTGGGAATGGGTTTGCCACTAGGAACTCCCTTGAAGAGCCATCGTTTCTTTTCCAACCATACTTACCACTTTCTGTCACCTAAAATACCCCCATTTCCTTGTCTCTTGGGATTTTAGGGTGTATTGACCCAAGAAGGGTTTGTCCCTCATTCTATGGGAAGAAGGGGTTGAAGGCCTAAAGGGATTGTTGTTGGATAAAAAGATAAAATCCTATATATATAAACCTTCCATATGCTTCACCCAGGGATCCCCCGAGAATGCAATGAAACGCTTCTCTGTAAGAAAAGGGGACCCACAAGAATAAATGATAGAATGCTTAGGGGGTTAGTTGGAGGATAGGAGGTCTCATCATGAGCCTACCAATCATGATCATGGGTATCTAGTGGTATGAAATTACCATCATTTGGCCACCAAGAAAGGGTAGTGGCTCTTAGTTGCACAACTGAGAGAAAGTGGATCTTATCATGATCCAACCTTCTCATTTCCGTAAGGTATTTGTCAGTGACACTGTCATTATCTGGACACCACGCCAGGACAATTACCTTCAACTCATCCTTTAAAACATGAAAGAAACAATGAATGGAAAGAGGATGGTCTTGGAAAAAGTGCATTGCAAACGAAGGTGCCACGCACCCTCTACAAATTCACCCATGAATGAGACACTACAACCCCTTGTATTTCATGAACCCCATTCCTAGTGAGTCTTGACCCATAAACACTTCATATACTTCACATGGATTAGAGAGGGATCACTTGGGAAACACTCCTTTACCTAGGGGAATATCCACTCAATAGGACACCTCATCAACCTTCCCATATCCAAGCTTGGAAAGTTGCCTAATGAGAACTTACTTGTTTGATCGGGTAATCTTTGATGCACATGCTTAGGTGGTGTTGACGCTTAAAAACACAACATTGGATACCATGCTCGCAAATGATTGCCAATCTTTATTATTTAATTATATTAATAATATACTTGTAGGTGGGACTCCTTGTTTGACTTATGGCACTGTGATGCAGAAGCGACACTTATATTTTGTTTTCCTATGTACTGGTTGCGACACACTTTCTATAGCTTATTCGCTTCAAATCATGGTTAAAATGATTGCGATAAGGAACTATGATGATTAAAACAGGAAATAATGTGATCTTCATTACCTCTCGCAAAATGTGATATGTTTCTTTAATGGGTTAAGGAATATCACTCGAGTTTGATTTTGATTTTATATGAACTATATGGTACATGGGTGACAACCCCAACTCTTGCTACAATTGTGGTGCACATTGTTTTGATGGCATTAGTTGTATTCCTAAGCCAATAGTCATATGTTAAATGGTGGCAAGGATGGCACATTTTTAAGTTGGAGCATATGAAAACTATGGGATAGTGGGTTTGTATTGATCGATGGGAATGTTAATGGAATGTGAGATGTGTAATGCACTTGGCTCGTACTAGCCATGAATGAATTCCAAGGGAGAAGATACGTGTAGTAAATGAACATCACTCTTACTCACCTAGAGCCCTCCACCCTAGTCATTTTCATTGTGCTCTGTTAGTTGTTGTTTCTCCGCCTTGCTTGGTTCTGGAGGAAGAATACACCTTGGTCATTTCTCCTTACGTAATATTTACATGTATGGGGTTTTTCTTATTTCTCCATCCATGAAATTCAATCTGATCTTAAATCAAGTGTTGGCTCTTGTTGCTTGTGGTCCATATATTTCTCAAGATGTCACGATGTTTTCAGAATGTGTATTGGTTGTTTGCAAACGTTTGTTTCCTGTGGTGATTATTCTGAGACTATTGGAATTTTAAGGAAAAGAAGGGTCATGGGTGTCTTTGCTATGTGTAATTGTCCACAAATTGTAAAAGAGTGTTGTTGGGCCTACTTTGCATCTGGTTTCTTGTTGGGTTTTCCTCTCTATTCGAATTTGGGTTTTCCCTGCCTTACCTCTGGGTTTTTTGTGAACACTCTTGTATGCCAATGCACCTGCGCTATAACCTCCACTCTGTGACTATTAATGTAAGGCACCTGTGCAGTGAAATTTTTGTGCTTTTTGATGGAAAAACCATTAGTTCGTTTATCCCACTCTCTTATGACACTTACTGTCATTGTTATACATCGAACCCTATGTATTATTGTGAAAACGTTGCTTACCCAGAATATGATGGGAATATTGTTCTTGCTCTTTTACTTGGGCACGAGTTTAATTGATCACTTGCTTAGAAACTATGGAAGAAGTATTGCACCCACTTATTCATTGGAAGTTACAATCTGTCTTTATGAAGATTATGAGTTTGATAGCAAACATTGTATATTGTTGTTTAAAATTAGACTTGCCATGTTTATCGAATTTGCAAACACTTGTGTATAAGATGTATGATGATCGGATTCAATAATATGAACCATAATGAAATTGATGAGAAATTGTAATGAATGATTGGCTCGATTAAATGGTGATTATGAATAGATATTTTTTTTGAGGAATTGCACGGGACTCTGTGGTATTTAAATAACTTTGTTGTGGGTTGGTATTATGGGTTGTGACTTGTCCACTCCAATATCGTTGTGGTATTTCCTGTGGCGATTATGATGTTGCTCATTTTGATTATATTATATATGCCAGTATGGTTATTATGGTTAAAATTTTTTTTCGGGCATATCACATCAGATATTGTGTAATACATTTTTGAAGGCCAGTGAGCATTTTGTTAAGGAAGCATCGACTTTGAGTTATTGTTTGGAAATAAAGCATTTTTTAAACTTTAAAATTTTGAACAAAAATATATTACATTTGTAAGTTTACATTAGAGATAGCATGGTTTTATTTTCATTTGAACAATATCTATATATTTTCCCCACCATTCTATCATTTTTCGCTAATTACACTCCCTCCACGATCCCAATTTCACTTATTTATCCCTATTCCGTGATATTAAATTTTAAAGAGGAGTCTGTTTGGAAGCAAAAGAAAGTTAACATAGAAAGAGTTGAGGACTGATATTCTTGATATTTTTATATACACAGTTAATTGTTTGGTTAATTGTTGAACAATATTCATATATTGATCCCCTCCATGATACCATTTTTCGTTAATTACACTCCCTCCATATTTCCCATGAACCCTATCATTCCCTGTTCACATGACAAATAATGAATGATGTGTTATGGATGGATTTGCATGTATCTCGTGTCAATTTTGGAGCCAATTTTTGATTCATGTAAGCAAAGTTTCATTTATGTTTTATTAAGAGCTTCATTACTGACAAACTGTTGCTACAGGATGAGTTTTTTTTAGTAGAGACAACAATGGTTGAAACAACAGAAGCAGGGGAAATTGAAATCGAGGCCATAAGAGGTCTACATTTTCTATCCATTTTGATGTTGACCCACAAGAATTGAATCAACTATTCCAAATTGGGTTCTTTAATTGGGTTGACCATGGGATACTACACCCTTGACCATAAGACCCCCTTTCTAGCCTCAGAATATTCTCGGCATTCCTGCTCCTCCACATGTGTATTTGCAGCCTGAAGTCCCCACAAATGATGGTTGGCAAGAAATTTTCCACATGCTTGTCTCTCACCATCGTGGTTGGCCCACTGTGTCATTTCCTTTAACACCACCGATTAACCCCAATGTTCAAATTTCTCTTGTTGTTTCGCCAATACAATCCTCACACGCTAGCAATAGATTGAAAACCAAGATTCCACAACCTGTGCAAGACAAAGGAAAATAAATGACCTTCCCCTCTAGTCCATCCACCGACTCCTCCAAATATATGTCCTCCCACCTCCACCTCAAAGATGACTGCTCCCATGTGATCAGTGAAATACAACCTCAAAGTTCTAACCAACCAAAGGCTACTCAAGAGAAGTCAGTTGGGGACATCAGTGAAAAGAGGAAGTATGCCTCGCAAAGAAGCAAACATGGGTTCTAAATGCTTATTTTTATGATTTTCAGTGGCGAGGACAACGTTTAATGGTTTTCAGTATGTTTTGGACAACAAGCCTTAGTTTTTGGATATTTTGTGGATAATGTAGATATATATTCTGTTTTTCGATATTATATAAATTATTGCTGATATTTAAATATCCAGTTAAAAAATCCATGGGAGCTACAAGTGTGTCATATGGTTTAAATGATTATCTTTTGTGCTTATATTTGATGATTGAGAAAGAAGAATTGATGGGAGTCACAAGGGGTCCCACCTATTTTAGTTATTATTAATTAAGACCCTTAATTATATATTATTATTATTTTCTGTTATACTAATTTGTTAAGTTAATTTGACTTAACTAACTAAAAATAGTTGAACTACTTCAACTAATTGGAAAAAGAATAAAAGCCAAATTGGATGAAGATACAAGAGGAGAATAGAAGGAGAAAAACAAGACTAAGGTTTTCTCTTTAGTTACATGAGATAGTTTTAGTTTTCATTCATTTCTAAGTTTATTTGAAAGCTTGATTCTCTTGTTGACGTTAGGGTCTTATTGTAGACAACATGGTTCAAGAATGAACCATACTTTTCAGCTGCTTTTTTTTGAGGTGTTGATTCATCCTTGATAGGCTGTGTATTCTTGTCTATTTGTGAATTAATTTTCATGGTTGATAAATGATATCTTGCAGAGTCAAAATGGCAGCAGTTTGTGGCATGCTGATCCAGATTATTAATTTCAGTTTTACTTTACTGTCATAGTATTTTTGTATGGTGTTCATCAGAGATCTCTAAATCAGGCTTTGATTCATACTCTCGCAGGGGTTTGTAAAGAGAAAAACACTTTTGGTATCTCAGAATGAAATAAAATCAGATTTCTATTCTATCTCATACATGTGCTTTCGTGACTTGGTTACTTTTTCGCTTTTGGTCTCCATGTTCACTTTAGTGTAAAATATGTATACATTTCAATATATTTGTATAAACTTTATTTCAGATTGTAACATATATCAATTATAAAATCAACCTTAATCCTTGTAATTAATACTCACAGATTGAGTGAATGTTTTTGAGGCTATAAATATCGGGTGACATTCCCAACTATCTTGTCCTAGCTAGGAAAGATTTGAAAATGATTGAGTAAGGTGTTCCATACCTTTTTCTCAATAGGCGGATCATTTATTGATTTTATTTACTCACCATGATATTATGACTCGAGATCCTTGGAGGGCGTGTTTATTTGTCTTTGCAGGACCTAGTTGGTGGACAATTTTGGAGGAACAATCCTATCTTAGGCTTCCATGGGGATTGAATCCCATAGGTTGGATGCCAAGGTTCGACATGCCAGATGAGAGAGACATACCTTTGAAGGCCTAAAATATATTATGGACGATGTGACCTAGCCCTTACATGCCAAACATTTTTTCTAGGAGAGGCAAAACGTCACCTTTGGAGGCTTGACGTCACCTAGAGGGGCTAGTGTTTGGTGGTGAAGACATGGATCATTTGCAGATGGAAGTTTTTAGGAGAATAATTCCTTGAGCATCAAGAGATGGCCTATATAATTAACATGCGGCCTTTGGAGGCCTAACTATGCATCTCCAACACCAATGAATTTCTCCTAATGTCAAAACGTCCCCTAAAGGGGTGGCGTCCTCTTGTTTTAGGGTTTTCTTTTGTGTAAAAGTTAAATTAAAGATGAATTGTGTAATATTGTTTGGTTGCAAGGGGTAATATTGTTGATATTATGGTATATGCGGGAGGTATTAACCTCCATGTGTAACCCCGACACGAATAAAATATTTCGGGAAGCAAGAAGAAACCCTAAAGCATTGGACATAACCCTAGAAGAAAAGTCAGCTAAAGGAAATATTTGATATTGAGTGTTTAGTCTCCATAATGAGAAGTCCGCCCAGATAGTTAAGGAGAAACAATATAAATACAGGATGCCAGATCTCATTTGGTACACACATCTCGCAACTACAAAAATGTAAGAGTGCACATTGCAGAAACTGGGTGAGTGTGCAAGTCTGGAGAGTAGTTGTAGCTGCAACTACTGCAACATGTATTCTCGGTTTAGGATTGGACATTCTAGTGGTTATGGTTTGGACTTTATGCCTTGTTTTCTAGTTCTAGAGAGAGATACACTACATTGATTAACTATTAGGCCTAGGGTTTGCTTCCGTAATCATTCTCTGTCAAGGTTAAGGTGCTTGGGGGTGGCTTCATCCTATGGTTGGGTGACAATATTGATATATTTTCTATGGTTAAATGAGCACATCTATTACTTATAACAGGTTATGGTCCCACACTATCTTTAGACAATATAACCACTGGAATATAGATTGGGAAGATTTTCTCAGTTACAATTGCAGTTGCAGTCAGTTTTTGTTGCAACAACGAAACCCTAACCCTCTTGTTGTGGCACCTTAAGTGAAGATATTCAACTAATTTATGGATAGCCTAGTTCACCCTAACTTAATGCACCTCCTGGTAATCTCAGTAAACTAAGATGCCAAGTTTGAGTTTTTTGGTCAAAGTCAAAGGTTGACTAAGTCAAAACAGTCATGAATTACTCTATGAATTCAGAAAACAAGTTAGAAGGGGCTTCTAACTTCAGAGCATGGAAGAAAAGGATTTATCTCATCCTTTCCAAGAATAAATTGTTGGATATCATGAAAGGAAAGATCGCAGAACCACAGTTTGAAGAAGGAAAAGAGAAGGAACCTCAGAATGTTGCAGTTATCGAGAAGTTCAAAGAAAATGACATCAATGACATGAGTATCATAGTGGACTTTGTAAAAGACCACTTGATACCCTACATCTCCCATCTTGACTCATCTAAGAAGATGTACGATGCCCTGACTAACCTCTTCTTAGTCATAAACATTGGACAAGTAATGAGTCTGAAGAAAGAGCTCTGTGACATGAAAATGAATGATGATGACAACATAACATCATACCTTGTGAGAATATATCAGTTAAGATATCAACTACAGTTTATTCAATAAATCATTTCAGAGAAGGAATTGGTAAATATAGTACTCAATGGTCTTCCCAAGACATGGGATGCATTTTCCACCAGCATGAACACAAGGAAGGAGTATCCCACATTTGAAGAACTTTGGACTTGATGTGCACAAGAAGAATCAAGGATTACTACAAAAGAGAAATTCCAAAGGAAAGATGATGATCAAGCCTACACAACAAAAATCAAGAATTTCAAAAATAAGAAGAAGTTTGGCCCAAGGAAGAAACCAAATCAAGAAAAGGATATGTCAAAGATACAATGCTTCAACTGCCGAAAATATGGTCTCTATAGAAACCATTGTCCTGAGTTAAGAAAAAGAAAGGAAACAGACGAAGAAACAATTGTCGAAGAAAGGGAACCCTCAAAGAAGGCCAAGCAGGATAAAACAAACTTCTTCTTCTAAGTCAAGGTAACAATATTATTCATAGTTATTGTGCAGACCATGTTTACATAGCCTCTGTATATATCTTGCATATCTATTTCCTAGAAGATAATATGTTCAAGTGAAACAAATACCTATGGAAGAATAACAAGATAAGGATTGCCATCACGATGACTGCAAGTCAAGCAATAAACATGAAAATATGAAGTACATTGACAATCCTTGGTAACAATTCCTGTGGAAGCTATTGCATAAGTAAAAACTTTGAGATAAGCCAAAATCAAAATCACTCTTGAAGAAACCCAGAATAATTCAAATAGAAAGAAGTCAACAATCAAGAGGAAATTAGAAAAAGACTTCTGACACTCTGCAGAAGGAAATAAGGATGCAGACGAAAGCATGGACTCTCTTAGATGGAGGGAGCTGATTATATAATTCCAAAAGAAGAGCATGCATTCATTCATGAAACAATTATTAGGAGGGAACTAAACCTAAATGATATGATCCATTGAGGATTATGAAGTATGTGTCCACGTTCCAATTGAAGGTATCAACCATGATAAGCAACATGTGTTCAGTTTGACTCTAGAAGAAGTGTTCTTCAAAAAGAAGCCTTAAGTATCCTTGGTTGTCCATCTACATCCATAATCCTATGAAAAAATGAAGAAGTTGGAATATTCAGGACATGAATCTATAGAAAAATTCGTGGACCCAAGAGCTAAAGAGAAACATGAGGAAGATCATGAAGATTCCAAGAGAGAAATAAAATCCAGAACAACCAATCATTATACCGAGAATCACAAGACTACCAGCTTGGTTTGAACCCACTAGAAGCAATCAAGAGAAAGAAATGGAAGTTATGATGAAAAACAATATATGTAAGAATTTGTGAAAAAGGATGGAAGCATTGCAAGATTAAGAACTAGAGGTTCTCTTAGAAGGAGGGAGACGACTATGATGATAGATTGTCCCAGTAACTAGACATACCTCTACATGAGCCATTATATCTTCTGCAATATCTATGGATTGGAGTTTACATTAGATGACTGTAAATACTGTTTTTCTCAATAGAGTAATTGAAGAAGAAACATATGTAGAGAAACCTCAAGGTTTTGAGGTATACTAGAAAGAGACCCTTGTATGCAGATGGAAGAATACCTTGGTGCAAAGCCTCTCATGCACAATAGAAGCATGGTGAAAAATTTCTATGACAGAGATAATGTATCAAAATGGTTACTCAGAAGTCTGAGATGATGGATTTCTAATCCATGAAAAACTCTCATGATGACAAGAGAAGTGCTACTTGGATATGTTTCAGTTTGAGCTTTACCACGATGTCATGACCTAGTAGAAAACAAAAGTACTGAATTCAACCATGGTATATTGTAATGATCAGAGTTATGTGAAAGCCTTCAGAGAAAACCAGTGTTCCATGATAGACCGAAGTACATTGAGACCAAGAATTATATTATCTGTGATAAAATCCAAAAGAGAGAAGTGGTTCTCCAGTATATCTCCACCAATGAGAAGATAACAAATATTTTGATAAAGCCTCTGTCCAAGATGAAAAGTCTGCGTACTTAAGAAACAATATGAGGCTCATGGAGATGACTTCCTTATTGAAAAAGGAAGAGATTACTCCCAGGTTGGGAGGGAGCACTGATGTGTTATTGATTTATGGACAATCATTTTTCAGTTTGAAAAATGGTCCAGGATGAGCAGTTCCTTTCTAGTTTGGAAAGTGGTTTGAGATTTCTGACAGACAAGTATTTTCTAGTTCGGAAAATGGTCTAGATAGGACAATCATTTTCATAATGAAAATGGTTCGATATATTGTTGATGTACCATAGACAATGATTCCCCTTATGGCCAGTGTGGGGGAATAGTATAGGAAAATCATTCTTCTTGGCAGTCACTCTGAGTAGTGGTCAATTAGAATGGCCTGCCTCGTCAGGAAGTCATTCTTTTGAAGTTCACAGTTGTGAGAAGTTTTGAAGAATGGTCCTTTTTGGAGGTTGGTGCAGGACAGTCATTTCCTTAGGAAATGGTCTAGACAATCATTCCCTAGGGAAGACTCATTCTCTCTAGGTTGCACTATGTTGAGTGTCGGAGGAATGGCCCAGTTAGGTGAATGGTCCAGGTTCAACAATTAGGGACAATAATTCCCTAGGGAAGACTCATTCTATCCAGGTTGCACTATGTTTAGTGCCAGAGGAATGGCCCAGTTAGGTTAATGGTCCAGGCTCAGAAATCATGGACAACTATTCTTCCATGCTTGGGAAGAATAGTCCAGATAGTCCATGATTGATATTTTTACTGTATGAGGGAATATGATCTTCCATATCTCACATATGTGAGTGGAAGAATGGACCAGATGACTCAATTTATATCATGATATTGTTTCTATGCAGGTTGATATAAGATGATATGATTTCTATGGAGACTGTATGTCTTTGGACAATAGATGTATGCTACTGTGGTGGATGTGTTCCACTGGTTGTGACTATGTGTCACTGATTAAGTAGCTATGTGCTACTTGGTGTGGTTGTGTACCACTAGATAGTAGTTTTGTACTACTATGGATAGACACAGTTGTGTTATATTGAATGTTATTGTTCTGATTTCCATGTAGACTATCAGTAGTGTTGAAAATTATTATAAACTAGATGGATAGTCAGTGTACTCATGGGAAGACATTATATAGGTGGATAATGGTCCAGATATAATAGATTGCTGGTGGACAGGTATTCTCTCTGTGAAGAATGGTCTAGGTTGCCAGTTTGTTGAAATTCCATGTAATATCATTTTCCTAAGGAACAAATTGTGGCCTGATTAGGAAAATGGTTTAGGACTAATATTTTCTAAGGCATATAGGTTGAAATAGATCTCTATGGTACATATGACCCGATTAGAAAATAGTCCTAGACTAACATTCCTATAGGAATGGTCTCTGTAGCCCATGGCGTAGCTTTTAACATCTGTTGGGACAATCATTCTTCTAGGACATATGTCCGGATTAGAATAATGGTCCTTGTATCACTCTATGGAGTGAGTGACTTATTCAACATCATGCCTAATTACTTAGATGGAGTATGGATTCAATAAATGATATCGTTGATGCTATCAGATGATACTGATAGTGATGATGGTTGTTATCACTGAAATTTCGTCCGCACATGGCGACAAGAACTCAGCATCGTCAAACAGTAATGAAGTCATTCATGGCAGTGAATTAATCACACAGCATTGAAAAAAGGTCAAAAACTATACAAAGTAACCAAAAATTGAAGAGCGCTTTGCAGAATTAGGGTGCGCGCGCACATGCGCGGAACATAAACGTACCATGCGCGCATACGCGCACGATGCGCGACTGTTGGCGCAAAAACCCGCGCACCTGCTAAACGGCGCATTTATTGAATTGGTCGACCTCCCAACCACTTATGGATCAGCTCCCAAGCTGATTTGACTCCCAAATCTGAGCTGAATCCACATGGTAGGATAGTCAAAGACCTAATGAAGCCCTAAAGAGCCTCTATTCACACCACAAAGGAGTTACATAATCACCCAATGCAATGCTATAAAAAGCCATGAAGAAACATCATTTTCTCAAGGAA
>JZKD02S1290284.1:725723-747550 GCA_000966675.3 Picea glauca | reverse complement strand
GGAATTTCATGTAATGTTATGCTGCTTAGATTGTTTTAAGGACTCACTCCTTGGTAATAACACATTAGCACCATTTCATTGAGCCATTCACCTCTCCATTGAGTGAATGTGCTTGTAGTTCTTTCACCATCATTCTCATTTTCTTACTGTAAGGAGAGCAAGTTTGTGAGGACACAAGAGCCTTCCTTTGGAGGAAGAAGGGACTCATAGTCCCCTTTCTTCATTGTGCTTTGATTTCATCAATTGATCAGCCTAAAATCATTGGTGATATTGGTCTTTTTGTGTTTGTTATTTCTTTATCCATATGCTCATAGTTTTAGTTTGTTTTAATTTAATTCTTGCTTATAGTTTTGTTGTTATTTTCCTAACCCTTTCCTCTACAGTTGTCATGCCCAGCAAGACCCAACTGGGCATGTAAGCACCCTTTATTTGCTCACCAAGTGACGAATTGGGTGCAAACAATGGTGCTCATGATCTAATCTTGAGATAACTTGTATGGCTATGATGATGCTACCAGTTGAATGGTATGTTTGTTCTCAAGACCATTTCCTTCAATACCTCCCTAGCTAGGAGGGATTATTTATATTATGGTAGCTTCGAGAGGTATTAACCTCCACCTGTAACCTTGAAAAGAATAGAATATTATGGGAAGCAAGAAGAAACCCTAAAACATTGGACATAACCCTAGAAGACAAGTTGGATAAAGGAAATATTTAATATTAAGTGTTTAGCCTCCAGAATGAGAAGTCGACCCAGATATTTAAGGAGAAACAATATAAATATAGGACACCAGATCTCATTTAGTACACACAGCTTGCAACTGCATAAATGTAAGAGTGCGCACTACAAAAACTGAGTAACTGCGCAAGTCCGAAGAGTAGTTGCAACTGCAGCTACTACAACCTGTATTCTCGGTTTAGGATTGGACTTTCTATTGTTTATGGTTTGGACTTTCTGCCTTGTGTGCTAGTTCTGGAGAGAGATACACTACATTGATTGGCTATTAGGCCTAGGTTTTTCTTCCGAAATCATTCTCTGTCAAGGTTAAGGTGTTCGGGGGTGGCTTCAGCCTATGGTTGGGTGACAATATTGCTATATTGTCTATGGTTAAATGAGCACATCTATTATTTCTAACAAATATAAGGGTTGTGGACCCCTTGTCTTATGTTTTACCCTTGCTAATGTGGAAAAACTATGTTAGTGACATTTTGTATAAATAGATATCATAAGATCTCATTATATATCATAACTCTCCCATTGTGAGAAGTATTGTACTGGATTTTTCACTACCCTTGAGGATATTTGTTATCTTGTTCTATGATATGGTTTCTCTTTTGTTGTGGAGTTAATAATGGTGATGCGCTAGCTCTTGGAGGTGATTCTTTTTCTACTGTGGTGGTTATTTTGGCATGTTATGGTCCATCTTGTTGCTATTTGGATTGGTAAGCCTTTTACTTATTGTTATCATTTTTAATTCAAGCATCAAGGTTGATTTTGCTAATGGTAGGTAGGGAGTATAAGTGCATACACCCCTACTTTAGCTCCATCATATTTTTAAGCATAGAATTCCTATTTGCAAGGGTTTTCTAAGGAAATATAAGGGAATACACCCCTTAGTTTTAAACCCTAGCTAGGTTACTTGCCTTGGGGAATAAGACAATTTATACCCCAAGGAGGTAGTAGATTTATATTTTTTATATTTACCCCATTAACCCATAATCAAAGGCACTAATCATTGCATTGGAGAAATAAAACGTTGCATTGGTAAACATGAAATTTTCAAGTTTTAAAGTTCTCTCACTTGTAAGTTGTTCCTTGAGCCATAGGCTCTCTTGCCTCATTGAGGTATTCTCTTTCATCCACTAAATATTGATGTTGTTAAAAAACTAACCTAGATCCATTCGGGCTGTAGATAAATAACTCTCTAACCCTAGATAACTCCTAAACTAACCCTAGGATTTGGCTACAACTTTTCCCTAACAAACTACTAACCCTAGCACACTTGTTGAGCTAGTTAGATGTGGTTTTCATTGGATGATTTTTTTGTTATAAATATTTGTTTTCTACTACCACAAGGCTGATAAATATCACCGTAGTAAGCTTTTGTTTCAACCTTTCTTTTCTGCTAGAGTATTACTTTATCATTGTTGAGTTAGGATAGCCTTCACTAGCTTGTCTATTGCTTATTCAATCATACTCTTAGCACTTATTTTCTATCCTTTATGATATTCTATATGATGATATATATCATTTAATTTTTCTTCAATTAGGGACAAAAATATTAACTTGCTTTTCCAACTAACATATTATATTATACGCTTATTTTTTTGTGTCTCGAGAAGGTATTCTCACTTGGAAGGTTACTCAAATCATTGGAAACCTTAAGAAAGCCTCTAGAATCATCTTCAAGTTCCATTTTCAATCTACAAACTTAACCTTTAGGGGAACCCATTCATACATCTTCATTTCCGTCTCAATACCCCCCTAGGGTCACCAAGATTCCCCCATTGAGGTGACTACCTCACCTCTAAAGTGACGGGAACATCTACCTAAGGTGAAAATGGGTAGGTTCTCTCTAATTTATCTCCAATTGGTGGTTGGGTCAAGATTTTCACAACCTACAACTTGTGTGATAACAAGGCCAATAGTTGCATGTGATAAAGGAGAAAATTTTGAGTAAGGGAAAATTATCAAACTTCAAAACAAGTTGTGATTCCAATCAGTCCTAAGTAAGAGAAAATAATATTCTCAAGTTGTAGTTGCAACCCGCTCCAGTTCCAAGCATGAGTCAAGAAATCCCCATGGTGAAAGATGGAGTTGGAGTGCATGCATCCAGATGCTCAACCTTGAAACCTTCATTGGTGTCTGTGGAGGTGAATGAGGGATATGTTTAAATCACACCTTCAAACACCGATTGTAGAAGATAATTTAGGCTTTGTCAAGAGAGAGTATCATTATCTTCTTTTCTTTTTGTTTTGGGAGGAACATAATGAGTGGGGAGCCTCAACCATTCTATTGTTGGAGGGTTGAGGATCCATGGCGACGTGTGAGAGTAGGGATACTAGCAACATGATTGGATATATGTGTTTTCCTTGGGCTCACTGTTGTTGGAGGAGGATCCATGGAAATATATGAGAGTAGGGCTCCTAGTGAGCCATTGAGTATGGTTTCTTCTTATCAGCAAAGGGGATGATGCACATGTTGATTTTTTAATAGACAAGGTTAATCATGAAGATCATTCCATTTTTATCATTTAACCATAACCTTAAATGTTTCAACAACCAAGATCACAAGAAGAAGCACCATGCACAAGAACACAAGAAGTATCCTGGGAAACCCTTCTCAACAAGGGAAGAAAACCCATCCAAATCCTTTGCTACATTCTTCAAGAGAAATACCTTCACCACCAAGATAAACCCTATCACACAAGAGGGTGATCAAACCCTAGAATACTAGCACCCAAGATAGGTATGCACTTTTCCCAAGGAAGTGTACTTACTGAAATTTCCAAACTCAAATGAAAGATATGTTTCCTCAATGGGGAATTTACCTTTACTCATACTAACCTGAACCTGTCAAAAAACATTTCTATTGGCACAACAGGGCCTACCTCACTAGCTTATAATATAATTAATATTAACCATATTAATTTATCTTTTACATTAATTACCAATCACATTAAGATAGGCCCGACCTGTATTCTTTATATTACAATTAGGGTTACAGGTAGGTCTGAGTATTGAACAATATAGCAAGGGATATTGTACACCCACTAATGCTCATCCACTAGGTTCAAATCCATAGGGATGTCCATATATTTGGCTCACTGCATTACACAGAAGAACCACTTCTTCACACGTTCACCTATGCTTGTCCACATGCACGTACACTCAACAAATATTATTTCCCACTGCCTCACACATGAGAGTCATCTAGAGTTTCTCGTCAACGTTGTTTCTCAGAGGAGGCTAACACATCATCTTCATTTATTTTCTCATGATGATGCACCCAACACTTTGGGATTTCACACATTCACCTTGTGCTCAGCCACATGCACGTCTAACTCAATAGGTCGCCTTTCCCACTGGATAATCATATAGAGTTATTATCAACTCTCTGAATGGAGAAGGTCATATCTATGTTCCAACGCTGTCTCAGGTAGGAGCCACATATCCTTCTTAGGGGCTTTCTCTCAGGTTTGTAAGTTGGAGAAAGACTCACATAATTGCAATGATCCACATCTCACAGGTTTGTAAGTTGGAGAATGTCTCAGATAGCTGCAATCATCAACACTCCCTCTTAGCTAGGGAGGCATTCTTCATCATGCCAAGTCTCACACGGATGTACTCTGAATTGTTTTATGGTTGGAGTCATCAATACTCCCTCTCAACTAGAAAGACATTCTTCACCAAGTTGGTTTGGTGAATATTTTTGAAATCTTCTCATGTATAGGAAGGTACTACATGTGTACAATTTTCCTTTACATCATATCTCTGATATAAGGATATTTCATCGTGTTTCGATCCATTAGGAAACACTGGGTTCTTAAGGAGATTTACACAAAGCTCTTGGTTATCATCATAGGATCCATCTCATGGTCAAGTAAATCTGTCAGAAGCTTGTGAAGCCACATTTCTTCGCACACTTGATGCTATATACTCTGCCTCTGTGGTATTCAATTCCATAGAGTTTTGTTTCCTGCTGTATCAGGAAAACATGGAAAAATTCACAATATAACATCAACCGGATGTTCTCTTCTGGTCCACTATACTTTATGCTTAATCTAAATCTACATATCCTGCAAACTCAAGTTCACACTAGAGGCATATCTTAGGCCATATCCAACCGTGTCTCGAATATATCTTAATATATGTTTTGTTTTTGTCGAGTGAGTCTATCTCAGTTGACTCATGGAATGACTAAGCAAATTCACTTCATGGCATGAATCAAGTATGGTGTTAACTAGATACATCAATGATCCAATTAGTTGTGGAACAGTTTCGTTTGAATCATCATCAATCTTCTTCTTTAAATATTTTCACTGTATATTTTCCATGACTCAGGAAAATCTCATCGGTTCTCTGTCATACTTCTTGTCCCAAGAAGTAGTGCATCATACTTAGATTCTTCATATCGAATTTAGAATTCAAGGATCATAACAAGGCTTTTTGAATAAGTAACCAAAATCGGGTTCTTGTCACTAATACTGTAATGATATAGGTTTGGATCAACAACACTCTTGCTAAACTCCAAACTCATCAAGAATTTATCTATCTGATATAGTTTCCAGCTCATGGATGGTAGTATAGGTGGAGGTGTAACATGTTTACTGGATCAAGTGTCTCATCATAGACAACTCCCTTTGTTTGTGAGAAACCTCTGGCTATAGATATCATTTTGTATTTCTATACACTTCCATCAGCTGCATGTTTTGATCTTATAGATCCACTTGAAGGTTACCATAGACTTCCCTTCTAGTCCCTGAATAATATCTTATGCATCATTCTTTAAGATATATTGGTATTCTTCTGTTATGGCATCTTTCCATACCTGTTCTCCCGTGACTTCTCTAAGACAAGGAGGCTCAACATCAATAAGGTGGCTCATGACTGAAGGATAGCTTTGAATATCTCTTTTACTTTCTCAGGATGTGCCTTGAGAGGCTTGTATGTTTCTCTGCCTCTTGCAGAGTGAGTCTACATGGGCCTTTTATGCCTTATTGCAATATATCTGAACATATCAACTGGAGCAACTGGATCAATTTGAATAATGTTTGTCTCCCTCTAAACTGCTAAAGGGGGAGAAGGTATTATCTTACTATCAATATCCATTTGAGATTCCCTAGGTTTTTTGGATGGGTATCTCTTCTCTTAACAAAAATGTTTCTTCTTGTTCTCACATAATAATCAATTAAATATGGCTTGGACTCTCGTACCAGGGATAATGGTCCAAGTCTTTGAGGCCTCCCATACTAGGGATTTATTCAAGAATGCACTCAACTATAGAAAATTGAAATCATTTGATTTACCTGATTTGTAGTCATGCTTTAGTTTTAGAGGATGTACTTCTCCTCTCTCTTCTCTTCATTCTTTTGAGGTGGGTCTGGATCAATGTTAGCGGTGGAAGCATATTGTCTTCCCTTCTTTCTGGCTGGACAGTTTCTTGCATAGTGTCCATAATTGTCACATCTGAAGCACTGGATTTCTGAGACATCTCTTCTTTGATAACCTGTGTTTGATGAAGACTTTTCACTTTTAAATGTTTCCTGAAATTTCTTTTGAATTTTCCTCCTTTCTTTGTGTGAAGTGCAAGAGCATGATTTTCTTCTGAGGAATCTTCCACTCCTCTATTTCTAAGTCTAAGTTATTCTTGAGTAAAATCTGTCCATAGACGATCAAAGGTTGGTAGAGCTTCTCTTCCATTGAGACTCTGCAGGAAAGGCTCCCACGATTTTGGAAGATTCTAGAGAGTGGTTATGACAAGTTCTCTATCAAACATTATTTCCTCGATGGTCTCTATCTGTTCTTTAATCTCTGATAACTTCATGAAGAAGATGGAAACTGTGTCACCTTTCATCATCTTGGTACTTTGAAGTTGGCTCTTTAAGGTAAGATCTCTTAAGGTGTTGTCACTTTCAAACATTTCTTTCAAAGCTTCATACATATCATAGGTTGTCTTTAGGTTGGCAATACGGGGTAAGAGATGATCTCTTACTGAGTAGATGAATAATTTTATTTCTTTGACGTCTTCTTCCTTTCTTATAATTTTCTCTATATATGTAGCTATGGCTGGTAGGGTTTTAGTTACCACATCTAAGATATCATATTCCTCAAGGGTGACTTCGAGCCTTAATTTCTAGGAGCTGAAGTTGCTTGCTCCATCAAGTCTATCTTCTACTAATGCTTTGTTCTTCATTTGATTGGTTTCTTCAAATTATCGCGAACTGGATTTTGAAAACCTAATGATTATGTTGAATTTGAAATCTTGGATTATATTGGACTTATGAATGCCAAAAATCAAATTGATAGTGTTACAAAGATGCTGCTGATTCAGGAGAATGTTTTTTCAGAAATCTGGAATTAATATTCTGCAGGAAATTTCGACACCCTTAAAACCCTAGGGCCAAAAATAAAAATTTCTAGGAATTTCACTTTGAGAGATTCTGGAGATGCACTGGAGGAGTTCCTACTCTTATATGCCAAAATTATCCCCAACGTCCAAGTATTATGGGCTTAATCACCACTGAAAGGGGGGGTCGTACAAAATTTTCTAGAAATCGTAGAAGGTTCGTACAGTTTTGCAAAAGGTGGGATGAGACTTGGTGGATGCTTGTGCAATGGGTTCTTTCAAGAAATATGCTCTGATACTGATCCATATGGATATCGTTGGCCACCCACCTTTTCCAACTAGCTCAAAACAATTTTCTGGCAATTTTGGTAATTTACTATTTTTAGCAGTTTTCACTTCCGAAGTCGTTTTGAGGCCCTAAACGATGTTTTTTTTTGGGAAAAAAAGTTTTCAATATGTAATTTCCTTTGATATTTCACCTAAAATGAATCTCATCGATGATACCTTTCCAATGGGCTATCATACACCTAAAACATAGATCGTATGCAAAAGTTACGACCCCGGGAAGTTGATGTACTAACTTACCCAAACGGGGCCCACATGACTTTTGGCGCTTCATCTCCTAGGGTTAGGTTTTTGGATGTCTATCATTTTTGACATTCCTTCTTATTGTAAAAAGGCCTTCAGGGCCTCATTTTAATCATCTTCTTGCGAATGAGCGCAATTGTCACATCTCTTCTCAGAGATAAGCCGCCACCATTCTAGCAAGCTTGTTTCCGCTGCATTTTACAGTTTTCAGCTAATTTCGTTATTGAATAGAAAACCACTTTTACTATATCTCTGTTATTTTGTGTTAAGAACCTGTTAATAATCTGTATTCATTTCATTCTGCTCATAAAATCCGGATCAGATACCATGTTTATTTTTTAATATACAAGGTTAAGCATGAAGATCATTCCATTTTTATAATTTAACCATAACCATAAATGTTTCAGCAACCAAGATCACAAGAAGAAGCACCATGCACAAGGACACAAGAAGTATCCTAGGAAACCCTTCTCAACAAGGGAGGAAAACCCGGCCAAATCCTTTTCTATATTCTTCAAGAGAAATACCTTCACCACCAAGACAAACCCTAGCAGACAAGAGGGTGCTCAAACCCTAGAAGACTAGTGTCCAAGAGAGGTACACACTTTTCCCAAGGAAGTGTACTTGCTGAAATTTCCAAACTCACATGAAATATATGTTTCCTCAGTGGGGAATTTACCTTTACTTATACTAACCTGAACCTATCAACATAAGTGTCTATTGGCACAACATGGCCGACCTCAATAGCTTATAATATAATTAATATTAACCATATTAATTTATCCTTTACATTAATTACCAATCACATTAAGGTAGGGCCGACCTATACCCTTTGGTTACAGGCAGGTCTGACTCTTGAACAATATAGCAAGGGATCTTGTACACCCACTAGTTCTCATCCACTAGGGGCACATCCATATCTTTGGCTCACTGCATTACACAGAAGAACCACTTCTTCACATGTTCCCATGTGCTCGTCCACATACACGTCCACTCAACAGATCTTCTTTCCCACTGCCTCACACAGGAGAGTCATCTAGATTTTCTCGTCAACTCTGTTGCTAAGAGGAGGCTAATACATCATCTTCATTTCTATTCTCATGACGATGCACCCAACACTTTGTGATTTCACACGTTCACCTTGTGCTCATCCACATGCACATCTAACTCAATATGTCACCTTTCCCATTGGATAATCATATGGAGTTCTTCTCAACTCTCTGAATGGAGGAGGTCATATATACATTCCATCTTTGTCTCAGGTAGGAACCACATACCCTTCTTAGGGGATTTCTCTCAAGTTTGTAAGTTGGAGAAAGACTCACATAGTTGCAATGATCCACATCTCACAGGTTTGTAAGTTGGAGAATGTCTCACATAGATGCAATCATCAACAACAGGGTGGTTGTTCAACCAACTTTGGGTTGAGAAAACTAGTGAACAACTACGAGTATGAAACACAATTCATGGAACTATGGGGTACTGAGCTATTGTTTGCTAGGAAAGAAGGGGGAAGGACCTCAACCGACCAACTGGTGAAAGACTGATAATTTGCATGAAAGCTGACATGTAGGCTCTTGAGTTGCTCGACCGAACTGGAAATAACCAAGTATTGATAGTCTGCTATGCCATGCCATGACAAGGGAGTGGGGAATTTTTTATCAAGGTGAGGGAATAAGGGGAATTTTCATTGGGACAATGAAGGAAGTCACAAGTGGGGGTGGTAGGGAAGGGGGCGTGGAGAATTACTCCAGTGAGAGAATCGGGGGGCAATATATATATAGTGAATATGGTGGTGAAGATGACAAAAGAGAAATAAATATTTGACAGAGGGTATGTCTTGGTGAATAAGTAGAAAGTGGCGGTGAAATGTGACTCATGGGGATACCGATATGCTAGATCTGTCATACTGGTGATGCTTGTTGGAAAATGTGATGGTATAACTGATGGTGTAATCATGGCATGTGTGAACTTCCAAAATGGGATTACTTTCCATTTCAATGAGATGAATCGCCAGGAAAATCTTCTGAGTTTCACATTAATTGGCCGTTAGGGACAAGACCTTGTACTTATGGAAAAGTATCCGCCTGATTTTAAAATATGGAAAATCTACACAAAATGTCGATCTATTGAGTCCACCTATGTGACTGATGTGAATGTTGTGTTTTCCAAAAGGTAAATTATGATTACTATGAGATGTGTTACCTATTGTACAACCTACACTAAACCTATTCTAATCACATTCGAAACTGAGAAAGGGAGCTAAATGACGGTTGAACCCAGTGGGCCATAGTACACCTTCAACATGTTTCCATTAATGAGTCCCTTGAGTGGTTGTCCTTGTAGGGTTTCCATCTTGGTGACGCATGCTTCATTGATGTAGACTTCTAGAAAGAACCAAACCATCACATGCATGGTAGCTTTCCAAGATGTTGTAAATATTTGATGTCATATAATAATACTAAAGATTCGACAGAGAATTTTTAGGCGTATGTTACAGTTGGGCCATGCCTTTTGCCTGTCATTTTTGACCATATGGATGAAACCGATCAACATTCAATCTTCCTCTAGTTCCATGAGCTCATCTAACATGTGTTTGAGGGACTAGCCATTGGTCATCTAGGTTTATAGAGTGAACCAGAGGCTAGGAACAACAAATTCTAGTGGCATGACTGCTTCTTTTCCATAGACCATTCTGAATGGTGTGTGTTTTGTCAGCCTTTTTCACATTGTTTAATAATCCCATAAAATTGTTGGGATGCATTGATCCCAATCATCACGCTGCACATTACAAACTTAAGCATGCTCTAAATTTTATTAAAATCCTCAACCATACCATTAGATTGAGGGTGATAGGGGTGTTCTTATGGTGATGGATCATGAACTCCTTAGTGAGTTGTTGAATCGTCTCATTCACAAAATGTGATCCCTGGTCACTCATCAACACCCTTGGATAGTCGAATCTGGTGATGATATTCTCTAGAATGAAGCGTTTCGTGGTTTCTATTGTACGATATTTGACTGGCATTGATTCGGCCCATCTCGTGAGGTATTTAGTCACGGTAATAATCTAGCTCACCCTTGTGCGATGCACAGGAGGATTGATGGGATCAACAAAATATATTTCCCATTTGTTGAAGGGATCTAATGTAGTCACAGGAAATAAAGGAATCTCATCTCTTCAATAGGAATTTCCAACCTGTTGACATACGTTGCAGCCTTTGCAGTTGTCCTTAGTGTCTGCAAAGAGGGAGGGCCACCAAATCCCTTCGTGCAAAACCTTTCCCATGGTAGCTTTAACGAAATTTTAGCCTCCAACAATGCCTTCATGTTCTTCATAGAAGATGGAGTCCCTTTCATGTTCCAGAGCACACTGATGTAGGATGCCATATGCAACCAACTTATACAAGTTTTTGGAAATCAACTAATAATCGACACTACAGGTCACCGATTGACGATGTTGCATTAGAGTATATCATATGGGAGCCTGGAAAAATATGATAAATTCTGTGATTTCATCCAATTGATCAGGCATGGCTTCGATGCGGAAGAGTTGTGCATCGGGGAGTTCATCAACGAGGCTTGTAGCAGCTTCCCTAGTCTTGATCCACGTCAAATGATTTGGTCCAACATTATATTTACCAGTATTAATGACAACTTCAAAGTCAACCTCTTGAGAAAGAAACAACCAACAACAATTTATTCCACCCAACACCGGCTTTTTGACCGAATACTTGAGCACGGGGTGATTATTGAAGAATTTTAAAGACGACCCCAACAAGTAGAAGATAAATTTTTGTAAGGAATACACCATGGCCAGGCCCTCACGCTTGGTTTTCGTATAATTCTTTTCAACATCAGAAATCTTGTGACTAGAAAAATATACCGGGTGATCGATGTTTCCTTCTCCTAGCTGCACAAGAACGATGCCCAGCGTAATAAAAAAAACATCGATGTGGACATGGAAGAGCTTCGACCAATCAGGAAAAGGTATAATTGGTACACTAACCATTTTTTGTTTGAGGGTATCCAAATCTTGTTGGCATTCTAGTGTCCACTCATACTTATTGTCTTTACGCAACAACTTTTCCAATGGAGCCGCAATTTGGGCATAATTGTGGATGAATAGTCCTTAGTATCATGTATGACCCAACATGGTGTGAATCTCCCGAACCGAAGTGGGGGCCACCATATCCAATATGGAAACAACATTAGCTGGATCCACTAGCAATCTATCCTTGCACATGACGTGGCCCATCAATATGCCAAACATTGTACAAAAAATGCATTTCTTCAAATTCAAATATATTTGTAGTTGGCGGCATGGATCCAACTTTAATCGAAGAGATTTCATGTGTTCCTTTAACAAACTAAACATAATAAAATTTTCTAAGTATACTTCTATAAACTTGTGGATGAATTCCTTGAAGGTTGCAACCACTCTCCAAGAAACCACTGCGGGGGGATTCTTCAAGACAAAGGGCATGATCGTGTATGAAAATGAATGACTTTCAGTTGCAAAGGTTTTTTTTTTTTATCCTCCTCTGCAATCCAAACCTGATGATATCCTAAGAAACCATTGGTGAATAAGTAGGCTTCTCGGTCGCCAAAATTTTCCAACACCTCATCTATGAAGGGTGTCAGGAAAGGGTCGTGGACGCAAGTCACATTGAGATTCCTCAAATCGTCACAGATTCAAATATCCTTAGTTTTGTTGGGTTGTACCATCATATGACTAATACATTTAGACTCCTCTATAGGGACAATGATCCCCACATCCAATGTTCAATCTAATTCTTTGCGCACCGTTTCCTTATACTTGGGATTTTATCGATAAGGCCTTCACTTGATCGATTTGGCATCTAGTTTGAGTTGAATATTCATGGCTCCCAACGATCCTACAATTCCTTTCATTTTAGAAAATCTCTGAGGAAAAAATTCCTCGTATTCCTTGAGGAGGTCAACAACGTGAGTGAATGTTTCCTTATCCCAATAATCTCCAATGATGGCCATCTTGGGAACTTCTTAAGTGCCAATATTATGTTTCTTGGTTTTGATTGGGCCATTATAGTTTGGTGCAACCATCTCTACCGCCTTACCTTTTAGTGCACACTCTCCTTCAGATTCTTTGATCTAGATGTCACAGGGGTCATCGTCATCAATATTGTCAACATCGATCTTCCAACAATGTACTTCCTCTTTTAGTTTTGTCACCAAATGATGATATGAATAGACCACCCTTGGTGTGGCTTCCTTTGGTTGCTGATGGAAAATAAAATCCTTAATCCAACGGAGCCCCTCTTTTTGCACCATATCTCATGTTGTGAAGTTGAATTCTAAATGAAACTAGAAACTCATATGGGTCCACTCGATGATTTACCTCCCGAGTTCCTCTTGAATGCACCAACTTCTAGGGACCATGCTCATAGTGTGGACAAACTAATGGACCCATTGGGATAGAGTGATATTTTTATAGGTCCAATGTTGTTCACAAAAATAAATGTGTTCTTAAGGATCCTCAGTGCCCTTGTATCGGTTGGCTAGTTTGAAGTCAACGATGGGTTGTAACCGAACCTTCATCAACTCAACTACCTCTATCCAAATCTAAATATTTGGATGATGTGTCACCCACCACCGCGTAGGTGTCCCTCAAACCACTGCATCCATGGCCTGAAGCCTCTACTCCATGGGGACAATTTTCTCCATTTTTATGAGAAATGTCTCCACCAACCCTATCCCATCAAATAACAAGGTATCATACAACTCAGAGTCGATCCAATGCACTTCTTTCGTTATCCTCGCACATCTACGAGTGGAAACTTCTTAGATATTTTTCTTCCACCTCAACATGGAATCCTTAGAATCCATGTCATAAGACTTGACACTTCTCCAACTTAATTCTCTGTATGTGGTGGAGTCAATGTAGTCTTCTCTGTGCCCAATAATATTATAGATATTTTCAATGATTGAGCTCTGTGCATCCTCATCCATCATATCATAGTATTGGTCCCCTTCATATGGATCCAGTGGTGTGACTATCAGAAAATGAAAGACACTTCCACACTAATCCTAGCACAAGAGAAGAATAATTTAATCAAGAATGAAAATGACACAAGCAATCATACAATACACAAAGATTTTACCCTGGAAACCCTTAACCGAGAAAACCAACATTCCTTTGGGCATTCTTCTCTCTTGTTCTCTTATTCATTCATAATAAAAGGTTACATGTCTAACCTTGGTCCGCGCCTAAGACAAAATCGACTTCATGTCCTCTTGAACAGGAAAAAACAACCATGTAGCCAATTCATCTTACATATGCATGATGAGCAACCTACGATTTACACATGCAATAACATATTTTTCATTAGCCTTTATGACCTTACAAAATGCCTCTTTATAGGATTTACAATAGGAAAATCCCTAAAGATTGGTGCCCGAAAATGGTTACAGATCCATGTATATAATTGGCTACAAATCCTGCAAATCTAGGGATTCTGTTACAATCGACTCCAATTTGGGTTTACCAGTCAACTACCAGTTGGCCTCCATTCATTCTCTAGTCGTTCATCTCATGACCACACTTCTACCTCTTGTTGGTTGACTTGCTGTCGATATCTTTGAATTTGAATTTACCCGATTGACTCCCTCAACCTTCGACTTGCTATTGATCTACCTCAACTTCGACCTACTGTTGATCCACCTCAACTTCGACTTGTTGTCAATCCACCTCGACTTCAACCATCATTCGATTCACCTTGAATAGACTTTCATTGCAAATAATATAACAACCCAAAATTCTCCCACTTGTTGTCTTCTTGCTGAAACAAGAGATTCATGAAATTTCGTTCACAGACCCAGGGCAACAATTCCCATTGCCTCTCTATGCCAAGAGAACTTCACAACACTCACAGACTTGGTCAATGAGTTTCCTATGTTTTCCAATGTGTCTACTTTATCCAGTATCACCTTGTTACTTTCCACCATGTCTCTTACAAAATAGTATTGTACATCAATGTTCTTAGTCTTTGAATGATAATCATGTTTCTTTGCTAGAAATATCGTGCTTTGACTGTCACAACTCACCTTCATAGCTCTCTTCTCAAACCTGATTCCTGAACAAAAACTTTGAAGCCATACTTTTCTTTTCTTCCATGAGTGGCTGCCATTTATTCATCTTATGTTGTCGACAAGGATACGACCGCTTGTCGCTTACTCATCCATCTTATTTCTCCATCGAACATCTTGAAGACATATCCACTGGTTTACCTCTGTTGATCCATATTTCCAGCCCAGTCGACATCGACAATGCCATGTACATCTAATTTACCATTGCCACCTCCATGTTTTCCTTGGTAGCATATAACATAGTCCTTCATGCCACACAAATACCTGAATACTCTCTTGATATCTATCCAATGCTCCTTTATAGGTGTATACATGTACCTTCTCAACACTCCCACTACATGGACAATGCCTGGTCGAGTGTAGACCATCACATACATTATACTACAACCTCACTTGCATAGGGAACACGTTCCATGTCCTCTATTTCTTCCTATGTCTTTGGAAACTGTTCAATAGTAAGCCTTTCTACCACATGAATTGGCACCTTCACCAGTTTGCAATCCTGCATGTTGAATTGTTTCATAACTGTTTCAATATAATTCCTATGATTCAACCAAATCTTTCTAGCATCTCAATCTCTCTTGATATCCATTCCCATAATTAAGTTAGTTGCATTGAGATCCTTCACGTCGAACTTGGAGGATAGTTTCTTCTTCACCTACTTTATTGCATCCATGTTGTTTCCAATCATGAACATGTCATCGACATACACAAATACATATATGAAATCCCCACCTTCTTCCTTGGAATATATGCAGTGATCAGCTTTGATTCTCACAAATACCAAACTAAGTATGTATGTGTCAAACTTTTGGTACCACATCCTTGGTGATTTCTTTAGACCATAAAGAGATATTTTGAGTTTGCACACCAACTCTTACTTTTCCTTTACTACAAATCCTTCAGGATATTTCATGTAGATTTCTTCTTCCAGGTCCCCATGTAGGAACGTTGTCTTCACATCCATCTATTCTATCTCCAAATCAAATGTTGCAGCTAGAGACAATAATACTCTAATGGAAGTTAGTTTTGCAACAGGGGAAAAAATCTCACCGAAGTTGACTCCCTCAACTTGGGAATATCCCTTCGCTACCGGTCGAGGTTTGAACTTCTCGACTTGTCATGCAGTATCCATCTTCTTCTTGAACACCCAATTGATACCGATGAACTTTATTCCACTAGGTAACTTGAATAAATCCCATGTCTCATTATTTTACAGGGATTCCATCTCTTTGACCATGGCATCCTTCCATAGTTTACCCTTTGTCGAGTTGACTACCTCACTGATCAACTTGGGCTCATCGTCGATGGAAGTTAACACAAATGCATAACGGAAGTCAAGAAGAATATACCTTTCGACTAGTTTTATTTCTCTTTATGACCTCCTTATCACCGGATTCAATTGTTCCACATTTTTTTATCCAGGTGGATATCGGTGGCCACCCACCTTTTCAACTGACTCAAAACAGTTTTCTGGCAATTTTGGCAATTTACTATTTTTAGTAGTTTTAACTTCCAGGGCTATTTTGAAGGCCTAAATGAAGGTTTTTCAGGATAGAGCTTCTCAATGATATCTAATTTCATGATTGATCCCCCAAAATGAATCTCCTCGAAAATACCTTTCCAACTAGCTATCATATGCCTAAAACAAAGATCGTATGAAAAAGTTACGACCCCGGGAAGTTGATGTACTAACTTACCCAGACAGGGCCCACATGAATTTTTTTGCTTCATCTCCTAGGGTTAGGTTTTTGGATGTCTAAGGTTTTTGGCATTCCTGTTTATTGTAAATAGGCCTTCAGAGCCTCATTGTAATAATGTTCTGGCAAATGAGCACAATCGTCACATTTCTTCTTAGAGATAAGTCACCACCATTCTAGCAAGCTTGTTTCCACTGCATTTTACAGTTTCAGCTTATTTACTTATTGAATAGAAAGCTGGTTTTACTGTATCTTTGTTATTTTGTGTTAAGCACCTGTTAATAATCCGTAGTCATTTCGTTCTGCTCATAAAATCTAGATTAGTGGTATCATAGCGATTTGCTCCTTGCCGTCTTAATGCATGTCCCCAATGAGGTTGGAGTACAACGAGTTGGGTCTTGAGCTTGTTTCTCTTGAGGAAAAAATCTCTCACATGCCCAAGAGACCTCTCATGGTAGGAGAAAATAAAGATGATGAGACAAGAGATCCTTTCAAACTATTTATTGAAGAATCCCTCACGCAACAAAGGAACAAGATGATGGATAGTTTCGCACAAATCCTTCGGCGACTACCAATAGGTGACACATCTTCTTCGAACACAGGCGCCGCCCCCTCCAAGGTACAAATAAACTTCAATATTCCTATATTTGAAGGTCAGATAGATGCAGATGTTGTAGACAAGTGGTTGAATCTACTAGAAGTGTAGTTTTTTGTCCATAACTTTTCGAATAGAGAAAATATTACTTTTGCGCTCCTCAAAGCCATTCCCCATGTCAAAGATTGGTGGGAAACTTTCTATGAGCAAAAGGAAAGAGAAGAACCCTCATTATTTACAATCACAACCACATGGGAATCCTTCAGGGATGATATTATGGAAAAATACTACCCTTTCAGAAGTTATGACGACTTGTATACCAAATGGACCACACTGCAGAAAAAAAGAGACCAAGTAGTGTCAGATTTCAGAAATATATTCCATACCTTGCACACCAAGATGGGTATCCAAGATTCGGAGCGACATCTGGTGCTCAAGTATCACAATGCTCTGCATAGATACATCTAGACCAAAATGGAATTTCTGGACATCTCATCCTTGGGCGTACATATATGCCGTTAAAATTGAGCAGAAGCTCAAACAAAAGACGTGACAATTTGGGCCTGGGAACCCCTCACAACAAAAGATAGGAAAGGGTGGCCCCAACCCATAGAACAAAGGATAGAGAAAATATGGATAGTATTAGGAAAACCGGTCCAAGCCACAAGCAAAGAAGGACACCGAAAAGACAAAGAAAGATACTGGGAAGTGGTGCGACTTCCATAAGAGCCCTTGGCATAACACTGTTGACTGCCACTCAAAGAAATCACTGGGGGTTGAAGTGAAAGCCTTTGAATCAGATGCGGGTTTTGAATCTGAGCCAGAAATAGAAAGGGGAATATGGATAATTGACACGGAACCCAGTGCCACCGTTGCTACCACCAAGCTCCAGCCCGGTGAACTAGACAAGCCAAAAGAAAGAGAACACCTCTTCCATTCATAGATGTGGGTAAAAGGCACCCTTTTGCACTTCATCATTGATAGCGGTAGCCAAAAGAACCTCATATTAGCAGAGGTCATTAAGAGGCTGGTCCTACTGACAACGATGCACCCATAACCCTACACCATTGGATGGCTCTGCCAAGGAAGTGATATATGCGTCAACCAACAGTGTCGACTGTTGTATGACATCAAGCCCTTCAAAGATGAGGTATTGTGTGATTTTTCTCCTCTTGAAGTTTGTGATGTTATTTTTGGCCAACCTTATTTATGGAAGTGTCATGCTGTATATGAGTATAGGCCTCATAGTGTTATTATTATGTTGAACAGGAAATTGTACAGGATACCCAAGGTAGTCCCACCTAGTGATATTTCCTTGATCTTTGATAAGAAATGCAGGAAGGTCATCTCTCATATGGGGAAGTTTGTCTTCTTCATGATTCGCTCTCAGAATAAGCAAAAGATCACAACGACATCCAGGGTCTCTGCGACCAACCTCTCCACATAGTAGAAGCAAGTAGATAAGGTCATGGAAGAATACTTAGATATCTTCTCCTCACCTACTGGGGTACCTCTGCACTGCCAAGTCAAGCACCCCATCGATCTGACCCCCGACGCACCGCTACCCAATGGGCCAGTCTATCGCTGCTCTATGTTAGAGAATGAGGAGATCAAGCGACATATCCAATAACTGCTCCACAAGGGGCACATCCATCCCATCTCATCACCTTGCGGGAGCCCAATTGTGCTGGTACAGAAGAAAGATGGAACCTGACGACTCTGCATTGATTACCGGGCTCTGAATAAAATCACAGTCAGAAACTGGTACCCGATTCCCCAAATCGACAACCTCCTTGATCAACTCATGAGGGCCAAATACTTCAGTAATATTGATCTGAAGTCTGGCTACCGCCAGGTCCTGATAGAACAGACAAATGTATGGAAAACCACCTTCAATTCAAAGGAAGGCCTTTTTGAATGGTTGGTCATGCCCTTTGGTTTGACAAATGCTCCAGCCACTTTCCTGAGAATGATGGATGATATCCTGCGACCATTTACCAATAATTTTTAAGTGGTGTATCTAGATGACATTCTCAATTACAACAAGACTTGGGCCGAACACTTGCATCATATTTTGCAGGTTTTGCACACCCTATGACAGCACAAGCTATATGCCAACTTGGAAAAATGTGCCTTCGACATGGACAAGGTTCATTACCTATGCTACATCATTGATCAGCATGGCGTACATGTGGATCCAACTAAGATCCAAGTCATCTGTGACTGGCCAGCCCCAACCACACTCACTAAGCTTCGAAGCTTCTTGGGCCTTGCCAATTTCTACTGCAAGTTCATGTTGGGATTCGTCCATATTGCATGGGCCCTCAGCCAAATAACTAGGGGTGGTGGTAAGGCGAAATTTGCATGGGGCCGGCCCCAACAATAAGCATTCAATGATTTGAAGCAGTGCTTGTGCTTAGCCCCAATACTTTCACTACCAGAACTGTAGCAACCCTTTGAGATCCAGACAGATGCTTCAAACTATGTGGTGGGCACTGTTCTCACTAAGCACGACCACCTCGTGGTCTATCATAGTGAGACACTATCAGATGCTGTCTATAAGTACCCTACTTACGACAAAGAAATGTACTCCATTGTGCAAGCCTGCCGCCAGTGGATACATTACATTCTTGGGAAGGAGACAGTGATCCACACTGATCATAAGCCATTGCAGTTCATGCAGACACAAGGGAAATTGCAGAATGATCGCCATCAAAAGTGGTCCACATACTTGAAACAATTCCACCTCAACATCAAGTATGAAACATGAAGCACCAATCACATTGTTGATTGCCTCAGCAGACTGCTAGTCGCGACACTCACCACGGTGCTAAAATCTTGTGGCTTTAGACCTCTGGATGGCTCCAACTCTATGAGACAGTCCCAGATTTTGCCACCACCTACCAAATGTTGGGTGCAAATGCAGTGATCGATAATTTCCATCTTCAGGATGGGTTGTTGTGTCATCTGGGCCATATCTATGTTCCATCAAGCAAGACAGTGAAGCTGATCTGGGAAGCCCACTATAGTCGGGTGGTAGGACACTTCGGCATCAAAAAGACAATGGCGATGCTATAGAAACATTTCTACTGGCCGAAACTTCGAAAGGAGGTCAACAAGTATATCAGGTCCTGCACTACTTATGCTATTGACAAATCAACCACTAAGAAACAGGGCTTGCACACCCCTCTTCCTACTCCTGACAGGCCATGGGAATCCATCTCAATGGACTACATGTCGGGCCTCCCGACCACCAAGCGGGGAAATGACTGTGTTTTTGTGGTTGTTGATTTCTTTTCTAAGATGACGATTCTGGTTTCCTGCAAGAAGAACATCACAACAGAGGCCACTGCCAAGATCTTATTTGAACAAGTTTGGGTACAGTTTGGAATCCCACAAACCATTGTCTCATATTAGGACAATTGATTTCTCAACACATTTTGGTCGAGCCTATGGTCACTGCTGGACACCAAACTCACCAAATCCACGACCTTCCACTCCCAGAAAGATGGCCAAACCGAGGTCATAAATCAAATGATTGTGCATATCCTTCACATGTATAATTCAAAGCACCCTCACACATGGGATGAGATCCTTCCCTATGTCCAACATAGCTACAACCGAGACCTGCATAGCTCAACCAACCACAACCCCTTTCAAGTGGGGTTGGGATTCCAACCATTGGGTCCCATAGATGTTTCATTTCCCTTTTTCCTCACCTCGACCGAATCATCTCCTGCTACAATTGAAGTTGAAAAAGATGCCCAGTTCATTGAGTGGATCCAACACATATGCCAACAGGTTCAGGATATCCTATAGAAGTCCAATGACAAGTATAAGTAGTGCCATGATCAACATCGCTGCCACATAAGTTTCAGGTGGGCGACAAAGTTTGGTTGCACTTGCAGAAAGAATGCCTTACACGACCCCATTGAAAGCTTAACCCACTCTGTTATGGGTTGTGTTATCCCCGATATCTAGGGATAACTAGGAGATCATGTCTCGAGGCCCACAGGTCCTAGACATGGAGTACCGAGAGCAGGATTGACCTGAGCATGGCCCTGGAGGGCCCATCCTTATTTTTCTTCGCCAGACTTGTCTTGTCAGCAACAACAACTTCCATCACCATCGGCTTGGAGTTGCATCAAAGAGGACTCTTGCTCCATGAGGTAATTGGTCCAAGGTATCATGGTATGTGTCATTTTTTATCGTTATAACCTTCTTATATATGCATTAGGTTCCTTTCATTTCTGATGACTGCTTGGATCTTACACTAATCCACTTGACCATTGTTGGGGTGATTTATGGGGTGACTTAGCAAGCTGATATTCATGGGTTTTGGTTAGCCACCAAAGGGGATTTGCAGAGCCATCGTCCACTCCCACCATTTTATCATTTTACATCTTATCTCCCGCACATCCATCCAATTCCCCTAGTCCTGCCATTAGGATGACCTTTGGGGTTACACTTTGTCTTGTGGGAAGAAGGGGCTAAACGCCCAGGGGGTAAAAGTAGCTGGTAAAAGATAAAATCCATAAGAAATGAAACCTAGAGATGCTTTCACCCAGGGGATCCCCGAGAAGGCAATAAAAGGCCTCATGATAAGAAACTAAAGGGACCCTAAGAAAATGATAAAAAACAAGACCTAACCAAGAGGATGGGAGGTCTCATCACGAGCCGACCCATTATGTTCATAGGTATCTAGCAGTATGACATTGCCATTATCTGGTCACCACGCCAGGGCAGTG
>JZKD02S1290284.1:704903-716396 GCA_000966675.3 Picea glauca | reverse complement strand
TAAGGCATTGCAACCAATTTACATGTAGGGATTCCATGTTGCGCTTTTGGGTGTCAACAAACTGGCGACTCCATAGAGAAAATTGTTCCCAATATATTTAGAACTCAAAATGTTTGGTTTTGCAAACCAATAGAAGTAGATGATTGAAAATATGGTGAAAATAATAGTTATGCAACATGGGGGAAAAGATGGTTTAAGGGAAATAATGAGATGGGACTTTGGGAATAACTTATGGAAAGTGATATGTATGAGGGGGTTTGGTCCTGTATGCATAAAATTCAAACTATATGTAATAGACAATGCTTCTTATAATTTCAAGGAGAATTCTTCAAATATGCTCTTGAATCTCGAGATGGAGGGAAGAAAGGGATAACAGAAACAAGGAAGAAGACAAAATCAACTATCCTACAACAATATTGAAAGCAAAAAACTATTTTAGCAATGTCTGAAAGGAGGACATCGTGACAACAATGTGTATCTTATTTTTTATCAATCAACAATATTTACATAATGACATTGTTATGGAAAACTGATCCAGACTTTATTTTCGATTATTATGAGAAGCAAACAACATAAATTTAAAAACTCAACAAACCAAAGTAAAAAGAAAATAGTAAGACAAAATACTATATACAATAGTCATTTTAATACAACCGTTAACAATCAAGTTGGTTCAACATAATGTTTCAAGTGGGAACTATTAGTACTGTAAGAGAAAAATCACTCTTCCAAATCCTTTAAAAGGTATGAGTTCGTGCTTAGGATAAGATCTATTTTGAAAGGACCTAGCCATAATTTTTGGAACTTAGAATGTATTCCTCTTTCAACATGGGATGAGTCCCATAGTAGGACCTTGTCATCAATCTTGAATTCAACAACTTTTGTTTGTATTTTAAAATACTTTTTCATAGTTTGATTCCTTCTTTTTATGTTCTCCAAGGAAAAATTCCGTTGTTCTTCTAGGATTAACAATGCATTTATCCTTTGGGAAACATTGGAAGAATTTAATTCTTCAATTTGTAACATCAGTCATAAGGAGGAAAGTTCTAGCTCAGTGGGAAGAATAGCCTCTTGATCATATATGAGATGAAAGGGAGTATAAACTATACTTTGTTTGGTGGTTGTGCGATCTGCCCAGAGAGCATAAGTGAGAAGTGTGTGTTGATGATTGCAACTATGTGAGACATTCTCCAGCTTACAAACCTGTGAGATGTGGATCATTGCAACAATGTGAGATATTCTTCAGCTTACAAACCTGAGAGAAAGACCTTGAAGAGGGTGTGTGGTTCCTATTTGAGACATAGCTGGAATGTATAGATGACCTCCTCCATTCATAGAGTTGAGAAGAGCTCCAGATGATTATCCTATGGGAAAGGTGATCTGCTGAGTTAGACGTGCTTGTGGTTGAGCACAAGGTGAACGTGTGAAATCCCAAAGTGATGGGTGCATCGTCATGAGAATAGAAATGAAGATGATGTATTATCCTCCTCTGAGAAGAAGAGTTGACGAGAAAATCTAGATGACTCTCCCGTGTAATGTAGTGGGAAAGAAGATCCGTTGAGTGGACGTGTTGGTGGACGAGCATAGGTGAACGTGTGAAGAAGTAGTTCCTCTGTGTAATGCAGTGAGCCATAGATATGGACATCCCTATGGATGTGCCCCTAGTGTATGAGCATTAGTGGGTGTATTAGATCCCTTGCTATATTTTTCAAGATTCATACCTGCCTGTAACCATAATTGTAATGTAAAGGGTACAGGTCAACCCCACCTTAATGTGACTAGTAATTAATGTAAAAGATAATTAATATTGTTAATATTAATTATAATATAAGCTAGTGAGGTCGGAATTGTTGTGCCAATAGACACTTCTGTTGACATGTTCAGGTTAGTATAAGTAAAGGTAAATCCCCCATTGAGGAATCATATCTTTCATGTGAGTTTGGAAATTTCAGCAAGTACACCTTCTTGGGAAAAGTGAACACCTCTCTTGGGTGCTAGTATTATAGGGTTTGAGCACCCTCTTGTGTGATAGGTATTCTTGGTGGTGAAGTTATTTGTCTTGAAGAATATAGCAAAGGATTTGGTTGGGTTTTCTTCCCTTGTTGAGAAGGGTTTCCCAGGATACTTCGTGTGTTCTTGTGCATGGTGCTTTTTCTTGTGATCTTGGTTGCTGCAACATTAATGGTTATGGTTAAATGATAAAAATGGAGTGATCTTCATGATTAACCTTGCTTACTGAAAAATAAACATGGTATCAGAGCATAGGTCTTGAAGAAACCTTTTCATAGGCTACAATATTTTACCAGTCATCTCTCCTCTTCTGCAGAACCGTACAACCCTCCTAGGGTTTCCAAAAAATCCGTACGACCCTCTTCTTTTGAGTTTTTCAACACTTGAAACTTGGAAGTTGGGGCTAAAATTACCATAGGAGTGTACAAAATCCTTCAGAGAACCTCCAACAAGCTTCATATTTCATTTTCGAGCATTTTGACTTTTTGGCCCTAGGGTTTCTACGATTTCTCTAATTTCTGCAGAAATTTCAGAATTAGGTTTCTGCATTTCCTTGAAGGAGCTCTTCAGCTCACCAGTGTTCTCCTATATTTCAAAGGATTATTTTTGGCAGTCATAAGTCCAACTAAACCTAAAAATTCTAGCCCAACCTAGCTCTTAGGGTTACTAGCTAAGTTGACAAGGGTTTATGAAAGAATCCGAAAATGAGAAAAATCATAATGGGAGGAAAGTTTGATGATTCAAGAAAACTTAGTTACAGGAAAACAAGACCTAAAAGAAATGAATACATCAACATATCATCACCCTCAGGTATGCACTTGTATATATATTATTTGTATCATTGTTATGAGGGAAATTGCAGGACAAAGGAACATTTTGTTGAAGTCATGGATCTAGAGGAATCTTAGTGCATTCAGAGGAATGACACACTGGAAGTGAAGAATCCGGGTTTGGTTGTTGTAATTGTCATTCCTCTAACCTATATTTCTAAAGTTTGCTACAAGTAGGTGTTGTATATGGGACAACAATCCTTAAATTGTTTTGATTCTAGAGATGTACTCATTATTCTCCTTTAGGAGATATTCTTGTTTTGGTTCCTCTTGTTTTCTTGTTCAAGATAGGTTAAGAACAAAGGAATATTATTATCTTTCAGAGGGAGTCACTTGACTTAGAGGGAGTCAAAACTATTTTAGAAAGAGGAAGAATAGAACCATCATTGAGATAACAAATGCAATAATTCACGATCAGAATCTTTGTAGGATTCCATGGGAAGAAGCATGCATGACAAAATATATATTCAGAACAAGAGTCTTCACCAGAACTTGAAAAACATAACTCCTGAAGAAGTCTTCACCGGAATGAAGCCTGATATTGAACACTTCAGGTTATTTGGGTGCCTAGTGTATTTTCATGTACCCAAAGAGAAGAAGTCCAAGCTAGATCCTTTAGAAAGAAAGGATGCAATGAATCTTCAAAGACATTCCATATCGACATCCCTAATCAGAGATAGATTGAGACAAGCAGAGACGTTGTCCTTGAAGAAGAGATAGTCTTTCAAAAAAAAAAAAAAATCCAGAGAATCTCAAATGGAGATTGACAGTAAGATAATACCTTCTCCCCCTTCAACATTTCATAGGGAGACATACATTAATCCAATTGTTCCAGTTGAAATGTTCAGAGATATTTTAGTAGGGCATAAAAGTCAAAGATATTTTTGAGCTATCCTTCAGTCATGAGCCACTTCATTGATGCTGAGCCTCCTTGTCTTAGAGAAACAACAATAGAATAGGTATGGAAAGATGTCATAACAAAATAATACCATTTTATCTTAAATAATGATGTATAAGATATTATTCAGGGACCAGAAGGGAAGTTTGTGGTAACTTCCAAGTGGATCTATAAGATCAAGCATGCAGCTGATGGAAGTGTCAAGAAATAAAAAACACGATTTATAGCCAGAGGTTTCTCACAAACAAAGGGATTTTTCTATGATGAGAAACTTGATCCAATAAAACCGATACACTTCCATCCGTACTACCATCCATGAGTTGGAAATTATATCAAATAGCTATATTCTTGATGAATTTGTATTTCAACAAGAATGTTGCTAATCCAAAACTATATTATTACAATGTTGGTGATGAGAGCCTGATCTTGATGACTTATTCAGAAAGCCTTGTTTTTAGATACAAGTAATCCTTGACTTCTAAATTTGAGATGAAGAATCTAAGTATGATGAAATACTTCTTGGGACAAGAAGTATGACAGAGAACCGATGAGATTTTCCCGAGTGAAGGAAAATATACACTAAAAATATTAAAGAAGTTTAGTATGATAGAATGCAAAATCCACCATGATGGATTTAAAGAAAAATATTGATGATGATTTAGACGAGAGTGATCTACAGTTGATTGGATCATTGATGTATCTGGTTAACACCAGAATTGATTCATGCCATGCAGTGAATGTGCTTAGTCATTTCATGAGTCAACCGAGACAAACTCACTAGACAACAACAAAACATGTATTGAGATATATACAAGGAACAGTTGGATATGGCCTAAGATATTTCTCCAATGTGAACATGAGTTTGCAGGATATGTCGATTCAGATTGAGCATAAAGTACAATGTACCGAAAGAGCACATCTGGTTGTTTTTCTACCATGAATTTTTCCATGGTTTCCTAATGCAGTAGGAAACAAAACTCTCTGGCCTTGAGAACCACAAAGGCAGAGTATATAGCATTGAGTGTGCGAAACAATATGGATTCACAAGATTCTGACATATTTACTTGACCATAAGATGGATCCTATGATGATAACAAAGAGCCATGTGTAAAGTTCCTTGAGAACCCAGTGTTTCCTGATGGATCGAAACACAATAATCCTTATATTAGAGATATGATGTAGAGGAAAATCATACACATGCATTACCTTGCTACACATGAGTAGATTGCTGACATCTTCACCAAACTAAGTTGGTGAAGAATGCCTCCCTAGTTGAGAGGGAGTGTTGATAACTCCAGCCAAGACAAAGTTCAAAGTACATCCATGTGAGACTTGGCATGATGAAGAATGCCTCCCTAGATGAGAGTGAGTGTTGATGATTGCAACTATGTGAGACATTCTCTAGCTTACAAACCTGTGAGATGTGGATCATTGTAGCCAAGTGAGATATTCTCTAGCTTACAAACCTGAGAGACATCCCCTGAAGAGGGTGTGTGGTTCCTATCTGAGACAGAGCTAGAATGTAGAGATGACCTCCTCCATTCAGAGAGTTGAGAGAACTCCAGATGATTATCCTATGGGAAAGGCGATCTACTGAGTTAGACATGCATGTGGTTGAGCACAAGGTGAATGTGTGAAATCCCAAAGTGTTGGGTGCATCGTCATGATAACATAAATGAAGATGATGTATTATCCTCCTATGAGAAGAAGAGTTAATGAGAAACTCCAGATGACTCTCCTGTGTAATGCAGTGGGAAATAAGATTTGTTGAGAGGACGTGCATGTGGATGAGCACAGGTGAACGTGTGAATAAGTGGTTCCTTTGTGTAATGTAGTCAGCCAGAGATATGGACATACCTATGGATGTGAACCTAGTGGATGAGCACTAGTGGGTGTATCAGATCCCTTGCTATATTGTTCAAGAGCCAGACTTGCCTGTAACCCTAATTGTAATGTAAAGGGTACATGTCAGCCCCACCATAATGTGACTGGTAATTAATGTAAAAGATAATTAATCTGGTTAATATTAATTATGTTATAAGCTAGTGAGGTTGTCCTTGTTGTGCTAATAGACACTTATGTTGACAGGTTCATGTTAGTATAAGTAAAGGTAAATTCCCCATTGAGGAATCATATATTTCATGTGAGTTTGGAAATTTCGCCAAGTACACCTTCTTGGGAAAAGTGCGCACCTCTCTTGGGTGCTAGTATTCTAGGGTTTGAGAACCCTCTTGTGTGCTAGGTATTCTTGGTGGTGAAGGTCTTTCTCTTGAAGAATATAGCAAAGGATTTGCTTGGGTTTTCTTCCCTTGTTGAGAAGGGTTTCCAAGGATACTTATTGTGTTCTTATGCATGGTGCTTCTTCTTGTGATATTGGTTGTTGCAACATTAATGGTTATGGTTAAATGCTAAAAATGGAATTAACTTCATGATTAACCTTGCTTATTGAAATATCAACAACATGTGCCACTGGTGAGGTTTGTCTTCTATGATTTTCTTTACATCCTAACTAGATTCTTATTAGTGGACTTTGATTGCCCATTTCCCTGAGGGTAATAGGCAGATGAAGTGAAATGTTTGACCCCTAAATTAGCCAGAAATTGAGTCAATTTTGCAGAAATGAAGGCTAAGCCATTGTTTGTAGTGATCTTTAATGGAATGTTGAATCTGGAAAATATATTATATTCTAGGAAATAAATTACTTGTGCATCCTGTGTGTGTCTAAGAGGGACATCCTTGATCCACTTAGTAAAGTAATCAGTGGCTGTCAAGATAAAGATATGCCCTGCGGAAGATGAAGGATTTATAGGACCAATAAAGTCTACGCCCCATTTAAAAAAAGGGAAATCCGGAAGGACTATTTCTAAGGGCATGGTAGAAAGACGTTCTTTCCCAGTGAATTTTTAGCACTCATCAAAAGATCTTGCGAATTTATAATAATCGAGGAATATCGTAGGCCAATATTAACCATTTCTTATGATTTTAAAAGTAGTGGCCTTAGCAGAAAAATGGCCACCAATATGAATGACAGAAACTGATGATCCATGAAGTTTGTGTAACAATTTTTGTGCTTCTTCATCATTTACACATCGAAGTAACAAACCATTAGCAGACCTCCTAAACAAAAATTCTCCTAAAATGATATGCTTGGAAGCTTCTAAGAGGAGTCTCCTTCTCTGGTGAGGATCCAACTCATCTGGACACTTTTGATACTACAAATAATACACTAGATTTTTGTACCAAGGATGTTCATATATAGCAAGATTTTGATTCTCAATATAAAATAGATTTGAAAGAGGATTATCTTGATTGTTAAGTTGTTCACTTGGTTCATGATGTTGAGCTAAGTGAAGAGCTAGGTCTCGTCCCTTGATTGTATTCGAAGTCATGATCATCAAATCATGCTTTTGAATTTTGGCAAGCCAATGTGCAAGTTTTCTTGACAGATAATTTTGTGAAATCATAAACTTGACAACAGGTAAAGGGACTTTTACATGCGTTTGTTTTCCCAAAATAAAATGACAAATTTTTTCTATAGCCTTGACAAGAGCAAAAGCATGTTTCTCAATATAAGAGTATTTGATTTCATCACATGATAAACTCTGGATCATGTAAGATACATGTTTTTCTTTGTTTTGGTCATCACTTTGTAAGAGGATAGCAAAGATTGCTTCCTCGATGGCATTGGTATATATGATAAAATATTTCTCAAAATATGGTTTCACCAGAACTGGTGCCGAACTGATTTCTTTCTTAATCCTAAGGAAAACATTCTCAACGTCATTTATCTAAGAAAAAGAACGATCTTGCTTCAAAATATTATGAATTGGTTTAACTATGACAACAAAATCAGGAACAAACCTACAGACAAAATTAATAATGCCCATGAAAGATTGAACTTCTTTCTTGGAGGTGGGGGTAGGAAGGTTTAGAATCGCAACAATCCTTTTGGGGTCGATGCTTATTCCTGAATAAGAAACAATATGACCGAATATTTTTCCCTTTGTGACAATGAAAATAGATTTGGAAGGATTTAAATAAATGCCAAATTTTCTACAATGCATGAGAAATTTTCTAAGATGACCAAAATGATCCAACTGGTTCTTAGAATAAACAGTCAAATCATCAATATAAAATTGGATAATTTTACTGATTAGATCGTCAAAATCTATCTGCATAGATATTTTAAAAGTGGCACCTGCATTAGACAAGCCAAAAGACATGCGTTCATAAGAAAATGTGTCTCAACATGTAGTAAATATGGTTTTGTACCTATCAATTATTTTTACCTTGATTTGATTATATCCAGAAAAGACATCAAGTAAGGACATCATTTGTGACCCTGCAACCTATTGTAAAATCATTTCCATATTAGGAAGTGGAAAATGGTCTTTGAAACTTTCTCTATTCAACACGCGAAAATCGACACATAATCTGATCTAGTCAGTAGTCTTCCAAATAGGGACCAAATTTGAAACCCACTCAGAATACTTAACTGGAAAGATTATATTAGCTTTCAATAATTTTTCCAATTCCTTTCAAATAGTAGTTTCGAGTGCAGGGTTAAAAAGTCTTTGTTTTTTCCTAATTGGTTTTACCCCTTCCTTGATAGGAATTGCATGTTGTATGAGAGTAGGATCAAAACCATGAATATCCTTGTATGACCATGCAAAAACATCTTGAAATTCACGCAGTAGTTCTGTGAATTTCTCTTTTTCTTCATCAAAACATTGGGCACCTAATTTAATGATATTTGGAGATTCGGGTGTCCCAATATTCAAGGAAATGGTATCACCCACTTTCCTTTTTGACTCATCTTCCTTATGTGTTTCTTTGTTACCTACATCACTCGATGAAAATGAACTTTTGAGAGAAGTCAAGCCTTTGGGAAAAATTTTCATCTTTAGTAGATATGATTTATTTAGGCTTAAACGGTTCAGTTTGTATGAAAGTGGAAATTCCTTCATCACTTGGGAAAACCTACCATGATTCTACATTATCAGGGATGTGAGGATGATATAGAGATTGGAATGTACAATCAGGTCTTTGAGGTAAAAGTTTTCAGGTAGGGGATGCTGCAAACACAACTAACCTATCAACCATTGAATTAAGTTACCTCTTAACATGAATGATATTAAATGATAACATATTTGAAATGAGCATATAAACAACTTGGGTATAGATTTTAAGCAACTTATTGCTTGGAGAATAAATCTTACGTACAAGGTTCACAACAAGTTCAAATTTACCAAAAACTATAAGGTGGCCACAACCAAGGTTATATGCATTTTTTATGCCTAACAAAAAGGTCTCAAACTTAGCGACATTGTTTGTGCAAGCAAATTCTAACCTATAAGAAAAATTGTGTATTTTACCTATAGGAGAATATAGAATGATGCTGGCCAATTACCTTCGTTTGAGCATGAATCATCGAAATGCATGTGCCACATGCCATCATCAAAATCAATTGGTTCAATCATAGTGTCACCCTCATCAACAAAGATAGATTACATTCCCAAATATTCTTCGAGATAATTTACATTAGGTTGGGGAACACTCTCTATATATGGTGAAATTCCTTCCCTAAGGACTATAATGTTCTTTCCATTCCGAGGGATGGATAAATGTGTTCCATCAAGTGAAAGATATCCACCATTTAAGGCTTTCCAGTCTCTTCCTAAAATAATTGAATAGTTACTCATTGGCATATCAGTTACTTGGATGCTGAGATTTTTTCTTATCTCTGGATGTGTGCAAAAAACTAAGGTTACATATTTTATTTCACCTATAGTTGATTGTTGCAAACTGTTATAAGAGAGCATGCTTCTAGAATTTTCATTAGTGCATGAGAAGCTAAGATCTTCCATGAAAATTTTTGACATTACACTTGGACCAGGCCCATCATCAATTAGGCAACAATGAACTATTTTTTCCATAATTTTTACAGAAATATAAAAAGGGGGGTTTTTTAACAGGTGTTATCACTGAAATTTCATCCGCACATGGTTACAAGAACCCAACATCGTCAAACAATAATGAAGTCATTCATGGCCCTGAATTAATATCACAGCATTCAAAAAAGGTCAAAAACTATACAAAGTAGTGAAAAATTGAAGATCTCTTTGCAGACGTTGGGCGCGCGCGTGCATGCGCGGAACAAGAACATAGAAATCGTGCACAGGCGCACGATGCACGACTGTTAGGGAAAAAAGCCACGCACCTGCTAAACGACACATTTATGGAAGTGGTTGGCCTCCCAACCACTTATGGTTCAGCTCCCAAGCCGATTTGACCCTCAAATCTGGGCTGGATCCGACTGGTGGGCTGGTCAAAGACCTAATAATGCCCTAAATGACCTCTTTTCACACTACAAAGCAGTTAAACAATAACCCAAAGCAATGCTATAGAAAGCCATGAATGCACCTCATTTTCTCAAGGAATTCAAAGTAATGTTATGCTGCCTATATTGTTTTGAGGACTGCATCCTTGACAAGAGCATATTGGCACCATTACATTGGACAATCCAACTCTCCATTGAGTGGATTTGTAAAGAGTTCTTTCATCACCATTTTAATTTTCTTTTGTTGTAAGAAGAGCTAGCTAGTGAGGGTCCAAGAGCCTTCCCTTGGAGGAAGAAGGAACTCATAGTCCCCTTTCTTCTTGGTTCTTTGTTTTCATCAATAGATCAGCCTCAAATATTGGTGACATGGGTCTTTTGGTTATTTTTGTTTCTATGTCCTTATGCTCATGAATTTAGTTTTTATTGCATCTCTTAGTTTAATTCTTAATTATAGTTTATGTTTTCTTTCCCTAACTCTTTTCTCTACAGCTGTCCTGCTCAGCAGGCCCAACTAAGCTTGCAAGCATCTCTTATTTACTGACCAAGGTGACGAAAGAGGCGCAACAGATTGGCGACTCCGCTGGGGAAAGGTATTAATTTCCTACCTCATTTGGGTTTATTTTTCTCTTCTTTTAGTTTGTTTAACTTGCAGGTGCACTAACCGGCCTAAGCCGACCTGCCAACCAGCCAATTCCAAGTTGAATTGAGAGAAATCCATTCAGATTTTTCGTTCTCGACCATGCGCCACATATGCGTGGGTTTTTCAGCCCACAGACGCGCATTGTGCGCCCATGCGCTTGACTCACGGCTATGTTCTGCGCATGTGCTCTTTTCATCTTGTCTCTGCTCGTGCACATGCGCTCTGTGTGCCTCTGTCTTCACTAGGACCCGCGCATCTGTGAAAAATTTCACATTGTAAAGTTGTTGAGACGTGGGGAAGGCCATTTACCTTCTTAAAAATGATTTCAAGCATGTTTTAAAGATGCACCACACTTAGTCCCCTCATCATATAAAGGGGTTAGTCAAACACACATAGACACTTAGGAGGTTAAAATCAATTTCCCTTCTTTGCTTTTTTCCACATGGATGGCTTGTTTTGACTTATAATATAAGTTGGAAATCATTTTTAATCACATTTAACTTACATTGGGACTAGAAGTTGAGTAACAATCACTTAGTATGCTCTTCTCTCGTGCCTCCAAGTGATCTTGAGAATCAGAAAAAGATTGTGAAACGATTTCATCTCCCTTAAACAAACATTAAAACCTTTAGGAGAGGACAACAACCCTTCTTGGGACTTCTCTTAGTTTGCTTTTTCAAACACATCTTAATATTGTAATGGGCCCATACATGCCCACATGCTACAAAGATAGGATAGTGTTTGAATTTTTTCTTTCTTAGATCAAAACACTAGG
>JZKD02S1290284.1:649678-676255 GCA_000966675.3 Picea glauca | reverse complement strand
CTCATTTCCACCCAACCGTAGGCTCAGTGACTCCAAACAGATTTACCACTATCCACCCCCGAGCTAGACCATGATGCTTGAGATTCAGTCTCCTACTTCCATATCAACGAAAGTCAAGGACGAAGTTTACTCTCCTTCTCCTCTGTTCAGAACTCCCTGTATTTTCTAGAGTTCATCCCGGTTCTCTTCCGCGATCCCTATTTCCCGCATTGTTTTCTTCTTGTTCCCCACACTTCCTTTCTTGCCTTTTCTGCAAGATTGCATGTGGCGTGAATTCCCCCATCCATGGTTAGGTCTGAGAGCTTCTACAGATGGGCAGTTTACCCCCATCCCCTCATTAACTCTTGAGGAGCCTCCCCACCTGCCATCTTGATGGGTAATTCATTCTAGGGTCAAACAGTTGGTCTTGGTCTTTGAGCAAGTAAAAACCAATACAGTATTGGTTCGGTGGAAGTTAATGCAACCATTCCAGGTCCCTTCCACCACCTCTCATTAGCCATCATGGTCTCTTTTAGCACATCCCCCCTCCTAGTAGTCATGCAACACATAATCATAACATAATTTACATTCATCGACCTTTATACAAAGGTCTGTCAAATCAAACATTCACATCTTTGAGTTTGCCATAGTTCTTGGCCAATATAGTTATTTTTACAGACTGGGGGAAAGGGTGTTACAATTCCCTCCCCCTTAAAGGAACATCGTCCTCGATGTTCTATCTATCAATATGAAGTGTATGTACAGAAGTAAACAAAATCGGATATGCCTATTTCATGGCATCTTCCATTTCCCATGTAGCCTCATCTGGGCCAAAATGTTTCCACTACACCTTGACTTGTGCAATGGTTTAGTTCCTGAGTGGGGTTTCCTTTCTGTCTAGTATGCATTGAGGTTCTAGTAGGAATTCTCCCTCTGGTTCCACCTAGATCACAGACCAGTCAATTATATGATTAGAATCATGTATATATTTCTTCAATAATGAAACATGGAAAACATTATGTGTTTTTACTGTGGGAGGAAGTGCTAGCCTATAGGCTACAGGTCCCACTTTATCTAGAATTTCAAAGGGTCCACAATACCGAGGTGCCAACTTGGCACAAGATCCCATCCTCAGGGAACTCTTCCTGGACCTAACTTTGAGATATACATGGTCTCTCGTCTTGAATTCTCTTGGAGTTCTCTTTCGGTCGGCGTAACTTTTCTGTCTGTTCTGAGTGACCGTTAGATTTTGTTTTATCTTAATCACTTGTTGTTCCATTTCTTTCAACATGTCGGGTCCAATAGTAATTCTATTTACAGGATTACTCCAACTGACTGGAGTGTTGCATGCTCTACCATAGAGGACTTTGAAAGGGCTCATCTTCAGGGATTCTTGGTAGCCATTGTTGTAGGCGAATTCCACCAGTGGCAGGTAATCTTCCCACTTTTTGGGTTGATGCATTACATACATCCTTAGCATGTCCTCTAATATTTGGTTCACTCTTTCTGTCTATCCATCGGTTTGAGGATGATAGGTTGTGCTAAATAGTAATTTGGTCTCTAGACCAGCCATCAAGGATTTCCAAAAGTTGGAAGTAAATTTCGTGTCTCTATCAAACACGATCTTTTTAGGCATACCATGTAGCCTTGCAAGTCAATTTGACGGGGATAAAATGGTTGGACTTGCTCAATTTATCCACCACTACCATGATGGCATCATTTTGTTTGGTCGATGTTGGTAATTTGGTGATGAAGTCCATGGAAATGGTTTCCCATTTCCATTCTAGGATTGGTAGAGGTTGTAATAATCCTACTGGGTGTCAGTGTTCTGCTTTAACCTGTTGGAATTCTATGCATTTGGCTAAGTACTCAGCTATGTCTTTCTTCAATCCAGGCCAATAGAATTGTTTCCTAATGGTTGTGATCATCTTCTGGTATCTTGGATGACTAGTATATGGTCTTTTATGTAGTTCATCCATTATGAACCTCTTCAAGTCGTCACAATCTGGAATATACAATATGTTTCTGTAAGTTAGTAGACCTCCATCTATCATATGGTAGCCTTCATACTTTATCCCTGTGGGTTCTTGCTCCAGGTACGAGGTCACGGTCTAGAAGAATGTGTATGTTTCTTGTGCATTCCTAACTCTTTCTTTGACATTCATCTTGCAGGTGCTCACCACTACCAGGTGAATCATTTTCATACTTCTGCTAAGGGCATCGACCACCTTATTTTCCTTTCCTTTAACATGTTTGATTTCAAAATCAAACTCACTAAGGAGGGCCATCCACCTAGCTTTTTTGGAATTGAGCTTTGGTTGGTAAAACAGATATCGCAATCCATAGTGGTCTGTCATGAGTACGAATTTTCTTTCCCATGAGGTAATGCCTCCAAATTTTCAAGGCATGCACTATGGCGACCAACTCTAGATCATGGGTCACATAATTGGCTTCGTGCTCATTCAATTTTTGGGATTCATAGAAGACTACACTTCCTTCTTGCATAAAGACTCCCCCGATCCCTTCCTTACAGGCATCTGTGCACACAAGGAAGTCATTTTCGAGATCAACAATCTTCAGCATGGGTGCATGGGTCAGAAGGTGTTTCAGGGATTGAAATATTTCTTCACATTATTGTGTCCACGTGAATTTAGCTCCCTTCTTCTGGAGGGTAGTGATTGGACAACCAATCTTGGAGAATCCTTTTATAAATATCCTATAGTATCCTGCTAAGCCCATAAGGGATCTGATATCCGAAACGTCCTTTGGGGTAGGCCATTCCATGATAGACCTGATCTTGTCAGGGTCTACTGCTACTCCCTCTTCATATATGACATGGCCCAAGTAATGTATTTTCTTCTGGAAAAAGTCGCACTTGCTAAATTTGGCATAGAGATGATGTTCTCTTAGCACTTGAAGAACAAGTCTAATATGTTCCTCATGTTCCTCTCTATTCTTGGAGTAAATTAATATATCGTCAATAAAAACCATTAAAAATTTGTCTAGAAATTTGCTGAGCACATTGTTCATCAAGCACATAAAAGTGGCAGGGGCATTGGTCAATCCAAATGGTACTACTACAAAATCATAGTGACCATATCTCATCCTAAAGGTAGTTTTGTCGATGTCTTCACCCTTGATTCAAATTTGATGGTATCCATATCTCAAGTCAATCTTTGAGAAGATGGAAGGACCTCCCAATTGATCGAATAGGTCATCGATCCTGGGTAAGGGGTACTTGTTCTTTATGGTTACCTTATTGAGTTGTCCATAATCTATGCATAGTCGGAGGGTACCATCTTTCTTTTTCACAAACAGGACTGGTGCTCCCCATGGAGACACGCTGGGCTGGATATAGCCTTTGTCCATCATTTCTTTTAGTTGTAATTTAAGCTCAACTAGCTCGAGTGTGCTCATCCTGTAGGTTGTCCTAGACACGGGCACTGCTCCTGGTGCAAGTTCTATCGAGAAGTCAATGTCCCTTCTAGGAGGTAAACCCGGTACCTCTTCTAAAAACACATATCTATATTCTCTTAGTGTGGGGTTGTCTTTGAGGCTTGGTTTGTCATCTTCAACTGATTCCAACACCTGTATTGCATATAGTGGACATCCCTTTCTGCAATACTTTCTCATTTGAAGGGTTGATATTCACCTCACTGAGACAGGTTTTTGGATCCCTTGAAGGGTTATCCTTCTTCCTTCTTCACTTACACATTCTAAGGTTTTATGGTAACAATCCAATTCGGCTTTATATGTGGCTAGCCAGTCCATACCGATCAACAAGTCATACGATCCTAGGGGTAGTATATTAAGGGTTGCTTGGGTGGGGAATTCACCCATAGTGAATTGGCAAGCTGGTATGACCTCCGATACCTTTCTTTTGGTTCCAGTGGCTAACTGTACCAACCATGTCTTGGCATGTTTATGTGGCTGTAATTTATGCTTATCAATAGACTTAGGAGCTATATAACTCAAATTTGAACCAAGGTCATTTAGAATAGACACTAGATGGTTGGTGATCATACCTTCCATCTCCACCACTGAAGCTTGGTGGTCAACTTGTTTATTATCCACGGCTGCATAAATTTGCGGCATACTCATTGACGGTGGTAGCTTCTCGAGTGTTGTAAATTCTTCGACTATTCTATTTTCGGTGTGGGTAGTTCCTCAGTAGATGTTCTTCTCCACAACCCCAACATTTCAAGGGTTCTTTCTTCGGGTTATCAATATTTCCTGGGATAGATCCAAAAGGTTTATTTCCTCTCTAGGAGGGGAAATTCTGCTGGTGTACACTTCGGGTTGGGAAGCTCATCCTTCAGTCCTTTTCATAGTTTTTAAATCTTGGGGATTTAAACCCCTTTTTCTGGAATCCTGAACTATTCTTCTGCTTCCATCCTTTGCGAGGTTCTGTCCAATGCCCAAGATGTTCATAACAATATCTTGCCTTTCAGATAGTGTCTTTTAGGGTCTTTGGCTAGTCAAACTTAATACTGTTCTGATAGTCCTTAGGTAGTCCACTGATGAATCGTTGCACCTTTGACTTTTCTGCTTTTATATAGGGTACGTACCTCAACAACTCGAGGAATCTGCGGACATATTCCTCTATGGTGTGTTTCCCTAGCTTGAGTTCATAGAATTCTTTAGTCTTTTCGTCCAAATACTTTTCCGACAGATACTTCTTCCTGAAGTACTTCTCAAACCACTCCCAAGAAAGGTCTTCTTCGTGAATTCCTTTTACATTCTTAAGGTCTTCCCACCAAATGGAAGCCTTCCCATTCAAGTTAAAAGTGGCTACTCGAGCCTTCAAGTTTTCTGAGAAGTTATGGACTCTGAAATACTTCTTAAGTCCAAGTAGCCATGCCTCCACTTCCTCTCCCTTCTTTATTTCACCATCGAAAGAGGGTGGTTTGGCCTTCTTGAATTCTTCGAGATTATGATTTTTGGAATGTTTTTGCTTCTTCCATTTTCTTCGAGAATAAGAACTAGTTCTACTACTAGAAGATCCCTCTGAGTCACCAGTTTCCTCTCCAGAGGAATCGTCCAACACTTGTCCCTTATCTCTAGGGTGGACCTTTCTCGAGGTTCTCTTCCCAGTGTGGCCACTTGAAAGACCACGTTTCTGTATCTCAGGTGGACTTCGAATTTTATTTGTCTATCGTCGGTCCACATGACTGGTGTCAGGTCCATGCTATAATTGTCTTTGTATGTCAGATAAACTCTGCAGCAAGACTGCATTAATTTTGGTTTGCTTCTCTTGCTCTTTTATCAACCTCTCGTTGTCGGCCTTGCAACTCTATAGTTTGACCATGAGGCTCCTCACAGTCTCAGCTAGATCTGGAGGTGTCTCTACCACCCTCCTTTCGTTAGACTCTTCGTCTCTATTGTGGGATCCATCCCCCACTTCGTGGTGCATCACCATTCTATGCGTGTGCAGTTTCCCACAGTTGATCATCCGCTTGTTGTGCAAGAAAAACACTTGTTGTTAGTCAACATTATATTCATTCATAATCAACGCATAATTCATATTCTTCAAATGCATACACACAATAGGAAATTTTCATTCTTAACTTCAACTTTTGATATAGGGGGTTAGGATAGAGAGTTACTCCTTTTAAGAGTACTTCAAATGAATTTTCTACGCAACTCGTCCATGAGACCAAGAAGGCCAAGTGCTGTAACCATGCTCTGATACCAATTTGTCCCACACCCACTATGACAACTAAGATTTTTTTTTTTCTTTTGTCTTTTCTTCGAGGGATAGAATCCCCAAATTTCTATGGAGCCTAGCGCAGACCATCCCTTCCCTTACTCTCCTCCATGTGATCATTGGCTATGACCACATGCCTTACCAAAAAGGCGCTTATGGCTTTCACAATTCGGGGAATCGTGATGCAAGCGTTCCCCTGTTCTCTGTCTTTCAAAATACCGAAACCCGAAAGGGTCTAACAGATCCTTAGCTCCTCCCTTGGGTCACTTTTCATACGACGGGTCCTATGACCTGGTTCTATTCCTCTAAATGATTTCTGGGTTTTGCGATTCAGGAAACCACGGTGCCAGCGTTCCTCCTTGCCCTTTCGAATCCCCAGAACTCGAAAGCCCGGTATCATCTGGATCTATGGTCCAGATCGTTGACTTGATCAACAACTCAGATCAAATCTCAACATTCTACCTTTCGGGACTTTGGCGGGGTCTTTACTCCTATTTCCCCGATCTCCAGAACCCCAATGGCTTTAGATCTTCACCACATGTCCCTACAAGTGGATGATTCATATTATTTCGGGACTCCTCCTTTTTACCACATGACCTTGTCCTGTGACCTAGGTCTCACCCACAGAGTGCGTCGGGGTTTCATATACCGGGATTTCATGACTTGCGAAGACGAGGGGTCTTTCCCTTTGGTTTCTCGTGTGTCGAAATGCCAAAACCTATTCATGCTAAACTGATTTAGGGTTTCTTATACCGGGACTTTGTGACTTGCGAGGATGAGGGGTCTTTCCCTTTGGTTTCCCAGGTGTTGAAATGCCGAAACCTATTCATGCTAAACTGATTTGGGGTTTCGTATACCAGGACTTCGCGACTCACGAGGATGAGGGGTCTTGCCCTTTGGTTTCCCAGGTGCCGAAATGCCGAAACCTATTCACACTAAACTAATTTGGGGTTTCATATACTGGGACTTCGCAACTTGCGAGGACGAGGGGTCTTTCCCTTTGGTTTCCCAGGTGTCGAAACATCGAAACCTATTCATGCTAAACCGATTCGGGGTTTCGTATACCAGAACTTCGTGACTTGCGAGGAGGAGGGGTCTTGCCCTTTGGTTTTATGGGTGCTGAAACGTCGAAACCTATTCACGCTAAACCAATTTTCCAGATCACTCATGGATCAACGACCACGATCACGTCACAATTTCGTGAAATGCTACCCAACTTCCATGTGTCTTGTGTCGATGGACGGTTCTGAATACTTCAGGACTTTCAGGACTTTGTCGAGTCCACTCTCCTACTTATGCAAGGGTTAATATCGATGGTTAATAGAGCTCCAACAGATCCTGGGGTATTTCCGAAAGGATTCTGACCGTTCATCTACCAAACGAGGGGGTATTCTCTTTCGATAAATGGGACTCACTATCCTTTCTGAGCTTGATTCACGAGATTCAACCTCTCAAGGCTTCGAACTCCCATGACTTCGAAACCTGAGAGCACTACTCTTTCTTGTACAAGGTTTCCAGACTTAGATCACATGATCCTTCAGAGGGTTCTTGGGTAATTATCCCTAGGCTTGGTGACATGACTAAAAAGCCTCCCTAATTCACCGATCTACGAGCTTTGTGACAGGGGTAAAGTAAACTCGTGGGATTACTATAACGATAGTCTTTTCAAGGAACTCATTCTAGCTCTAGAATGCGAGGAAACTTCCCGGGAGGAGGTGCCTTCAGGAAATTAAACCAGGACATAACGTGAGTCAGTAGACAGGACAAATCTCAAGGGAACAAACTCGTATTCTGAACTTATTCATTCTATACATAAACCGATTATGGTCATATAAGTATAAACATGCATCCATTATTCCCAATCCAAACACAAGGCAATCACTTCTATATAGAAACCATTTATGAGCGTATAAACATGAGCATGCATCTAAGATATTCAATTCAAAATGAAAGACATAAGCAATTATTAGAAACACCAGGTGTGACGCGACTTTTGAGAGGGCTGCTCGTTTCCACGCAACTGTAGGCTCAGTGACTCCAAACGGATTTACCACTATCCACCCCTGATCTAGACCATGATGCTTGAGATTCAGTCTCCTACTTCCAGCTCAACGGAAGTCAAGGAAGAATTTTACTCTCCTTCTCCTCTGTTCAAAACTCCCTATATTTTCCAGAGTTCCTCCCGGTTCTCTTCTGTGATCCCTATCGCACGCATTTTTTTCTTCCTGTTCCCCACACTTCCTTTCTTTCCTTTTCTACAAGATTGTGTGTGGCGCGAATTCCCCCGTCTGTGGTCAGGTCTGAGAGCTTCTACGGATGGGCGGTTCACCCCCGTCCTCTCATTAACTCTTAAGGAGCCTCCCCACCTACCATCCTAACGGGTAATTCATTCCAAGGTCAGAGAGTTTCTCTTGGTCTTTGAGCAAGTAAAAACCAGTACGGTATTGGTTCGATGGAAGTTAACGAAACCATTCCAGGTCCCTTTCACCACCTCTCATTAGCCATCGTGGTCTCTTTTAGCACATCCCCCCTCCTAGAAGTCACACAACAAATAATCATAACATAATTTACATTCATTGACCTTTATACAAAGGTTCTTCAAATCAAACATTCACATCTTTGAGTTTGCCATAGTTCTTGGCCAATATGGTTATTTTTACAGACTGGGGGAAACAAGGTGTTACACTTCATGGTTGGTGAGTTACCTAGATTTTCAAGCTAGTGGGCCAAGCTATGTGGTGGAGGTGTTTCATAGCCTTGGGCTAGATGGGTAGTGCGTGCGCACTACATCACCTAATCCTTGTGATTATATGCCTGGTCACTGTGGATCAGTTTCCTGGTGTGCCAACCAGAGGTTACTAGTTCTTTTTGAACTAGATGTCAGATTTTGTGTGAGATGACGAGTTACTGGTTCTTTATGAACTAGATTCCAGATGTTATGTGAGTTGTCGAGTTACTAGTTCTTTATGAACTAGATGTCATATTCTGTGTGATGACAATTTCTACATGAGATGACAAGTTACTAGTTCTTTATGAACTAGATGACAAATTTTGTGTGAGATGGCAAGTTACTGGTCCTTTATGAACTAAATGCTAGATTATGTATGAGCTGGTGAGTTACCTAGTTATGTATGAACTAGTTGAATCCCCATGATGACATAAATACCAGAAGGATGATGAGACTCTAATGGTGATACTTATGACATGATCTGTTTGATCTTGATATAACATGTGTGGCTATGATACTTTTTACATGATCAGTTTGATCATGATATAGTTTGTGTGGATATGGTGATACTACCTGTAGACTAGTCTACAATACCATGTGATTCTTTCCCATACCATGTGAGATGGATGGATGTGTTTGATACCATTACATGAAGAATGTCTTAGTTAATACCTCCCTAGCTAATATGGAGTGTTGATGTTTTGGTAGTTGAGAGAGGTATTAACCTCCAAGTGTAACCTTTTTACTTAGAATAGAATATTCCATAAGTAATACAACCATTAAACAAATGTGTGGAAACCCTAGAAGAGAAGTCAGCCTTAAGAGAATATTAATAAAGTAATAGAAGGATCTAGAAAGAGAAGTCATCCCCACTAGGTAAAGTCACTTGGACAGGCTAGCATAAATAAGGAGGCACCTATATCATTTGCATAAACTCACTAAATCAACAAGAAGGGTGAAAATATAAGGAGCAATTGCAGTGGAAAATAGGGTGGAAGTCTAAGGAGCAATTGCAGTGGCAACTAGGGCACAATTTTGAGGAGTAGAAGTGACAATTAGGGTGCAAGTCTTTATGGTATCTCTTGTGTTCTTCTCTTGGTAAAGGTACACTTCTATTAATAGAGGTATGTTCTCTTGGTATTGTGTTTCTGCTGCAACAATGGTGTTTCTGGTTAGGGTTTATCAATTGGTTTTAGTGTGAACTTGCCGAAATCATTCTATCTAAGAAAAGTTCAGTGTGCTTGAGGGTGGCATAGTGAATGCCTATGGTGGGGTTAAAATGATGTGACATTGTCTATGGTTAAACAAGCATACCAAAATTTTAACATTGTCTTCCCACTTTTTCAACAAGTTGGGACAGTCTTCGGTGACATGCTCAGGACTATAGCAGTATGCACAAATCATGCACAGTTTGGTACAAAATATTGAGACATAAATGATTTCTCCATAGTTAAAACACGTGGGGGGTATACCTTCTCCTTCACCATATCCTCGACCATGACCATTCCCATATCCACCTTGGAACCTCCTTGGTATCCACCTCTTTCCACAATGTCGCGCTCACCACCCTTCTTCTCTTCCTGTACCCAGAATGCATCATGATTTTTATCTTGCATCAGCTAGAGTGAGCAACATTTATTGAAATCATGCCCAATGGATTTACAGAACTCAGAGAATGGAGTATGGTTCATCATTTGGTACTTCTAAAAAGTTGGGAAGCATGGTGGCACATGGCTCCACTGTCTGCATATCTTACATCACTATGTTTGCCCAGATGGAAATGGACTAGGTGCACTTGTTGCCACATAATTTGGCAGTATAGGGAATTCATCTCTACAATTCCCTTCTGAGTGACAGGTGGTACACCATATGTGATTGCACATGACCTTCATCTTATCCATATCTTGAAACTACATCGTCAAGTTTTCCAATTGCAACTGCAGCTACACCAAACTTGTTGATATCCCCATCCCTCCTAGCATTGCTTCTAGGAACATTGAAATTTATATCGCCTTTGCTTGAGTCATCACCTTCTGCTAGGTGAGAGGAACCCAGATATGGGGAAGTGACCCCACAATAAACCATTCTATGTGTTGCACATATTGGATTTGAAATGTCAGCCTATCCAATAAAATTTTAAACCGTTGGTCATAATCCCATACGGTCTCACCTTCCTTCTGCTTGATCTCCTTTATCTATGTGATACATTTGTATTCTGACTTAGGTTTCTAGAACTCCCTAAGAAGATCCTCCCTAAGAAGATCCTACATAATATCTACTAGGGACCTCGTCTTTCCCAATGACTTAGTGGCCTTGTACTTCATGTACCATGTTAAGGCTCTATCCCTAAACATGGTCTCCAGTTGCACGATATTTGTTCCATCGTCCATGATTATATTCATAGAATAGATTGCTTCACATGTAAACCAATGTTTCTGTACATCATCCTCACCCATTCTGTGGATCACATGTAGTCTCTGGGTATTGTCCTGATTTTCCATCCTCAAACTTGAGCTAGTTCCTCCTCTCTGACTAATAGGGATTTTCTTTCTCAACACCAATACTTCTTAGGGTGAACTAGTATTGAATTCCCCTTCTTCTTCAATCGTCTCTTTTCTTATATCTTCTTCTTCTCTCTCTTCTACTCTAATTTCTTCACTATCTGTTGTCCTTTATTCTTGATAAAAAATGCACAAGGGGGATGGTACAAAGGGGGGGTAATTCCATATTCTTCTAAAATATCTCGTGAGGTGACCCAACAATTTTCCTACTTGCAGTCACGCAAGACCATCTAATATTGCCAAGTTTTCTCCCCCATCACTATGGAATCCTCCATCTTCCTCTTGTTTCAGTGCTCCAACACGTTGCACTCTATATTCTTGTCCTATCTACGCACTACTACTTTGTGTGCTATCTATCTCTCCTAACAACACACCACTTCTCTATGCACCATCTTTTGCTCTTATCAGTGCACCACTACTCTTTGCTTCCTCTTCCTCTAAGGTTGCAACACTCTACAACAACCAAGGGGCAAGGACTTCGTCACCTAGACCCTTACTACTATCACTACCAATATCCCTACTGGACACCCTATTTTCAATGCTCCGCCTCTTATCGGGCCTATCCTCATCTATGCTCCACTCTGGCACAACCTACTCTTCTGCACTACCACCTGGTGTGGTTTCTTTTCTCTTCATCCTAGGTCCTACCCCTCATCGCGCGCCTCTGGCTAACTCTTTTCGACCTCTTTGCTCCATTTTTCTTATCTCAAAGCTTCTTGTGTGTCTCTCGACTCTTTTTCTTCTCTACTCCTCCAGGTCTATACCATTCCTCACCTCATCTCAACAATTTCTGGATCCTCCTCCACGAATACATTTTCTCACTTTTCCCCATCTTTGCAAGATCCCCCACCAATTTTAGGGGAGTTTACTGAGTCGTTCGTTCGAGATCCATTCACATCAACCCTTTCTCCACGAACATCATCTTTATCTGTAGCGGAAGTTCTTTTAGCATCCACTTCCTTGGACCTTCTGCGAACTTTCTTTCATCCTCGTTGAAAGAATCAATGTACTCCACAACAAACACAACATTGTAGCCTTCTTTTACTCGAGAAAACTAGAAGTCAATAGCTTGAGTCCACTTATTATCTAACACTTTAAATATTTCAATCTTGTCTTGATCCCAGACCACTAGTTCCAAAGGCCACATAGTATAATTGGTACTAGTCTGCCTTTTTATCCATTCATACAACAAACAAGGAAATTCAACAAACAAAAGCTCATTCATATCCGTGTAAAGATAGTCATCTTTCCATTTCTTCACATTCACTTTCAATCCCTAAGTTTCTTGCAGGGAAAAATCATGCTCTTTCACAGTCAACCAGTCTTGAATTTCCTCTCGAGATGGATGCTACGTCATCTCTTTCCTTCATCATTCCATTCAATACTTTTCAGGTCCCAACAACAGAACCATATGTTTGTTTTTTGTTCCATTCTTACGTGTGTCCTTCTTATTGTTGCGGATTTTATACCCAGGTTTCATCCATAGTTGACCCAAAAAATCTCAATAGCATAGACATATCAATCCTCAGCCAAGGCCGAGGAAGGTCTTACAAGGATAATAGAAACCATAAGGTATTGTGATAGGGATGAAGGTTAAACACACAAAGATCCATCGGGAATGGAATTCATGCAATTCATAGCTGGAAATTCGTTAGGACTAAGAAGTAAAAAAATATACACACATATCCAAATAATACATGATGGAAACAAAATAGATCATAACTGGCACATGTTTATTACGAGAGCCATTCCATTACAACAAAGGAATACATTAAGCATTCTATATATGACAACCACAAAACTTCATATCTTCATTTATATAAATCCCTAGAAACACAAAATACTACACAATGCACATTCTCTGAAGACTTCAGATATATGACAGACTCAACATTATATTAAGAAGAATTACAGTATTACAAAAGGCTCAGATAAAGCTCGATACCAACAAGTCAATGAATCTCATATAAACATATAGCTCTACAACTATGCATTATCCAACTATCTAGCCAACCCCAATTCTAATAATGATGCTTCCACTTATATCTTTCTCTTCTCAAGAGCTCTGTATCTTTCTACTTTGCTCCACTTGTTCCACTGAAAAATTTCCTCGCTCACTTATGGCACCTTCCTGCAGTCCATGTAGCCTTCAGGAATAGGGGAAATATTAATGTCCCTTCCAACTCATCTTTTGTCAGCTCCACGATCCCTTGTGTTGTTGGTGATAATCATTCGAGAGGACTTATAGATCATTCATTTCTTGATTATAGTGTGTGTCTTCTTTATTCTTGGTGCACATCAAAACTCGAACCACTATGTGTTATCATAGAATTTGTACTTGCCAAAGGAAGATGTTCTCAAAATTGTTTGATCAATCAACACTTGTAATGGGTAGACTAGTGCCTTCTAGGGTAATGGAGTCAATGATGGCGGAAAAAAACCTTAGAGGAAAATATCAATAACAATATTTATCCAAATGGGATGGAGAGGATGAGAGAGGTGTTGGTAGCCCAAGGCCTAAAAAATCCAAGTCCTAGAGATAATTGCGAGAAAGTAATAAAAATCAGGCCCTAGCGATTTCTCTTTTCCTTAGACAAATTTAAATAAAATATGCAATAGGAAACGAAGTATGGTTACTAGAGTGCTACAATGGTAGGACTCTATTATCTACTTCTATATAGGTTGCTTTCAAGAAATCTTAGCAAGTGGAAGATTATAGAGAAAAAGATAGTAAGATATGTCTTTCTCCTAGGGTTTCAAGCAAACAATTTCATAATCTTTGACATGAAAAAGGTAAATTCACCATAAGCATTCATTCATAATAAATAAATTCATATTTGTTTCTTACTTCACCAAGAATAATCAATCATAAACCCTAGTTGAAGATCCTCCACATGAAAATTTTCCAAAATACACCAAGATTTGCCTCCCCAAAAGTTGTACACCACTTAATTTCAGCCAATAACCCTTAAAGACGACTGAATTTTAGACCACCTCTTGTGTGTTGAGTGAATGATGAAACAATGAGAGTTTTATCTCTCTATTTATAAAATACTTATGACCTATAATTAAATTTAGGTCATCAAAAGGCCAACATGGCCAAATTACATGAAAAATCGAGTTTTTACACAAATTCAAATAATTAAACCTTAAAATCACTTTAGAGGTGACGTCATTCCCTTCTAGGGTGATGTTGAGCCTCCTGGGTGGAACGTGGGGCCCCATCTGCAAAATGTTAGGCCTCCCAAGGCCCTGGATGATGCCACACATGCCAATTATCACACAACTACCTCCATAATGCCAATCCTGACACCTGGTGACATCTAGGGCCACAAAGGTGACATCATGGGCCTTCCAAGGCCAATGTCCAGGTGGAAGAGTAAGATCCCCCTGGGTCTAGGTCTGCCAAAGTGTCTTCAGTGAAAATTCCTTCTTTCTTCTGGGTGCAAGTCTTTGACATCTCTCTACCCCTGGCTGGGGTCACAACATCCATCTATTGGATTTCATCCTCATGGAGGTCTGAGCTAATCATCTCCCCATATGTACCTATCCACCGAGAAAATTCTCGCAGCAGCAAAAAGTACACCCTACATGGGCTCATAAGTCACATGGATCATAGAAATGTCAATCACATCTAATAATCAAATTACCCGAACATGTGCATCAAACCCCCCTTTACCCAGACAAATGCTCAAAGAAATTATGCAATTTAACAAGTCAGGTTTGGAGAAGGTCTCAGGATGTCCTATTGGGGTAAATCTCCTTAAGTTTGGGGTGTTTTCCAGGTGTGAATCAATCTAGGTCATTGTAAGTGTGTGTGAAGTGGCATAGGGGAGATGTTTGGGTAGAGTGTGTAGTGATAACAAGGAAATGTAGCTCTTTCTTATGGGTGCCTCTATAGAGGGAGAGATTCACCTTATCATGGATGCCTTTGTTTCCCATCCCATTTAATTCCTTTTATTCTTAGTCTTATCACTCTTTTGATTTTGTTTTCAAGTGAAAAGTTGGGGGACACTGTCCTGGCATGGTGACCAGAGGTGACAACATTACCCACAATCATTTCACGAAAATGAGAAGGTTGGCTCGTGATGAGGCCCCCTTTCTCTTGGCTATGCCACCAACAGCCACTACACTAGATAGGTGACCAGATAGATGGTAGTGTCATACCGCTACATGCCCATGGACAAAATAGGTCGGATCGTGATGAGACCTGTTGGCATAGGGGCAGACCTAGGGTTCAGCTCCAAGAGCACACCAACAAGCCCTAACTACTGGCAATTTCGGCTACACCTGCGAAGCATATGTAGTCTCACCCGAAGCAGCTATGGGGAGGTTGCAAGATAGAGATGTCTACAACCAAGGGAAATTTCAAGTGGATCTAATACAAGAATAGTACAACATGTATATATCACTTATCAACTTAGATCTATTCCATACATCTTATCATATCTACCGCAGTATTGCAATAAAAATGTATCAAATGATAATAATAGAGCATCAATCACACTTAACACAAAGTATATGTGGTTCACCCTCTCTCTAGGGCTACTCCCACAAAACTGTGCTTTATAATATATTAAGATGAAAGCATATAGTTCTAATATGCCCTCTTAGCTAACATATCTCCTCTCTTCTTCTCTCTATCTCTCCCCTTCCTACGCACCGAGCTGTAGGACTTGACCTTTGCACCCAGCTAAAGGTCTTACAATATCAGAAGGCTCTCACTCTTAGCTCTTCTCTCTCACACAATATTATCCATTCAATCACACAATGACAAAGAAACAACATTACACCCACTAGATAGAACCTCCTTCCCTCTTGTAGGTTCTTATTTATACATTACAATATCTCACCGACATCCTTAGGTTGAAACCTAGGTGTCAAAACCTTAGATACCAAAACCCTAGGTGTCTAAAACCCTAGGTCAACTTGACCTGCACTTTCAGGGCTTCGCCAACCTGTCTTTCCTTCCTTCTTGCACGGTGCTCCAAAGCATTTGATGGTGGCTTCTTCCTCTTGTTGAGATTTCCACAATCCTTCTTTCTTGTTGATTTGTCATTCTCGATATCCCCATCCAACGACTTTCTTTCTCGGACTTCACTCTGTCTTTTCTGCTCTTTTGCTCACTTTGACCCAGTAACATTCACCGTGTCTTCCACGAAGTTCACATTTTGCCTTTTCTCCCTTGTTCTTCACTTACTACTGTAACCAAGGGCCAACAGGCCCCCAACACTCACTTGTGACTCATCGTGAGGCACTTTAGGTCTGATATTTCTATTTTACTTCGACTTCAGACTATGCACTGCAACCTTTTCTTTCCTCTTTATGCCTCCTCTCGTTCTCCTATGTAGACTGTCTTTTCTGTGTCTGGTACCCATTTTCAACTACACCTGGTACCTAGACCCTTTTTCTTATTATTTTACTTAGATATGTGAGGTATCTGGTTTTCATAGTACAAATTCAGCAGGCTCCCATTCACTAATCCATCCTTCCATTTCTCCCTTCAAAGTCTTCAACTGTGCAGCTCCTCCTTCTGTAACATAGGCAATCTCATATGGCCTGAGCCAATGCGTTCTGAACTTCCTAGGATGCTTGATGAACTTACTGTCATATACCAGCACTAAATCACCTTGCTTGAATGCCTTCTTCTTGATGTGTCTGTCATGATAGGCCTTCTCTCTTTCCTTCTATACTTGTTGATGGAATCCTGCAATAAATCTGTCTTCTTCGAGTTCGACCAACTGCGCGAGCCTCTCTTGAACAGTGCCAACGTCATCCATATCTGTAAAGGCAACAATTATTCAGCTTGGCACTAGGTATTCCATTGGGACAATGACTTTGAGGCCATGAACCAACTTGAAAGGGGTTTGCATTGTTAATTTTTTACAAGTGGTTCTATAGGCCCAAAGTACTATTGGTACTCATAAATCCCATTCATCCCTATTCACACTGCATATCTTCATCAGTGCTATCTCCAAGATCTTGTTGAATGCTTCCACTATCCCATTTTCTTGTGGATGGTAAGGTGTGCTCTTATGGTGATGAATTGCAAATTCCTCAGTCAAGGATTCAACTATTTTATTTATGAAATGTGTGCCTTGATCACTCATAACGATCTTTGGGCATCCAAACATGGTTATGATGTCGTCAAATATGAAGCGCACAACCGTATTTTCACTACAGTCCTTAACATATCTCGCTTCATCCCATCTGGTCAAGTATTATGTTGTTGTAACTATGTACCTTGCTCCTATGCGCTTCCCTAGCGGGTTTATAGGTCCCACTAAATCAATGGCCCATTTCTCGAATGCTTGTAGGGTTAGTTGTGGTGCTAGTGGAATTTCATCTCTTTTGGAAGTTTTCCCAACTCTTTGGCATACATCGCAGTCTCTGTAATAGTCTTTAGCATCCCTGTGTAATGTACGCCACCAAAGGCTAGCTCTAAGAACCTTTTGCATAGTTGCCTTCTCTGTGTAATGTTCTCCTACGATGCCTTCATGAGCTTTCGCGAGGATCATCGGTCGTTCTTCCTCCATAAAAAATCTTCTCAATATCTCATCAGGTCCCATCTTGTATAGTTGTCTATCTATAAGTGAAAAGTTAGCAGCATGCACGACTATTTGTTTCTTCTGAGGAATTTTGTACTGGCTAGGGTCCATTTCGATTGACAGGAACTGGACTATCTCTGCGAAGTGGTCATCAATATTTCTAATGGCCATGTTCCAACCTTGACAAGTGGTCAAGGCCTTTGTTCATTCTTCCTGGATTTACTATGATCTCAAAGTCATATTCCTGAAATAGAAGAAGCCATCTGCATATTCTCCCCCCCAACACTGGCTTGTTGACTAGGTATTTCAGCACAGAGTGACCAGTAAACATTTTAAAGTGTCCTCCCAATAAGTAGTGGCAGAATTTCTACAGCGCATACACCATGGCTAACCCTTCTCTCTCAGTGGTGGTGTAGTTGACCTTTGCAGTTGATAGCTTCCTGCTAGAAAAAGCTAATGTATGGTCAATATCTTCTTCACTCGGTTGTGCTAACACAACTCCTAATTCAATGGAAGATGCATCGACATGTACGTGAAATTCCCTGCTCCAATCTGGGAAGACTAGAATGGGAACAGTAACCATTTTATGTTTCAGTGTGTCAAAGCTCTGGTGGCACTCTTCTGTCCATTGAAACTGACAATCTTTCTTCAACAACTTCTCCATGGGTGTTGTAATTTGGGCATATCCTTTAATGAACTTCCTATAGTATCCTGTGTGTCCCAACACAGTGCGCAACTGTTTGACTGAAGTTGGAGGGGGTAGATCAACTATAATGGCAATTTTAGATGGATCTACCAACAATCCTTGCTTGCATACAATATGAACTAAGAGCACTCCAAATGGTGAGAAGAAGATGCACTTCTTCATATTCAAGGCAATTTGACACTGCCTGCATTTATCCAACATTAGCCTTAGACATTCAATATGGTTTTTCAATAGGCTAAAAACAGTCCAATCATCAAAATATGCTTCTATAAATTTATGCAAAAACTCCTTGAATGCTTCGACCACCACTTTGGAAAACATGGTTGGGGCATTCTTCAATCCAAATGGAATCACTGTATACTGGTAGGATCCCCATTCTGTTGCAAATGTGGTCTTGTGGCGATCTTCCTTGGAAATCTAGATCTGATGGTATCCTGAAAAATCCATCTGTAAAAGAATATACTTCCTGGCCTCCCACATTATCTAACACTTAGTCGGTGAACGGTGTAGGGAAGGGATCATGCAAACATGTATCATTCAGCTTCCTAAGATCTACGCATATCCTTATCTCTCCTATCTTCTTGTCTTGCACCACCATAGGGCTAATCCATTATGATTCCTCCACGGGTTCTATAATTTCTGCTTCCAGCATCCGATCGAGCTCAATGTTCACTTTATCCTTATATTTGGGGTTCAGTCTGTAGGGTCTCTGTTTGACTATTCTTGCATCTGGTTTCAAAGGGATCCACATCTCTCTCATAGGCCCTTTAATGACCTTCATATCAGTGAACTTGGTTGGAAACAAGTCCTGATATTCATGCAGTAATTCTATAATCTTGTCAATAGTGGAAACATCCCAATAATCTCCAACATTGGCAAGATTCGGTGTATGTTCTGTTCCAATATTGACCTTCTTAATCTTGATTGGTTGTCCAATGAATGGTAACTCAACTCCTGGTCCTTCCATGTCTCTTTGGCCTTCCGTTTCTGCGATGTTCACCTTTCTTGGATCATCATCTTCATCAGCGTTGATGTTGTAACAACCTTGCAATTTCTGTAGAGGCGCAGTCCATTTGTCCTCTTCTTACTCCAAAGGGAGGTTAGATGCATCCTTGAATACTTTATGTCTTATAATCTGCAATGCTTGATCTACTGAAGGATATTGACTTTCAAATAAGAAGGTGGTTACAAAATTCTGAGTCATACCTTCCCAATATGTAGTGATGAGGCACAAATTTTCTTGAAGGTACCAGTTGATAGGTGTCATGTCCAGTGCGTTAATGAATTTGTGCACCCACTGCTCTTGAGGGACGTTTCTCTAGGTTTCCTCGCAACTTCGCACATGGTCCTTTGGGCAGCTTTGACCTGTGTACCAAACTTCGCAGCCTTCTACTTGTGCTGAGAACTGCGCTGTCATCAAGGTACGACATTGTACCCAATATTTAATGTTGTTTTTGTGTGTCCCCCACCATCTTTCTAGGGTTTCTTTCAGGGCCTCATCCATCACCAACAATATTTGTTTCATTGGGACACTTTGTTCAAAGCCCAAAAAGAAGGTTTCTAAAGGATTCATACCATCAAAGGTAGGTAAGTTACTTACTGTTGTGCCGATCCATGGAACTTCTCTGGTTAATATAGCACATATTCTTGTAGATACTTCATACATTTTATTCTGCCAGTTTTCCAATGCTTCTTCTGAGTTTGATGAACTTGCGTTGTCACTTTTCCAGCTTAGGTTTCCATCAGTCGTAGGATTAATGTAATTCTGTTGTTTGGATATTAATTTGTATATGTTTTCCATTTCATATTCACGGTATTATTCTCTGATGGGCTCTGTGTATCTCTGACCTTCATCTGGATCTAAGGGTGCAATGACCCTAAGGCCATATCTTTCAAACGTCATTTGTCTTTTCTTTAGGTCAACCACAGTGGAATTATTGAAAGCCCAATCAATTCCTAACAGTGCAGGGTAAGGACAACTATCATCAACTATTTCAATTACCTCAAAATATGCAAACATTCTTACTCCCTCGATGTCCACAGGGACATGTTCCAGTCTACCAAAGGGGCTTACAGCTTGTTGATTATTCATTCTAAGCCTGATAGGGGAATAGATCAACTTAGGTTTTCCCATTAGTGCCCAGGTTTTCTTCGTCATGACATTGACCTCCGACCCTAAGTCGAGGACCACATAGTCTATATCATATTCTCTTATCTGAGCATTCAAATGTAATTCCTTATTTTTCCTTCTCTTTTTATCGATTTGGTGTACTTCCCTATTCAGTAAGGGGTCTATATTTCCTAGCTCACATTGTCTGATTAAATTTTGTAGTTCTTGGACAATGCTCTCATCCTGAATCAACTTAATACAAGTATATAGAAATTCCATGAGCTTGCTTACCTCTTTTCCTTCTCTTGGTGAAGAAGACTGATCAAATGCTTGAGGCATTCCATATTCTCTCACTTCTAGTCGTGTTTTTGATGAAGAGCCTTGGTTTTCTTTGAGCTCTTTTCTTGCCTCCTCAAATAATTGTCTTTCTTTCTTTGCATCAAAAGTCTGGGTATTCTTTGTAGCTTTCCTGACTCCTAAGTCTTTTGTAGTCTTTCCTTGGGTCAGTCTGTATTCTACAGTAGTAGCTCCTCCTCTGGTTATAACAACGACTCTAGGGTCTTCTCCACGAGGTTCAACATATATCAGTTGTACTTGTGGGTTCTACTGAGGTCCTCGTCTCTCCTAAAGCTTAGTCAGCAATGTTGGACATTCCTCGATAATGTGTTCGAAAGATTTGCAATAGATGCAAGTAGTGAAAGGGTTCTGATAGTCCCTTGCAAGGTGTTAGGTTGTGCATAGTTGTAGGAGATGATCTGTCCTTGGCCTCGACCCATACCTCCTCCTCGTCTCGTCCTCTGAATCCATTGTGAGGGTTGAAGTTTCCTCTCCCAGGGGAGTTGTATTGCATAGTGTTTCCCTCTTGTTGTACTTCGCCTTGAATTTTGTATATATCTCTTGAACTTTCATGCATGAGATCGTAAGCCCTACAATCCCTATCATCATGTCCCACAAAATTACAGAACGTGCAATATAAATTTGTGGGTGTCTGAACATATTTTTGCATGTAATAGCACTCACCAGTACGATGTCTATTTTGGCATACTTCGCACCAGGGTAAGGTGACTTTATTCAAATGGCTCGGAGCTCCAGAGGTCAAGTATTCATGGAATAGAGGACAGTGTTTCTTGTCATGGCCCTCTGATCTGCATCTGACACACCAGATTGCTTCTATTTTATCTTTTCCCTTGTATTTCTTCATATCTTCAACCTGCAGGGACAAACTAGTTAGCTGACTCAAGATCTGGCTCATACCTTAATTGGATTCTCCCATAGGGGTTGATTCTAGCTTCATAGTGATCTCCAACACCTCGACCTGTGAATCAATCTTCTATTGCATCAGAGGAACTATGATGTGTGGTAACAAGGCAGCAATGAACCACTATTTGTTCTGCTCATCTGGGATCTGAAAATTCAATCGACATGTTAAGGTCTTAAATCTTTGGTCGAACTCCCAGACAGGCTCATCTACCTTCTATTTGATCTCTTTCATCTCTGTAATACACTGTGACTCTGACTTGGGTTTCTTGAACTCTGCAATCAACGCATTCTTGATTTCATTTAGTGGCTTAGGTTGTGCAAGTCCTTGGACAAGCTTCATGTACCAGCTTAGTGTGCAGTCTCGAAGGGTAGTACTAAACTAGGTTCTTTTAATTGCTTCGTCGGTGACATTTTTAATATTCCATATGGCTTCACATAGGAACCAGTGCTGATCAGGGTCTTCAGACCCATCTCCCCTAAAGATAGGGAGCCTCATCTCTTCTACCATAGATCTTCCTAGGTTTCCTGTCTGAGTATGTGGTGGACTACTAGTGATAGTGCTCTGAACACTTTGGTGACTTGGATTACTCTGATTTCTTAATGTCGTTGAGACAACAGGAGGATTAATAGTACTTACCTCATCAGTTTGTACAGTTCCTGAAGTTTCTAGCTCGTCTCGGCGAGGTTCTTCAACTTCCTCTTCCTCTACCCTAACGGGTTCTGAATGCTCTTCATTCGTTAGGTCTGCCTCTTCTCCACTGTAGTAACCTTCATCCCCATAGTTATGCTTAAATAAGTTTGCAAGATGAACTTCTCTGAATTCTCTCCCACTGTGCGTATGTCCAGCCTCTGTGTCACTATTGCTGTCCAAATTTTTGAAAATTATATTTTTCCAAATCCCACCAATCTACTAGACCTTCAATATGTTCTTCTCATGCAACAACATCTTGATCCTCAACTTCAGAAAATGTAAAAATTTTCCTCTGGGTCCCTTGAAGAAATATCTCTCTACTTGGCTATGTGACTCTACTCTGTCAACAACAAACTTGGTGATGTACCCTCCAATGGTGCTATCAAACAAATGATCTACTTCTTGTGACATGGAATTATCAACTCTCTTGACCTTCTTGATCAACACCGACGTCCAAACTATAGGAGGTCTAGATCTGATCTCAAACTGGGTATCTGCTAACCTAGATAACCACTTATATAGCTCCTGATGGATTCCTCCAAAGAAAATCTCATGTATATCGGTAAAGATATATCTCTCCAACCAATACTCTGTGCTAAGATTAGGGTTCTTGTTCTAGACTTCAGCGAAGTCCTTCTCTTGATCCTCTATCCACTTTTGAATGTCTATCTTTGATGGGAACGACCTTGACATTCCCTCAAGAAGATTCTTTTCCTGACAACGAAACCATTTGTTGGCACAGGGGCAGACCCAGGGCTCATCTCCAAGAGTGCACCAACAAGCCCTAACTACTGGCCCTTTCAACTACACCTGTGAAGCATATGCAGTCTCACCCAAAGGACCTATGGGGGGGTTGCAGGACAGAGATGTCTACAACCAAGGGAAATGTCAAGTGGATCTAATACTAGAACAGTACAACATGCATATATCACTTATCATCTTATATCTATTCCATACATATTATTAGATCTACCACAGTATTTCAATAACATTGTATCAAATGATAAGAACAGAGCATCAATCACACATAACACAAAGTATACGTGGTTCACCCTCTCTCTAGGGCTACATCCACATAACTGTGCTTTATAATATATTAAGATGAAAGCATACAGTTCTGATCTATGCTCTTAGCTAATAGATCTTCTCTCTTCTTCTCTCTATCTCTCCCCTTCCTATGCACCCAGCTGCAAGACTTGACCTTTGCACCCAGCTAAAGGTCTTACAATATCATAAGGCTCTCACTCTTAGCTCTTCTCTCTCACACAATATTACCCATTCAATCACACAATGACAAAGACAACAACATTACACCCACTAGATCGAACCTCCTTCCCTCTTGTAGGTTCTTATTTATACATTACAATATCTCACCGACATCCTTAGACTGAAACCTAGGTTTCAAAACCCTAGATACCAAAACCCTAGGTGTCTAAAACCCTAGGTCAACTTGACCTGCGTTTTCAGGGCTTTGCCAACCTGTTTTTCCTTCCTTCTCATGCGGTGCTCCAAAGCATCTGATGGTGGCTTCTTCATCTTTCTGAGATGTCCATGATCCTTCTTTCTTGTTGATCTATCATTCTCGATCTCCTCATCCAATGGCTTGATTTCTTGGACTTCACTCCGTCTTTTCTGCTCTTTTTCTCACTTCAACCCAGTAACAGTCATTGTGTCTTCCGCGAAGTTTGCATTTTTCCTTTTCTCCCTTGTTCTTCGCTTACTTCCGTAACAAAGGGCCAACAAGACCTCCCATCCACCAACTAGTACCTTGAGTTTGATTATCTTATGGGTCCTCTTTTCTTACTGAGAAGCCTTTTATTGATTTCTTGAGAATCCCTGGGCTAATCATCTCAAAGGTTTCATCTTTGGATTTTAACTCTTGCCAGCTACTTTTACCCTCTGGGCCTTTAGCCCCTTCTTCCCACAAGGCAAGTTACAACCCTTCCTAGCATGGAAAACACAATGCCCGAACCAAGGTAGGGGGAGATGAGGGGAATAAGGATGGAAAGTAGTAAGTATGGAGGGAATGGACAATGACCTTTCATAGACCCACCCAGTGGAAAATCTTCCGAAATGGGAATCATCTTACTAGGGAATTATGTCACCTTCCCAGGTATGAACAAGTTAAATAGCATAATTTCCAATCAAATGAAGGGGAATTCAATTCAACATATTCAAGTGCTTCAAAAATCAGAGTGACACATACCATGATACCTGGACTGATTAACTCATGGAGAAAAAATTATTGTCGCTTTAGGACTAGGATGGTGGGATGGATGTTGTTGTTGCTAATAGATGGGTTGCACTGAAGAAAAGATGGGCCCTTCGGGGCCATGCTCAAGCCATCCAACTCTCAATACTCCATGTCTAGGACTTGTGGCCCTCGAGACATAATATCCTTAGTTATCCCTAGGATAGGGGATAACATATGGCTCCAACTCAGGGACATGTGATCATCGTAGAGTGCATGAGAACCTCAACATCTCTGGTATAAACTGTATCTGCTAGATCTCAAGAAATGTATCAGTAATCATCAAGGTGGTGATATCATCCCTCACTCATATATGATATAATGGAATAAAAATAAGAATGCATATATTCAAAATGAAACAATACAGAATGAAACTACACTACACTAGCATGATATGCAGATGGTATATACAATGGATGCAAATTACTAACTTACCTCTACTTACTTGTTGGTTGAATGCTAGGTGTATTCAAATAACCAGTGAAACCATCCTAGAAATATCTCATAATACCTGCCTCTGTGCTTCATCATAAACCGAAACAATGATAAGCCAAGCACAAAAATAACATGAGTTATAAAATTTATTGCATCATCGTAAATCGTAAATTCTAGCTCATGGAGGCGGGAGGGATGGACAAAATTATGCCAAGTCACACTCTTAGGAAATTGCTCAATCCATCTCAGAAAGGGGTCGTAAAAAATCAAAGGTTCAAAAGACTGAGTCAAAGAGCCTAAAGGTTGGCTACCTTGGACATCTTCACATCCTGAGGTTTGGGAAGGGATAAGTAAGAACCTAGAGGATGAATCACAATTTCTTAAGGGAAGGCTAAAAGACTGAGATAATAAATTTATTCTTAAGGTATTCAAGCTATGCTTGAATTCTAAAAGTAGGTTTTTCCCTGGACAAAACTTAAGACAAAGGACATGTTTCTGAACTATGCCTTTAGCAACATAGCAAGATAAAGTAGTATAAGGGATATGGAAAACCTTGTCACAAGGATCCTTATCTGGGCATGCAATATCGTCACCTTTATCAATATCTGAGCACAACGATGGTTGATAATCTTCTACATGGAATAAATTCAAGTGCTCAAATGAATACTCATCAAAATTCTCAAGGTATGACCAAAAATCATCATGAGAGCACAGAGCTAGGTCACCCTTGGTTGCTTGGAAATCATTTTCAACCACGTCATCTCCTTGTTGCCAAATGTCAAAATTAGTAGTAACCTCATAAGATAGTTGTAAAGGAAACTTTTGGAAATGAACCTCAAGGTCGTAAATGGGATCCCCATCATATCCAATCACATCCCATTTATGTTTTCTGACATGTATGAACTCATCAATATTATCAACAAAGTTATCACATTTATCATAACATGAAGGGCTTAAAACATCCAAGGGCTCTCATACAAAACTCTAATCAAAGAGATCTCAGTACAATACAATCGTCTCACACTGTCATACAAAACTCAGCAAATACATGTGCCAACATTCTGTCTCCAGACAACCTGCCTCCTCTACACAATCCCTGCAATTAGAATTCTCACAATGAATTCGAATTACCTAGTTTGCACATGCTCATGAGAATATCCACTGCATGTGTGATTGCATGAGTGCACTTCACTCAAATCACAACTGATAGCCAAACTGTCCCTTTCACCTGTTATCTCAACTAGGTCTCCACTGGATCTGACATGCATGTAGTTAACCGTGGTGAATCTTCAGTTGCATGTGAGTTCACTGATTTGAAATAATTAATAATTAATTCACTGAACTCTCACTAGTGTAAGTTCAGTTACAACTAGCACAATTGGGCTTAACTCACTTAATTGAGTTAAACTACTTCACAACTCTCATAACTACACTTATAACTCTGTTACAACTTCAAGTCACCTCCATGTCTTACCAACCAACCTTGGAACTCGAATTTCCCATAGTTAACTGATTTTCCATTTCAGTTAATTATTTCAAGTAATTATGAGATAATAGATTAATATTTATTGTCCAATTTATTTAAGGGAAAAGTAAATTAG
>JZKD02S1290284.1:629329-649628 GCA_000966675.3 Picea glauca | reverse complement strand
AAGTAAATTAGACACATGTTTCTTGTTGACTTTTCAACACTCCCTCTCAACAAGAAATGGATTATCCTTCACCCCAATCCTGTCTCTATGATATTCGAATTTGCTCCTAGTGAGCGCCTTCGTCAGAATGTCTGCATCCCGATCTTCCGTAGGAATGAATTGAAGCAACATGATCTTCCGCTGCACACAATCTCTAAGATGATGATACCAGATATCTATATGATTAGATCTGTCATGAAACACATGATTAATAGAGAGTTTAATGAAACTCTGATTATCACAATGAATAATTGTCGGATCTAAATGAGAACCAAACAAACCAACCAAGATCTTTTTCATCCAGATAGCCTCACATGTAGCTTGACTCCCTGCCATGTATTTCGTTTCCGCTGAACTGAGTGCCACAGATATTTGTTTCCTACTGTACCAAGAAACAACTGTAGATCCGATACTAAATATCCCCCCTGATGTGCTCTTTCTATCCATTGGGCTGCCCACCCAATCTGCATCTATGAATCCATGCAACTTCACCTCATCCATCTGTCTGTACCATAATCCATACTCAGATGTTCCCTTCAGATATCTCAGGACATGCTTACCTGCCTTCCAAAAGAGTTTGGTAGGCTTAACCATCGCTTAACTTAGCTGGTTAATCGCATAACAAATGTCTGGTCACGTGTTCACTAAATACATTAGCAAACCTACTAACTGTCGATAGACAGTAGCATCCACTACCTCTCCAGAAGTAGCATCCTCTTTCCTCCAGTTTCCTGGAAGAGGAGTATCCATGGGTTTGCAGCCTTCCATGTGAAACTTACCCAGTATCTCCCTTGCATACTTGCCTTGAGACACAAAAAGTTCACCATCTCGCTGCCATATTTCCAATCCAAGGAAATAATAAAGAAGGCCCAAATCCTTCATCTCGAACTCCTTTGCAAGGTCATCCTTGCATGAGTGTATCAAATGCTCATCACCAGTCAGTATTAAATCATCAACATAGATAACAATGATTAAAATCTTACCCTCCACCAAAATTTGGTATAGGTTTGCATCCGCTTCACTTTTGGTGAAGCCCAATCCAGTGAAATAGTTGTCTATCTGAGTGTACCAAGCACGAGGTGCTTACTTCAGCCCATACAGTGCTCTCTTGAGTTTTCACACATGCGACTCCCTGTCAAAGGTCTCAAAACCTTCTGGTTGTTCAATGTACACTTCTTCCTCAATGATCCCATTGAGAAACATAGTTTTTACATCCATCTGATGAATGTGCCAGCCCATCTGCGATGAGATTGCAAGGATGGATCTTATGGAAGAGTACCTTGTGATAGGTGCAAAGGTCTCATCATAATCTATCCCCTCGATCTGTGAAAAGCCTCGGACCACAAACCTGGCCTTGTATTTCTCAACACTCCCATCAACAACTTGCTTTACCTTGTAGATCCATCTTGAACCTACCACTGATTTGTCGACCGGTCTTGGGACAATTTCCCATGCACTGTTTTTGACAATGGATTCATACTCCTCTACCATTGCATCAACCCAAGTGGGATCCTGCACTGCTTCCTGAAAGCAAGATGGTTCAGTCACAATACATTTTCTCATGAGAGACATGTATCCAGTGAATCGATCAGGAGACTGTCTCTGTCTGCACTGTGAAGTAGGGGCTCCTACATTCTGTGTAGCATCTAGTCTCAATCTGTCAGCTTTCGTGGTGCGCTTTCTGGAATTTTTGATGGATGGATCTGCTTGAGTGGTTTCCTCCACTCCATGAACCTCCTCATGTGGCTGATCCACATCTTGAGACTCATATTTGGGAACCAACAGTTCCTCTTCTGCATGCAAGTCTAGCTCCCTCTCAAGCGACAACTACATGGATTTCCCCTCATTGAATTTTATATCCCATCGCATAACAATCATCTTACTGTTAGAAAAATACAGACGATAATTGTGGGGTGTTTCTGTGTACCCCACAAATATCCCAACTTCAGTAGTTGGTTCCAGCTTCTTCTTGGAATCCTTGGTCACATGCACATAAACAGATGAGCCAAAATTTTTAAAATGAGAAACATCATGTTTCTTACCAGTGAAAGCTTCTTCAGGTGTACTCATGCCAAGTATTCTATGAGGACAACAGTTTTGCACATAAACCACAGTATTGCATGCTTCTTCCCACAAATACATTGGTAGGCCCTGATCATGTAACATCGCTCATTCAACACCCATGATCATTATGTTCTTCCTCTCCGCGACCCCATTTTGTTGTGGGTTATGAGGCACTATGAGTTCTCTTCGAATTCCCTCTTTGCTGTAGAAGTCTTTGATTCGTTAGAGATGTATTCTCCACCATTATCGCTCCTTAGAGCTTTCACTTTCTTCCCCAACTCTTTCTCCACCAATGATTTAAACTCACAGAACTTTGAGAATGTTTGATCCTTCTTTTGCATGAAGAATATCCATCATTTACGAGAAAAGTCATCAACAAAAATAACATAATGCCTATGTTTTGTTTTTGAAGCAACCGGGAATGGTCCACACACATCTGTGTGAATTCTCTCCAGGATCACTGAAGCACAGTTCTCCTTTTCATGAAATATGGACTTTACATACTTCCCCAGGGTGCACCCATTGCACTGATCTAACTAAGAAAGTGTTCCCATTGGAATTCCAGTAGATATTTGTTGCATGATCTTCAAGGCTCCATGATGAAGATGGCCCAATCGCATGTGCTATAATTCACCCTCATCCGAGATCACCACTTGTTCTTCCTTTCCCACCATGTCACCACAACCATCTACCTCCAACATGTAGAGATTATTAACTTGAATGCCTATCTTCTTGACTTGAACCGTTGCTTTATGTCACAGGAAATATTTTCCATCATTGAAAACAACGTCATAGCCCTTGTCCTCCAACATTGTGACTGAGACCAGGTTTTTCTTCAGACCTGGAACATGCATAACATTTTTCAATTGAAATGGTTTACCTCACTCCCTCTAAAATGTGATGGTACCAATGCTAGTCGCACTGTACCATCCATCGTCACCCATCTCTATATGAATTATGAGATCTTTCTCCTCCAAGTCACTGAAAGACTCTTTATCTCCCATCATATGGTAGGAAGCGTCACTATCCAAATACCACACTGATCTCGATGCACTTGAAGCCATGCATGCGATCAAAGAGAAGTCAAGTTAAAATTTTGAGACAAGAGCCTCACCAGTTGCAGCTCCAACAACCATCTTGTTCTTCCTCTTCCATGGATAGTTAGTAGCGAGATGCCCATGTTCGTGATAGTGAAAACACTTCGCTTTGGATAAATCCAACTTCTTGACTTTAGACTCAGATTTTGAATGGAATTTCTTCCCTTTCCCTTTCCTTTCCTTGGCATTCAAAGCACAATCCTCTTCATCATCACGCTTTGATGAAGATCCATCTCTGGTGTTCCGCCTGAACTCCTCCTGCACTAGATCCGACCATAGTCATTCCCAATCTAGAAATTTTTCCCTTCCATTGACAGAGTCTTGATAACTATGACAACTCTTGGGAAGTCCTAGGAGAGATAATCTCACCAAATCATCAACAACGACTGTTATTCCCACACTTCCAAGCTCATCCCGACATTGGACAAACTTCGTGAGATATTTTGGAATGGAGTCACCCTTCTCCATCTTGATCTTCCTGAGTTTATCTTTGAGTGCCAATTTCCTATGGTCACTGTTGTTTTGGAACAGATCAGTCAACACCTTCCACATTGCATGTGGTGTGGCTTTCCCATGGATACTTGAGACAATGTGGTCTTGTACTCCCTCCAACAGAATCCTCCTCACCTTTGCCACTTTCTTTTGTCGTGCATCAAGATTTGCATTGTCTGTCGCATCCGGCTTAGGAACATATTTGTCAATGTATTCCTTCAAGCCACTTTCTTCTAGTACTACCTCCATCCTATCCTTCCAAGAAATGTAGTTCAAGCTGCCCTCGAGTGCATACTCCAACCTCAAGCCATTGAAATCCATTTTGATCTTGAATCAACTGTAGCACCAAGAAAGTCCTTCTGCAAATTCGAATTTTGTCCAACCACAAACTCAACTACTGCAATCCTTCTTGCCCTAGGAAGTTCAGACCTGACCAGTTACTAGCCTAATAGAATTTCACATCTCACCTATGTATAGCTTGTGAACCTTATGAGAGAAGTTCGCACCTCACCTGTGTATAGCCTGCGAACCTTTTGAGGGAGTTCGCACTATAATGCACAGTGGGATGAGGGAGGTTCGCACCTCTCCTTTAAGAATCCTATGAGAATATTAATGAAGTTCACACCTCTTCTTTGAGTATGGTGTGAGAATTTTTTCTCCCAGAAATGTGTGAAGTTTTCAGTACTAAGGTTTGCACCCTGCCAGAGACAGGACCTGCGAAAATACTATTATTTTCACACCTCACTTCTGCGGCTCCGTGGCTCTGATACCATGTAGAAATTTCAATACAAATTAAGTATTTCCTGCGATTCTCCTGATCTAACAATTATATGCCACTGTTAAATACATAATCACTTCTACTAATATTCTTGCGGAAGTTAAACCACGATCACAAAGTGAAATATCAAGAACACATAACACATAAGTTTTTCCGGGAAAGTGTAAAGATAAAAACCCCACAATCATATATTATGTATATCATGGATCATGAAACAATATCATAAACAAAACTATAATCCAAGAGCTCTCATTACAATACAATCGTCCCACACTGTCATACAAAACTCAATAAATACATGTGCCAATATTTTGTCTCTAGACAACCTACCTCCTCTGCACAATCCTTGCAATTAGAATTATCACAATGAATTCGAATTACCTAGTTTGCACACACTCATGAGCATATCCACTGCATGTGTGATTGCATGAATGCAATTCACTCAAATCACAACTAATAGCCAAACTGTCCCTTTCACATGTTATCTCAACTAGGTCTCCACTGGATCTGACATGCATGTAGTTAACCGTGATGAATCTTCAGTTGCATGTGAGGTCACTGATTTGAATTAATTAATAATTAATTCACTGAACTCTCACTAGTGTAAGTTCGGTTACAACTAGCACAACTGGGCTTAAATCACTTAACTAAGTTAAACTACTTCACAAATCTCATAACTACACTTATAACTCTGTTACAACTTCAAGTCATCCATGTCTTACCAGCCAACCTTTGAACTCAAATTTCCCATAGTTAACTGATTTTCCATTTCAGTTAATTATTTCAAGTAATTATGAGATAATAGATTAATATTTATTGTCCAATTTATTTAAGGGAAAAGTAAATTAGACACATGTTTCTTGTTGAATTTTCAACACATCAGAGGGGGGAGCACACATCAATACTTCATGTTTGATATCTTTATGCTCTTGCTCTTCAACCATGTCCTCATTATCCTTGGTAGAAGCATGAGTAAATTCTTGCTCTTCCTCATGGGATTGGAAACCTTCATTAGGATCCTTCTCCTCAACCTCTTGTTGGTCGATGACTTGTTCCCTTCTTTCCTGGAATTTATTAACAAATATATCAAGGGAAACTAATATTTCCATTATAAGAGCATCTGGGGCATATTTGGGGTCATGAACTTTAGTTTATGGAGTAAAGAGGTGTTCTCCTTTAAACAAGTATATATTTGCCTCGACTTGTATAGCCATGTGATAAGCTTCTTGGATTGTTCTTGGCCATTTTTTACTAAGGAGAAACCCCAAATGCACTAAGAGTGCATTAGTATAGAGGTAAGCGAGGTACTTGTCTTCAGGGTGATGGCTTCTAGGAATTTAGTGTAGCAAATTATCAAACCTGGTACTGAATTCCCTGACAGTCTCGTTCTTAGTTTGTTTCATGTATTCGAGTCTTTTTATCAGCATGTGGATATCTTCTATTTTAATATTCCATATTTTGAGAAAGGTTTCTTCTAATTGGTCCATATATGTAATCTTGGCATTAAGGAGACTAGCGTACCATTTCCTAGCATCGCCATGAAGAGTGGCGGAGAAAAGTTTCATCACCAAATCTCCAGCATCATCATTTGATAGGGTGGAGTTGAAAGAAAGCCAAAAACTTATCCATGTGATCTTCGGCTATAACCCCATTATTACCAGTGAATCTAGAGAGCCATTTTTCATACCTCGGAGGAATTTGTCGAGGGTAACCCAAAATTTTACTTATATCCAAAGGTTTAAAATTTCCTAGGTCCCATTGAGAAGCCATGATCGTATTTTTCATCAGTGGAGTCGCCAGATAATCCTTCTAGGGATCATCAAAGAGAAAAGAGGGAATTACCCTCAGTGGAGTTGCCAGGTAAGCTTTGTGAAGTAAATACTTTGGATAAAGGCTTACCGAAAAAGTGTCGTTCAAGGAAAATTGACTCGATTATCCCTGACAATGATGCCAAAATGTTATCACACAATTTTACTTGCCCAAATACCAAGGAAAGTGGGTGCAGAATTGTCGTAACTAGGAATGACCTATCGTTGTCACCTTAATAGGAAATCCATTTCTATTTAAGAGTATGTTGCAGTACCCCAGGGGAGACATCCCCAATGACCCAAGGGTTTGAGAAGGCTAAGGAAAATGATACAAGAAAGTCCCTTCCCTCTCACAGATCACTCATGTTAAAAGGGTTCTTTAAGTCTTATTGAAGATGAAGAAAAAGAATATTATTGTGTACCTTCCCAGAACCAGACAACAAAGAAAAAAGGGGCACTTTCCAAGTACCAAAATGATATTAGTGCTTCGTAAGACAATGAAATCTTAAGAAATATACTAGCTGATGTAAAATTGCAGTAGTATAATATTTTATAAAAGAAAATGATAATTTATAACATCCACAATAATTATGCTTCAAAATGCTTGATAAAAGACTTGAAATAATAGCTTTAACTAGGCAAATTGATAATAGATAGTCACAAGCAGTTTTAGCAATGTCTAGCTAGCATAACATATCAATTTTATGGTTAATTTAATGATGTTAGATGGTTGTAGAAATATTTTGCAACAACAACAAGTAGGTTAATTATTTAGGCTAACCTAAGGTTAGTAGGAGTTAGTAGGTGTTCAAGAGAAGATGTTCTGAAATTTGTTTGATCAATCAACACTTGTAATGGGTAGATTAGTTCCTTCCAGGGTAATGGAGTCAATGATGGCAGCAACAAATCTTAGAGAAAAATAGAAATGATAATATTTAACCAAATGGGATGGAGAGGATGAGAGAGGTGTTGGTAGCCCAAGGCCTAAAAAGTCCAAGTCCTAGAGATAATTGCTAGAAAGTAATACAAATTAGGCCCTAGCGATTCCTCTTTTCCTTAGAAAAATTTAAATAAAATATGCAATAGGCAATGAAGTAGGGTTACTAGAGTGCTACAATGGTAGGGATTTAGTATCTACTTCTAGATAGGTGCCTTTCAAGAAATATTAGCAAGTGGAGGATTATAGAGAAAAAGATAGTAACATATGTTTTTCTCCTAGGGTTTCAAGCAAGCAATTTCATAATATTTGACATGAAACAAGTAAATTCACCATAATCATTCATTCACAATAAAGAAATGCAGATTTTATACTTACTTCACCAAGAATAATCAAGCATAAACCTTATTTGAAGATCCTCCACATGAAAAGTTTCCAAAATACACCAAGATTTTCCTCCCCAAAAGTTGTGCACCACTTAATTTCAGCCAATAACACTAAAAGAGGGTCAAGTTTCAAACCACCACTTGTGTGTTGAGTGAATGATGGGATAATGAGATTTTTATCTCTCTATTTATACAATACGTATGACCTTTAATTAAATTTAGGTCATCAAAAGGTTGACATGGCCAAATTACATTAAAAATCTAGTTTTTACACAAATTCAAATAATTAAACCTTAAAATCACTTTTCGAGGTGACGTGATGCCCTTCTAGGGTGACGTTGATCCTTTTGGATGGAATGTGGAGCCCCATCTACAAAACGTTAGGACTCCCAAGGCCTTGGATGATGCCACACATGCCAATTATCACACAAATGCCTCCATAATTCCAATCCTGATGCCTGGTGATGTCTAGGGCCACAAAGGTGATGTCATGGGCCTCCCAAGGCCAATGTCTAGGTGGAAGATAAATATCCCCCTGGGTCTAGGTCTTCCAAAGTGTCTTGGGTGAAAATTCCATCTTTCTTCTTGGTGAAAGTCTTTGACATCTCTCTGCCCTTGGTTGGGGTCACAAAATCCATATGTGGGCTTTAAGCCCCATGGAGGTCCGATCTAATAATTTCCCCATATGTCCATGTCCACCGAGAAAAGTCCTGAAGCAACAATAAGTACACCCTCCATAGGCTCATAATTCACAGGGATCATATAAATGTCAATCACATATAATAATCAAATTACCTGAACATGTGCATCAAACCCCCCTTTACCCAGACAAATACTCAAAGATGTTATACAGTTTAACAAGTCAGGTTTGGAGAAGGTCTCGGGATGTCCTATTGGGCTAACTCTCCTTAAGTTTGGGGTGTTTCCCAGGTGTGAACCAATATAGGTAATTTTAAGTGTGTGTGAAGTGGCGTAGGGGAGATGTTTGGGTAGAGGGTGCAATGATAACAGGAAAATGTAGGTATTGTTTGTGGGTGCCTATGTAGAGGGTGAGTTTCACATGATCATGGATTCCCTTGTTTCCCTCCCATTTAATGCCTTTTATTCTTAGTCTTATTGCTCTTTTGATTTTCTTTTCAAGGGAAAAGTTGGGGGATACTGTCCTGGCGTGGTGACCAGAGGTGACAACATTACCCACAAGCGTTTCACAGAAATGAGAAGGTTGGATTGTGATGCGACCCCCTTTCTATTGGCTATGCCACCAAGAGACACTACCCTGGCTAGGTGACCATATAGATGGTAGTGTCATACCGCTACATGCCCATGTACCTAGTAGGTCGGCTCGTGATGAGACCTCCCATCCACCAACTAGTACCTTGAGTTTGATTATCTTATGGATCCCCTTTTCTTACTGAGAATACTTTTATTTCTTTCTCGAGAATCCCTCAGTGAAGCATCTCAAAGGTTTCATCTTTTGCTTTTAGCTCTTTCCAACTATTTTTACCCTCTGGGCCTTTAACCCCTTCTTCCCACAAGGCAAGGTACAACCCTTACTAGCGTGGCAAACCCAATGCTTGAACCAAGGTAGGGGGAGATGAGGGGAATAATGAGGGAAAGTGGTAAGTATGGAGGGAATTTACGATGACCTTTCATAGACCCACCCAGTGGAAACTCTTCCTAAAGGGGAATTAGCTTACTAGGGAATTATGTCACCTTCCCAGGTATGAACAAGTTAAAGAGAATGATATCCAAGAAAACATTATGAAATGAAGGGGAATTAAATGCAACATATTCAAGTGCTTCAAAAATCATATTGAAACATACCATGATACCCAGACTCATTACCTCATGGAGCAAGACTTTCTTCCATGTCAAGACCAAGCTGGTGGGATGGATGTTGTTGTTGTTGATAGATGGGATGCACTGAAGAAAATATGGTCCCTTCGAGGCCATGCTCAAGTCATCCAAATCTAGACACTCCATGTCTAAGACCTATGGGGCCTCAAGACATAATCTCCTTAGTTATCCCTTGTTTAATTTTCACTATGCTAGGCTCAAGCATGAGGTTTATTTCATTTAGTATGTACTTGAACCATAAACAAATGCAGCTACACCATACACAAGTGTTGAAATAACAAAGATCAAAAGAAGAATTACCATGCACAAGAACACAAGAAATATCCTGGGAACCCTTCTACTCAAGGGAAGAAAACCCATCAATCCTTTGCTATGGTTTATCCCCCAACCATAAACCCTAATGCACACAAAAGGGTGCTTCTACAACCTTGAAACTAGCACCCAAGAGAGGTGTGCACTTCAGCCTTAAAGGTAGGTCTGAAATTTCCAAATGACAAGTGTAGTGTGTGTTTCCTCAATGGGGAAATCACCTTTATTTATACAAGACCAGACACAACAATAGGTGACTCTATTGGCACAACAAGGCCGACCTCAATAACTCAGAAATATAATTAATTATTACAATAAACCTTAATTATCTTTCACATATGGTGGGGCCAACTTGTACCTTTTACATCATAATTAGGGTTACAAGTAAATATTACACCTAGAAAATATAACAATGGATCCACACATCCACTAGTGCTCAACCACTAGGTATACGTCCACCTGTGCTCATTCACAGGGATGTCATACTCAACAAATCTCTATCTCAACTGATTCCATAGGAGAATCATCTAGAGTACCATCTCAAGCCTGACTCAACTAATTCCATAGGAGTACAAAGTCAGGAGACCACATCAACTCAACTCTCACACATAGGAGAACGATACACCCATCACATGGGAACACCCAACACTGGGGAATGACTCAACTCATTCCAGAGGAGAATGATACACCCCATCACATGGGCACACCCCACACTGGGCTCTCTCACAGGTCGACTCAACTCAGTCATAAAGGAGAATGTATCCTGGAGAATGTCACACGACGCTGCAATCATCAATGTTGGGCCCGCGATATGGTTAATTTAATGATGATGATTAGATCCTTTTTGGCCAATATTATATGTGTATTTTCCTATTTTGAAGAAGTTTTGAAGGATTTTTGTATTAAATCGTCGTGGATCATACCAGGTACATATGATTGATGTTTTATGATAGTTTTAAGTGTAATTCAACATGTTTTAATGATTCCAAGAAGCTAATACGTGATTTGTGTGTCACAGGGAAAAATCGCAGGTCATTTTTGCAACCAACACTCCGTCTGGTACTCCATCCGGCACTGCATCCAATACTCCATCCGACACTCCATCTGGTACTCCATCTGGCACTACATCCGGTACTCGATCCGACACTCCGTCCTGCACTGAAACCATGGGCGAGTTGGCGGTTATCATATTGTCGACCAGTGATGGGAAGATCGATGACATGGTTTTTCCTTGTGCTTGTGGCCTCCAACCATTGATCTTTTGACAACTTGGATTGGGTTGTTATACTAGGCATTTATTGGCTCACTTTGTTTCTAGAAGCCACTGGCAGTTAAGACACATTAATTGTAATTTACTGTTTTTAGAGGAGGTTGACCCTTCCAGTGGTTGACCTCTCAGCTTGTAACCTCTATAAAAATCACAGCATTGGTCAAAAAATTAGCTAAGCTAAGCTAAGGATTGTTAAGTTTAGAATCTAGCATTATTTTTTTTGTTTCAAGACATTTTCATAAACTTGTGTAAAACTATGTTTTTTTAATTTTAATGTTGAAATCGTGTTGCTTGAGCTTGTGATTCACCGTTGAGGAGTAGCCACGACCTGTTGGGGGGCCCACCAATGGTCTGGGTGAATATTTAGCTATTTTTCTTGTGAATTCGAGTAGTGTAATTACTATTTCTTTTATTTTATGTACATGTGTGTTTATCCTTTTTTACTTACAGTGTAATTGTTGTTTATAGTTTAATTGTTTCAGTTTCTTGTTGCAAGTTGCTTATGAAGGATAGTGTTAATATTCCATGTCTCTTTAGTTAAATACAGAACAAGCTTAATATTAAGCCACTAACCCCTATGTGATTAGATGATAGTTAGAGTTTATGCATGTTGAAATAGGATAATTAGAAGTTAAAACAGAGTAATTGAGTTACTAGTTTCTTTGGAAAAGTTTCGATGGATGGATAAATGTTAATTTTAGTTTTCATTCATAGTTTTCTTATTTAGTTTCTATCTAGTTTGCTTATATAATTTTCTATCTAGTTGGCTTATTAATTCTCTTGTTATATGTTGAAATAGAAATAGGATTTGAATTATGCAATTTAAATTGTTAAAATAGGAATAGTTTAATTTACTTTATGCAATTTCCATTTTAGATCTAGATTGAAATTTCAATTCGAAGTTTGCTTTTGAATTTAGTTCTTAATCTCTAGTATTATGAATTTTCTTACATTAGCATAGAATGCAATTGAATTAAATAGAATAGTATTTTCATATTGTTGATGATTAATGCATGAATTGAAGAATCACATGGATTTTCATGGTAGTTGATGTTTCTTCTATAATGGCCAAGTTCTCATTAGATTGCCTAATTCATACATTTCACCTTGCTATAGAATTCAATATTGAGTTTATCCATCTTTATTATCATTAATTTTTAAATTCCATTGTGATATCATAAGACACCGAAGACATAACCATCAACACTATATTTGAAGATTTCTTGCTTTTGTAGATTAGAGAATAGTTTTCTTGCTTTTGTAAATGCGAAAATAGTTTTCTTGTTATTGTAGATTAAAGAGTAGTTGTTGATTAACTTTTGTTATCATGATGCTTTCAATTCAGTAGATTAAGATTTCCTTTCATAGATTAGAAGTAATTATGAAATTTAACTTAAGAATAGAGTTCACTTGCTTATTAGTTTGATTAGTTACTTGTTGAGTAATTTTGATTAGTTTACTTGGTGTAGAAGTTACCATAGGTTAGTTAGTCGATTGCTTATTAGTTTACTTGATGAATATGTTTCCATAGGTTAGTTTGAATAGGGTAGTTTCTTGCTTGTTTATTTGCTTTAATAAGATAGTTGTTTGCTTGGTCATTTGCTTAATTGTTACTTCTTATTGAATTTGAGTAGGATAATTAAAGTAGTTTGTTGTTGTTATTGCTCATTAGATAGATTAAATAGATAGTTTGTTTTTGCTTATTGTCATGATTAAGGTAATTTTATTTAAGTAGGGTTTCCATTTTCTTTCCTAAGACAATCCATCGATCCTTTGTTCAAAAGTTACTTAGGGTAAATAATTTAAGTTTCTTGATAAGGTTTGATCATTAATAGCCTTTGATTGAATAGATTAGTTCTCAGATAACCCATTTCCTTAGTTAGACTATACTACCTCTAGCCTTTTTGCCTTGGCACATATAGTGCTACAACTCTAAGTTTACTTACCCCGGGTTGACAATTTAATTGAGGGTTTTTTAGTGCATATAGAACACCCATCATTTTTGGCGTCGTTGCTGGGGAGTTGTCTCAAGGTAGGAATTAGATCATTTCTAAACCTTAGCATTAGTTTGGTGGCGGAGGGGACTTTAAGACGAGAGCTAAGAACCTATGCATCTGCTATAGCAGGTTCCCCCAAACCCAATGGTAGTTTTTATTTTTGTTTTTGTTTTCTTTCATGAACAGGCCTAGAGACCCAAAAGGTAGATACATTAAATCTAAATCAGACCTTTCAACCAAGGTTCCTTCCAACCTTTTTGGGGGAAGGAACATTCCACTCATAAAATCTGCATACCGATACCGAAAAACAGGAGCTAGCTCAACCCAAAGAGCTAAAGCAGTCTCTGAAGAGACTAAGACATGGAGCACTATAGACCAAAAAGTTGAAGCATCAGTAATAGTGGGATAGGAGGCAATACCACTCGAGCCCTCCACAGAACCAAACAACGCAACCTTTGTTTTCTTACCACCACTAGGAAAATGAATTCGAAGGTGACCATTAGTTTGGAATAACTCTCTCAAATCCTAGCAATAGCTGGGATCTGTTCTTCTCAGGAAGAAAACATCTTGACAATAGCCAAAAACTTGTCTACCTCTCCAAAAATATTAGAAGAATCAAGGTCCTATGAGCTACAAAATGATTTTCCTTGCCAAAATGCGAAGGAAGTTGAAAAATTATGGACTACATCTAGTGGAGAGAAATATTTAAGACCTGAGATTGAGGAGTTCTCAACTTCCATCTCAGCAAATCCTTTATGTACTTCAGAAATCAAGCATACAAAAGAAGAGGATATGCATAGCATGATGAAGGAGAGCATATAAATTATTGTTGATGAACATCAAGATTACATTGAAATTTGGTTTCAAGAGGTCATCAAGACACAATACTATTCTCTTCTTCAACACCTTCAGATGCCAAAACAATTAGGTTGGTTGGTTCTTCATATCCACGTAATCACTGCAGTAACTTTTTTATATGTGGATATGAGTATGTTTCTTATCTTGCTTCGCACATGGTCACATTGGAAAAGTTTTTACACTTGAATAAAGATTTTCCTTTCTTTTTAGGTAGGGTAGGATAATAAATAAAATTTGCATGTTGTTAGTTTAGCTTAAAGTCTAATGCAACCTCATTTTACATTTTCTTTTAATAAAATAACTATGAGATACATGTTCCAGTGACTTGATCTCATTAGTCTTGGATATTTTAGAGTGTGGTTTTTGACAAACAATTCTAGAGATTTCTGTAGGTATTTATTTCACCAAGAGTAGACAGTTTCAAGGAGATTTAAAGGAAGGATGTTTCTTCAAAATATTGCTATATTTGAACCTTGTTGTCTGCTAAGAATCAAATGAATAATGAATTGCTATAATTAGCCATATTTTTGAAAATATTTTCATCTTCTTTTTTCTCAAGGCATCTTAAATAGCATCTACTCTTAAAACCCTTCACCACTATATAAGGAAGTGATACCATAACCATCAAGCTTAGAGATCACTTGTACAGTTTCCCCAAGAACCCTGAGTAAGTGAGTAAAGTGTCTTTATTAAAGAGTAACAAGGAGGTCTGATTAGTGGTTAGTCATGGAAACATCACAATAACTGGAAAAAAAAAAAGTGAGTTGAGCCTAAAGATACCTTTTGGTTCTTTCCCAATGGTACCATCTACTACACACTAAAAATGCTTAATTATATCATATATTTAGATAGGATACATCCTCTTAAGTACCCCTTACATTAGGACAATCACTAAGGAATATATAATTAAAAGTCATCCTCTAACATAAATATCATCCCAATTGAAAGAAATAAAAAAGTTGTTTTCAGAGTTGTCCCCCCATCTTCTTGCACAAAGCAATCTTATCCTAAAAATCTTAAAAGATGGAGGGCCAGTCTCTGGTGTAAGAGTCTAACCCGTCGAGATACTAAACAGGTCTACTGGAAGTGGGTACCGGCCTATGGTATGACTAGGTAAACCCACCGGAGTACTGAACAGGCTTGTTGCCATCAATGCATTCTACCTAGCAAGCACGGTAATCTGACAAAAAATAATAATGATAAGAAATTCCTAAATCTTAAACTTGTCTTGATGTATGACATTACTTATAGACAAAGATGACACGAATTATGTATGGTTAAGCCAAGGTTAATGAAGTCCATAAATTTTCCATTGGGAACTAACTTTGATACTATCTTGAAACTCTCTCGCCTACCTCTTCTTAACTATATATAGGATGTTCTATCCTATAGGTGGGGCCATATTCTAACCGTTTTGTCAAACCAATATGTGAAATTTATCTCAACACTTAACAAGCTATAAATCTTCAGCTATTGGGAAAATTGACTATTTTCCTATATTTTTTATTGCAAGGTGTCACAATACTTAGGTGTGGGGGAGGGGTTTCATGAGCTGAAAAATGATAAATACTGCCTATCTATAATCCATGAGAAGAACAAGTAGAATGTTTGTAAAATTTATGTATATTGATTTCATGATATGGGCTATTATATCAACAGTGATTTTTTATTGAAATGCTAAATTAGATACCACTGACATCACTGTGTGTTATAAGCATGTTGTGCATTTTATTTATTTGTATGTTTATATAGTGGAATACTTCTTAACTGGTTCTTTGTGACAATTACAGATCGATAACACATTGTTAAACTCACTACATATCTGTGTTACACACCTATGAACAGATGTTGTGAGTGGGAAATCCCTCTATGGACTAGCACTTAGGGTTTTATCATGCATGCATAAAATACCTAAAGATTCCTACCTTCTACCATAATCCCGGACCTAATCCTCATTATTCTTAAGCAACTACGTAGTTAAGAAGATCAAGTGAGCATAACTTATTTCGAGCGTGTGATATCGATCCTTCTTCACACTTGGTTTCTCTTTGACTGCAGCTCTCCTCCCAAGGCTGACCTGCATTCACACAAGACAAACAAAGAACTCCACATGAATTTGATCTACAGATTAATGGGTTAGATATTTAATCAACATGTACGCAATAAACCATGAAAACCTCATATGGTGGGACGGGAAAAGTACTTATTTATTATTAACTTCACTAAAGCAACTTACAATGATGAAGCTGGCCACTGCTCCACGAACCTAGTCCTGGGCTCCTCTTCAACTGTCCTCCAACTTCTTTTCTCTATACTTCTCTTTTCACAAGGATGGCTAAAGGTTGGGACAAAGGGAATGCTCAATCGCGTATAGTTTCTTTACTATGATTCTACTCTTCCAAATGGGACCCCTAACCCTTCTTTTATAGGCTAGAAGAAGCTAGGTATTTGGTCAAATTTTTGGCCATGCATGGCCAAAAGGTTTAGTTAACTTACCCAAAGCTATGTGTTCCATCAACAACTTTCCTTTTTTCTTGATTTTGTAGGTACACACGGGCTATCTTGGGCCAGCTAGTGTTTACATACATTCAGTAATGTAGCAGGGCGCGTGGGCCTTATAAAAGGGGTTTTTAAGAAGAGTTGTTCAACAGTGTTTTGGCAAAGAAGGAATCTGAGATGGCATGATGCCAGGTAAGCATGTCTGGTGAAAATTAGGGTTATAATAGATGCCCCCTAATGTGTGAGGTCAGAAGAGCATCTAATGGCCGAAATACATTAACAATATTCACCAATGTGCCGAACAAGTGAGCCCAAGGACCAGAAATCGGGAGGTGTCATCTGCAAAATAATAATTGTCTCACCGAGGTGGGCATACCCATGCTCGGGATAAAATGAAATCATGGCTACCAATCAAATACACTGTAGATCCATGTCATATAACTATATAAAGTGTAGCTGCGAGCAATACACAACGGAGCTACATCTCGAAATCAAAAAGATATACATGTAGAGTATCCATCTTCTAGAAGCCGATGAGGCCTGATGGCTGGATATGAGGTCTTCAGAGCTCGAGAAACAACTTCAAAATCTTTAAAACTCAGGTAGGAGTGTAATATGAGTGTACGACTTCACTACCCAGAGGTCTTTGATAGCTCGTCAGTCATAGACTAGAGAATCTTGATGATTAGACTGGAGGCTTCATTGATTTCGAACAAAGACTTGATTGGACGTTCATGATGGTCGGGAATGAGGGCAAGAGACAAACTGCAGAGGGGCCGACTCAAGCTTGGTAAAAACTTCCCTTGGACAATAGCATGACAAATTATGAGACTCAGGTAGCATGGAATTAACATAATCTTACGAGGCAGGAGGCAACACAAACTCTCCATATGTTTGGAAGAATAACCAAATGGAGGAGGACCCAACTCTATGTAGAGAGAAAAACTTCCTAAGGTCGTATTAAATCCCAAAGTTTGACGAACAAACAGACAGATGTGATTTATCCAAGGGCGACTCATTATGCTGCCAATAAAGAAAATACTTTTCCGTTCCTCTTTTTGGGGTATATTTGATTTTTTTGTCTTTTTCAATAATTTTGGAAAAAGAATAAAAGAATGTTATGTTACAAAGGAGGAATGAGTGTTGCAAACATACAATTTCAAGGCACAGAGACAAGACTGATGTTCAAAGTAAGGACACTCGGGAAAAATTATCTAGGGGCCAAAGGTGTCAAGACGCGGAGGCAAAGTACTACAGGGCTTGCGTATAAGGCATGATTTAGATGGTTTAGTTGAGACAAACATGGAGCCGACATTAGGCCAAAGACGTGGGTATTCAAATGCGATTAATAAAACACACAATGGTAACGTCCTTCGATGTGAGTTTAACGAGCCCAGAGAAGGTAAGCTCGACGATTTTTCATATTTAGAGAGTTTGAAAAACCTAAAAGGAGACTCCACTGGGGTACCTTTTTCAAAGGTAGTCTAGTCAGTTCGAAAAAGGGGTAAAATAGCATCGAAAACACGACTATTCAAAACCATTTTAACGAGTGTGATATAGAAAATATCACTCGGCCATTTTTTCATTTTTAAGGAGTCTGAAAAAAGATTAACTATGGACTCTGTTAGGAATGTTCTTCTCGACCATTTTAATGAGTGTGAAAGAATAAGGTCACTCGATGATCTTTTCAATTTTAGGGAGTCTGAAAAGAGATTAACTATGGACTCTGTGGGGGTTCCTTTTTTGTACATTTAGTCCCTCAGGCCTGAAAAATGGTTAAAATTATACCTGAGAGTACTCTTCTAGAGAACTGAAGTTTCTTAGAGTATACCTTTGTTCGTACAGTTGACTGTCTAGACTGATAAAGGGGTAAACTACCACTATACACATGTGACTTCAAATTTTAGTTTAACGAGTGTGAAAGGCCACAATATCGCTCGATAATCTTTTCATGTTTAGAGGGTCTGAAAAGGGCTTAAAAGAATACCTGTGTAAGGAACATTCTTCTGGACCAATTTAACGAGTGTGAAGAAACAATGTCACTCGACAATATTTTTATCTTTAGGGAGTTTGAAAAGGGATTAAAGAAGACTCCATTGGGGGCTATGACTCATGTATGAAACTGGTTCAGGTAGAGCCTATTGCTAGGCTTAGACCAAGAGTCTCTTTGATAATCAACTTGGAAAGTCTCCCAAAAGGGAACAAAACACAAACCACGGTGTAAGTCCTCCCTCGATATAGAAACCGTAGCCATGGCTTCAAGGATAGCCTCATCTGAAGGCAATTCAAAATTCAATAAATCACGCAAACGAGGGTCGACAGTCCCAAAGGGTGAAGTAAACTGACCATACTCCATATGACGATGGAAGTTCTGGCCAGGACTGGTAGAGTCTATCAGCAAAGAATCACGAGCACGAGGGCTTGAGGATCTACAAACAATGAGATCAGACTCAGAAGGATACTCAATCCCACTTGGACTAAGAGAGGGAAGCAAGGATTCCCATGCCCCCATTGGATAAACCAATGGATCAATTGTTGAGACCAAGTCTCGAGAGGGAACACATGATTGCACCAGTTCCTGCTCAGAAGCAATTGAACATTGAGGATAAGATGCCACATAATTAACCCGTGGTGGGGTAGAGTCTACACGAACGCTAGGAACATATAAAGGGGTATTCTGAAATAATGTCGAATTAGGATGGTGATTATCATATGCCAGCCAGTCGATAGTGACAATGCTTCCATTTTGAGGGAAATGCATCACCTGGAAGAGCGTAGACACTACAACATTCATAGCATATACATAATCACGCCTGAGAAGCATATTGAAATCTAACGGGCCTTGCACCACTATAACATCGACACAGACAATATTCCCACCTAACGAGATAGGCAACTGAGGAAGAACCCCCAAATATTCACTAGGACATCTGTCAAAAGCCAATAGTTCATGCGAAGAAGACACAAACTTGGGAGATCCCAAGACTTTCCAAACAGAGGAGGATAAAATACTTGTAGAGGCTCCATCATCCACAATACATCGATAAATGTTTGTTGAATTAACATCAACCCTTATTTGAAAAGGTGCGGTAGAAGGAAGATGAGGCTCAACAAGGTCATTCCAATCAAAGGAAACCATCTTAGGGCTTGGAGGGGGTGTGCTCAGAACGAGCGGAACGCCCCCTTGTTCTGAAAGTACTGAACCAGAAATGCTAAAAACATATTCGGTAGACACGTCACTCCCCAAAAGAAGAGTGGGATCATCCGATGACTGCATCAGCATGACCACTTTCGCAACCAATGGTTGAATAGGTTGCAAGACTACATGGTCTAAAGGCACCTCACCCCCCAAAATAGAAGTGGGATCAGCCGATGACTACATTGACATGACCACTTTCTCAACCAATGGTTGAATAGGTTGAGAGACTACAAGGTATAAACGCACCTCACCCCCCAAAAGAGGAGTGGGATTAGCCGATGACTGCATCATCATGACCACTTTCGCAACCAATGGTTGAATAGGTTGTGAGACTACATGTTCTAAAGGCACCTCACCCCCAAAAATAGGAGTGGGATCAGCCTATGACTACATCGGCATGACCACTTTCTCAACCAATGGCTGCATAAGCTGAGAGGAAACCTCAAAATACCGAGAATCAGAAGAGCTTGCAGACAGGGACCACAATCTTTGTACCTCTGGAATTCCAGGGCACAAATGAGTAAGCTGATATCCCTTGCAAAGATTACAAGGGAACTTAGGCTTACATCCTATCTGTCTAGGTTTTGCAACAGAATTAATGCCCCCAGCATGACTAGTAGTGGTTGGTTGCACATCTCCAACATGACTTGCAAAGGTTAGTGATGGGTCGATAACATGACTTGTAGAGGCTACAGACCTATTACCAGTA
>JZKD02S1290284.1:604014-616481 GCA_000966675.3 Picea glauca | reverse complement strand
CTCATTCTAACTTTCCAGAAGGCAAAGTTTGTTCCATTGAACAAAGGGGCCTTATTAGTTGAATTTCCTTCATGGCTTGACATGTTTAAGCTCTAGGATCTACCCTTAGATAAAAAGGGGCCGGCTCTGATACCAATTGTTGGAAAACTGAGAGGGGGGGTGAATCAGTTGTTACCGTGCTTAAACAATTATGCTTCTTTGAAAATATTTACAGGGCACTCAGTGATGATCACAATAATGGGAAATAAACAAAGGCACATTCAACATCAGTCACATATATGAGAAACACAGAGACAGATAATTCCCGAGGAAACCCATACAGGGTAAACACCTCTTTTTCTTTATATGATAAGTATTATCTACATTCTTTACATTATCATACATATGAGCACCAACTCATTGTGAGGYTACAATCCTCTKKTTTTGCAAGCTGCAACTTGCTGAGAGCACCAACTCTCTATTTTCTCTAGCACCCACTAGAAGGAAGCACCAACCCCCTAGTTTCTCTAGCACCAACTAGAAGGAAGCACCAACTCCCTGGTTTCTCTAGAACCAACTAGAAGGAAGCACCAACTCCCTGTGTTCAAGAATCCACTTGAACCTTTGAGGACACTAGTCCTCCCTAGCACCTCCCAACCACCCTGAATTATAAATTATTTGTTACTAAAACTTATTACAGTGACATAAAATTATTCAATGGCTTACCAGCCCTGTCGTTGTGCTGTTACACTACTCTGCCTTGTCTGCATCAGTGTCTTCTGCACACCTCTAGCACTTTCTGTTCTTCTGCCTTTTATGCTCTATGTGCCATATCCCTTCAATTCACTAGTCCTCGACTGTGCATTTCTTCTCCTGCGTTCTACCTCCTTGTACACACCTGAATTCTCCTACACAGTGACAACAACACTAATCTCTTCTTTGTTCCTCCTTCTTATAGACCCTGTGCTCCTTGTGCATGCAATATTTTCCATGCCTCTGCATGCTCACACCCCGCCATTCTCCTGCACATCTCGAGTTCTTTCCCTCATTTTCATCGCGACTCTTCAGCTTCTTTGGAGGTTTTCTCCATGCGTTCAGCATCACTGGGTGTTCTGTCTATATTTATCAGCTTCTCTGGCAGTTGAGGCTCTTTGTATTCTCTGTGACAGTCGAGCTCACCTTCTCTATTCCAGTAACAGGCCTCAATGCTCATCCAGCTGTCAATCGCCTCCACGAACATCTTCATTCCTCTTGAAGATTCCCAGAGACTCTTCACCTCCTCTGTCAATCATCCCGAAGTGTCTTCGAGTCCTCTGGCAGAAACCATCAGTGGTTTCTGGCAGTTACACTGTGTCGTGCTACAATAGCCCTCCAATCTTGTTCAAATTCACTTTCACCATTGGATTGATTCCATGGGATCTTGCATTCATTTCGGCATTTCGGCATTCGGCAATTCGGCATTCGTGTGACCATGCATCTCGACATTCCCAGTCACGATCCCCAAAACGGAGCTTGGTTTCTCTAGCTCTTTCCTCCATCTCTCACTAATGTGACCAAGGGCTGTGACCACAGCCTTATGCATAAGGCACTTTCGCGATTTCTCATTTCGTGAATCTGGAGATGAGGCATCTCGACTCTCCAAGTCGCGATCCCTAAAACCTCGAAATGGCGTGGGATCAACGGTCTCGATCAACACTTGATCTGACGGCTCAGATCATTTCGCGATTTCTCATTTCTCGATTTCGACATTCTTGATGTTCAGTGTTCTTGTCACTTCAAAGTCTCGATTCGTGAAACTCCGAAATGGAGTCAGATCAATGGTCCAGATCACATCTTGATTTGACCGCTGCGATTAAGTCGCGATTTCGCATATCGCGATTTCGAGATTCCTATGGTTAATATTATTTGACATCTCCAACTCTCGATCCACGAAACTCTGAAATGGATTGGGATCAATAGTCCAGATCAAACCTTGATCTGACGACTCAGATTAAGTCGTGATTTCGCATATCGTGATTTTGGGATTCCTGTGGTTAATATTCCTTGACATCTCCAACTCTCGATCCGCGAAACTCCAAAATGGACTTGGATCAACGGTCCAGATCAAACCTTGATCTGACGGCTCAGATTATTTCATGATTTTTCATATCGCGATTTCGAGAGGTTAGGGAACCTCGTTCCTTTGACTTTCCAATCATTGAAATGACGATCTTTCCCCATGTGTCCTGCCTGAAGATGGACGATCCTCCTTCTTTCGGGATTTTGTGAGCCCGCTACTTCTTGCACTTTAAAGAATGTGCAGGTTCTCCTTGATCCAACGATGGTCGGATCCCGCACTTGGATATGATGCCTGAGATCTGTCCTCCTCTTCAGCGCGCTCTTCTTGTCTACATTGAGATCTGACAGCCATCGGGAATTATGAATTGTTGATCCAACGATCATGGTTGCTTCTCTTCCCCGATTATCACTGTGTTGCTGATCATCGGTGTTGTACTCAAGCCATCATCGATGTTGTACTTGCCATCAATGACAAGCATACACTGCCTGTAAAACATGCCAACACCTTTTTCAATAGAATCTCCAGGTGTTCATTGACTCTTCCAAGAAAATACTCTCTGTCCTTTTCAAATTATGTTGCAATGGTGCCTTCAATGGTTTGTTGACATAGTGAAGGTAGATACTTTGTTTTCAAAGATTGTCATTTTTGTCTATTAGCTCATTTTCAATTCAATAAGCCATTGAATTTCCCTTTTTACTTCTTAAAAATTATTGAGAAGATGTATTCCCAAGTACGAAAGAATGTGGCCAATCCTCATAACAGCCTATTCCACCACAACCTCATCAAATTTCTTGTTATAACCGAGTTGGAAAAATAGGGGAAGACATGGGATGAGTTCATTTATAAATTTTCAAACCCCCATATTACAGTCAAGACTAGCAAGAAAACACTTGATCTAGGGATGGTTACTCCATCCAAACCCCGTTCTCTGAAGACTCCAAACCCTCCTGCACAAGCTATTCCTTTACTGAACCAAAAGTCCAAGAAAATTGTTGATACCCCTGCAGCCTCTTCAGGCAAGAAGACCAAGAATCCTATTGCTAACCCCCCAATGCCTTCAACGTCCATTGATCCTGCACTCAAAAAGATACAAGAGGTAATTCAACAAGACTTCCTGGTAGTTCCCACAAATAGGAGAGGAGCTAATCGATTTAATAGAGGACTCTTTCGAAAAAGTACCCGGAGCACAAGAGGAAAACCTTATGAAAAACCACTGACCACTTCAGACCCTATCCAAGTATCTTCCGATCTTGAAATCCCTCACAAAATACTTAGGGAAGTGTCTGCAGAAGAATTGAAGCCTCATAGAAAAACAAAATCTGAACCTACTTCTCCTTATAAACCCCCTATTACTCCTACTTCACAAATGCCTACCACAGATCTTAAAACTGATAGAATTTCTACATATTTCAAGGGATCAAATCCCTCTTCCGAGATATCTGATCTTGCCCCAACCATTGAAAATCTACAACAGGAAAATGATCAGTTGTTGCAACAATTGGAAGAGAGGAAGACTTTAGATGAACATCTTCACCATGACAATGCAATACTCCAAGCAAAGGTGAATTCCCTTCAACGGTTGGTTGAAGAAATGACCAAAATCAATCGCAACCTCAGGGCACAATTGAAGCAACATAAGAGGCACAAGGAAAAACCTTCACGACAAGAAGGAGAAGCTTCTAAAGTTGATCCTTCTCAGCAAGCTTAGTCATGTGGGGCAATTCCTTTTTGTTTGCAGTGGGACCTGCAAAATCGTGGGGGTAATGTTGGGCCAGCGATATGGTTAATTTAATGATGATGATTAGATCCTTTTTGGCCAATATTGTATGTGTATTTTCCTATTTTGAAGAAGTTTTGAAGGATTTTTATATTAAATCGTTACGGCTCATACCAAGTACGCATGATTGATGGTTTATGATGGTTTTAAGTGTAATTCAACATGTTTTAATGATTCCAAGAAGTTAATTCTTGATCTGTGTGTCACAAGGCAAAATCGTAGGTCCTTTTTGCATCCGACACTCCGTCCATTACTCCATCTGACACTGTATCCGGTACTCCATCCGACACTCCGCCCGACACTCTGTCCTGCACTAAAACCATGGGCGAGTTGGCGGTTATCATATCGACGGCCAATGATGGGAAAATCGACGACATGGGTTTTCCTTGTGCTCATGGCCTCCAGCTACTGAGCTTATGACAACTTGGATTGGGTTGTTATGTTAGGCATTTATTGGCTCGCTTTGTTTCTAGAAGCCACCAACGGTTAAGACACATTAATTGTAATTTACTGTTTTTAGAGGAGGTCGACCCTTCCAGTGGTTGACCTCTCAGCTTGTAACCTCTATAAATACCACAATAGTGGCCAAAAAAATAGCTAAGCTAAGCTAAGGATTGTTAAGTTCAGAAGCTAGCATTGTTTTTGTTGTTTCAAGACATTTTCATAAACTTGTGTAAAACTGTGTTTTTTTAATTTAAATGTTGAAATCGTATTTCTTGAGCTCGTGATTCACCATTGAGGAGTAGCCACGACTTGTTGGGGGGCCCACTAGTGGTCTAGGTGAATATTTAGTTAGTTTGCTTGGGAATTCGAGTAGTGTAATTACTATTTCTTTTATTTTTTGTACATGTGTTTTTATCCTTTTTTACTTACTGTGTAATTGTTGTTTATAGTTTAATTGTTTCAGTTTCTTGTTGTAGGTTGCTTACGAAGGATAGTGTTAATATGCCATGTCTCTTTAATTAAATACAAAACAAGATTAAGCTTAATCCACTAACCCCTGTGTGATTAGATGATAGTTAGAATTTATGCATGCTGAAATAGGATAATTAGAAGTTAAAACAGAGTAATTGAGCTACTAGTTTCTTTGGCAAAGTTTCAATGGATGGATAAATGTTAATTTTAGTTTTGATTCATAGTTTTCTTATTTAGTTGTTATCTAGTTTGCTTATATAATTTGCTATTTAGTTGGCTTATTAATTCTCTTGTTATATGCTGAAATAGAAATAGGATTTGAATTATGCAATTTAAATTGTTAAAATAGGATTAGTTTAATTTACTTTATGCAATTTCCATTTTAGATCTAGATTGCAATTTCAATTCGAAGTTCACTTTTGAATTTAGCTCTTAATCTCTAGTAGTATGAATTTGCTTACATTAGCATAGAATGCAATTGAATTAAATAGAATAGTGTTTTCATATTGTTGATGATTAATGCATGAATTGAAGAATCACATGGATTTTCAGGGTAGTTGATGTTTCTTCTATAATGGCCAAGTTCTCATTAGATTGCCTTATTCATACCTTTCACTTTGCTATAGAAGTCAGTATTGATTTTATCCCTCTTTATTATCACTAATTGTTAAATTTCATCGCGATATCATAAGACACCGAAGACATAACCATCAACACTATATTTGAAGATTTCTTGATTTTGTAGATTAGAGAATAGTTTTCTTGCTTTTGTAAATGAGAAACTAGTTTTCTTGTTATTGTAGATTATAGAGTAGTTGTTGATGAAATTTTATTATCATGATGCTTTCAATTCAGTAGATTAATATTTCCTTTTGTAGATTAGAACTAATTATGAAGTTTAACTTAAGAATAGAGTTCACTTGCTTATTAGTTTGCTTAGTTACTTGTTGAGTAATTTTGATTAGTTTACTTGTTGTAGAAGTTTCCATAGGTTAGTTAGTCGATTGCTTATTAGTTTACTTGATGAATATGTTTCCATAGGTTAGTTTGAATAGGGTAGTTTCTTGCTTGTTTATTTTATTTAATAGGATCTAGTTGTTTGCCTGTTCATTTGCTTAATTGTTACTTCTTATTGAATTTGAGTAGGATAATTAAAGTAGTTTGTTGTTGTTATTTCTCATTAGATAGATTAAATAGATAGTTTGCTTTTTATTATTGTCATGATTAAGTTAATTTTCTTTAAGTAGGGTTTCCATTTTCTTTCCTAGGATAATCCATCTATCCTTTGTTCAAAAGTTACTTAGGGTAAATAATTTAAGTTTCTTGATAGGGTTTTATCATTAATAGACTTTGCTTGAATAGATTAGTTCTCAAATAGCCCATTTCCTTAGTTAAACTATACTACCTCTAGCCTTTCTGCATTGGCACATATAGTGTTACAACTCTAAGTTTACTTACCCCGGGTTGACAATTTAATTGAGGGTTTTTTAGTGCATATAGAACACCCATCAATCAACACTCCCTCTCAGCTAGGGAGGCATTCTCCACCAGGCCAAGTCTCTAACAAAAGTACTCAAACTCCTTCCTGGAAAGTGCTTTGGTGAAGATAGTTGCAATATGCTCATGTGTACGAAGGTACTACACATGTATTGCTTTCCTCTGCACCATGTCTCTGATATAATGGTATTTGATTTCAATGTGCTTCGATTTATCGTGAAACATAGGATTCTCAGAGAGCTTCACATAGCTCTAGTTATCACAATGAATAATGGTAGAATCCATCTCATGATCAAATAAATATTTAAGGATCTTGCGAAGCCACATTTCTTCGAGGACTACCACACTCAACGCTAGATCCTCTGCTTCTACGGTACTCAAAGCCACTGAGCTATGTTTCCTATTGCACCAGGAAACCATGACAGACCCCAAGGTAAAACAACAACCATATGTTCTCTTCTGGTCCATTATGCTCCCTGCCCAATCTACATTGGTGTATCTCTGCAATCTCATGTCTACAATGGAGGAATATCTCAGGCCTTATCCAACTATGTCTCGAAGATATCTCAATACATGCTTCGCTGCTATCCAGTGATTCTGTCTCGGCTGACTCATAAACTGACTAAGTACATTTACTGCATAGCATATATCAGGTTTGGTGTTAACTAGATACATCAATGATACAATCAACTATTGGTGTAGATGTGGATCAATCTCTCCTGAATCAGTAGAAGCCTTGTTCATTTTATTCAGATCCATCATAATCGATGTAGGCATGGATTTGTAGTTTGTCGTACCAAATCTCTTCAATATATCCACTATATATTTTCCTTGACTCGGGAAAATCTTGTAACAACCTCTCGTTTAGTCACAACATCAAGACTCTCATAACAAGTGCAGGAATTTTTATTTTTTTTGAAACTAAAAGAATCAAAGAGAAACAATTTATTGGGTTGCTACTTGCTCAATGGTTTAGAGGCATGAATAAAGTTATAATAATAATGGTGGATCTATAAGTAACTATGTCATATTTCATATAATTTTATGTGAAAAAGAAAACAATTGATTAAGGTGAAGGTTTCAAATATTAGAGCTCAAGTGATTAGAGTAAACTACCTTAGAAAGTATAACAAACTCCCTTAGAAATTATAACAAAATATATAGTGATAGTTCTTTGTCTTGGTTGATTGATGTATGCATAGTCCCTTTTTATATTTCTTTCTTAATTCTAGTACAAGGAAGTGTGAGTGTGTTTGAAAGGAATAGTTAAGTTATGAGTAAATGTAGCTACAGTACATGGGATCTTTAGCCACCTATAGCTACTCGCCTTGTTAAATATGAAAATTTGAATGTCCTAAACTATATCATCTACCTAATAATGTATTCAAACTTCTTTAACCTCATCCTAGTCCAAACTTTAAATAAAATGATGAAAGAGGCAATGAAATCCAAGGTTAGGAGCCATTGTAAATTCATGTAACATGGATCTCCATATCTCAGCTTCAAAACATATAAAGGGAAATGTAATGACAACAACATACTTAGCATACCCAAGTTTTCACACACACTTATGAAGTACTTGTCTTATTGAACATCAAGCTAAAATACTAATTTCCAAGAAAAGTAAAAGCTTTCCATTAATAATTAGAAAACCAACACACATATAAAGTACTAAAATGAAAATTCTTTCTAACTTAGGGAGACTCATATATTTTCAATAACATGTAAGTACTGTATAACCAGAAGGGTATTTTAATTCAACATAGAGCAAACTTCCCCTGCATTTGGGTCATTTGGTGGTCCTACAACAAACAAACTTAATCAAGGGTATTTTTTTATTATGTTCATCATAATTTAACTGATATTAAAATAAATATAATATTATTTCAAATGAAATGGAAATGAAATTCAAAGAAGTTCATAAAATTTTGATTATAAATTTTATACATTTTAACATGAATTGGACGCAAGATGGTTGTTTTGTTTTCCAAATGAAATGTAAGTACAATGTATCGAACCAAAGTCTTCAACGAATTTATTATAACTCTTTATAAGGGTGTCTTTGTCACGTCATTTCTAGATTGTTATTGTTCTTGAGTAATTTGAAAATAGTATGAAAAATGTTTCTATAATTGCAAATTTTGGTCATTACTCACCAATCCAATTTTATTCATTGTTACCATCCATTCGGCAATTATAAATTAATCCAATCTCTTTCTACTATACATTAGTCATTAAATAAACCATTAACCCAAATAATGTAAACTGCTACTATTAAATAATGAGGCACAAATTCATCACAACGGGTCATCTAATTCTAAACTAATCCATTCTCAATCTACTAGCTATTAACAGTAAACAAAACCTTAACTAAAATAATGCAGAATGTTATTATTAAACATTGAAGCACAAATTAATCTTAGCACAAATTTAACTAGCAAAACTTACGGTGAGAACCTCCAGAAGTCACTACACATCAAGATAGCAATATTGGCTTACATTGAAGTCGATGGTCGTTTTAGGAGTGGTGCATAACACGCATTCAATAGAAGGTGCCATTGTTCATGCATGCACCCACCCCTAACACGCATTCAGTGGAAGCCAGCTCTCTTCCTGTCACCTTCGCAGTAAAAGGTTTCCAAAAATGGGTAGAATTTGTTGGTTGCATTACCGTCGTTAGAGGTTATAGTCGCAGAGGAAATTGGGTGACAGTCAAGCAAAGAGAACAACCAAATCAACACATTCACCAAGCTTGTGGATAAACTCCTAAGGCAACGTAAGAGATCGGCTCTAGGTGCCAAGGAGGAGGCCCACAATGGGGCACACACTACCCAACGTGTCCAGCTACCGGTAATTATATAAAAGGGCAGGACATGGCCAAGTAAATTCAATAAAAAAACAACCCAGCACAAGAGCATCGGCCAGGGGTTGACTCCGCAGCCTGTCCAACACCAGCACATTCACAATCATACAAACCAAAACACACCTACATCCAACCACCAATAATATTTAAACCAAAACGCAAGCAGTGAGAACACCATCGAAAAACGTTGGAAACAAAAATTTGATTCAGACATAACAGGAATTCAGGCATAAGAAAAACAATGAGCAGGGTAGATGGACGGGTTTCATGAGCAACGAAACAAATTGCAGTCACAATAATCCCACCATTACATAGATACGATTGTTGAGGAAGGATCACACATACATTACACAAAACTTTCCGTAGAATTAAAACCTTTTTCATCCATTAACTGTTTAAAATAGAAGAGGTAATATATATATGTTTTTACATCTGTTACAAATTTCCATCGCAGAGGTAACATTTTTACCTCCATTATATAATGACAACACAGAATAATAAAAACAATTCACTCTACATGAACCAACGCAAATAGAAGTTAAAGGATTTTCACATCTCGGGATACCAGATAAAGATGCTGACAACAGTAAGAGAATGCCAGGGCCCTAAGGATAACTCATCGAAAGGATCACAGGGGTTCTATCAGTCGAGGCACAGAATATAAACAACAAGGAAGCAAGATAATCCCAATGCCAAGGCCGTACTGAAGGACGCAAGTCAAACAATCAGGCAAGGACATCCACAAAGGTAGACGGCTAAAAGGTTCGCCTTCGCTTCATCATCCTTGCAATGAAAAGCAGGGCGTTGAGATCCATAGGTATTTTAACACTAAGGTGACGACTGTAGATTGGGCTCCTTGCCGACTGCTCAGGCGAGGACTGACGAGCTAGGGATGAAGACTACACAACCTCAAGGTCACAATCACACCACAGGGTGATCACGACATGCGGGAAACGAAGGTCATGGGAAATTGATCAACCAATCAATCAACTAGGCTATAAAAATTTCAGTCATGAAACTAGACATCCAGTTTACCTATACAATAAACAAGCAGATCCAAATCATAAATCCTACAACATTCTATCATTCAAATGAAGAAGCGTACCATTGCATGTTCGGCTTCTCCGAGTGATGTCCGCGCGCTCCGTGCAACTCCCACTCGTCGACCATCGAGACTTCACCGGTACCTCCCAGCCAATTCTAGGGGTACTCTTCTTCCCCCTTAGCCCCCTTAGCCGCAAATGGGCCACGCACACTATCCAGAGATTTCGTCTAGCTCCCAGCTCGCTTCGCAAGGCCGAGCTACCAATCCTCACCGAGCTGGGTATCCCAACTCCCACAAGTAAATTAGTCAAGTAGATATTTCTGCAGCGTAACGTTACGCAAACAAAAGATGATCTTTCATCCTTCTTCCTCCTTCATTATATAGAGTTTCAATCTTCCTTTCTTTCCTAAAATCTCATTTAATTAAAGTTTTAAAAATAAATTCCTAAAAATTCTTCTCCATACAAGTGTCACCCATCCCCTACATTCCTCCATTATTTAGTTTATTTAATTAATTAATTATCTTATTTCCCTCACCCACCTAGAGTTACTCCTAGAATCTCTCCTAGGTGTCCCCAAATTCCCTTACAGGTTTTAAAGGCTTTCCCTATATGAAGTTGTTAATTTGGTTTAAAATTAGAAGGCTCTTAAATGGTAGATTATTTACTAAGTTGACTTACGCTTTTTCCCTTAAGTCCCCCTTTTTCCCTTTTTATGTTACCTCTTTTCCTAGTTTCCTAAATTTTAAGATTTTCCCTCTTTCCCCTTTTAATTAGCACTCAAAAAGGAAGGTGTGGAATTTAATCCCCTTTTCCCTTTTATCATTTAATTAGTATTTTTTTTTTTAATTATCAAAAAGGTAAAATAATGAATTCCCCTTTTTACATTTATTACCACAGATTTTATTTTTTTATGAATAACTTAATTTCTTACTCCCTTCATGTTATAAGATTTAACGAAGGTCAAAATTATTATTTAAGTCATTTTTATTTTTATTATTATTATTATTATTATATTATTTTTTTGAGAAGACAAGGTTCAACCACTAGCGTAATTTAGACTTAGGCCTTAATTTTCGTATTGGGTGACATTTAATTAGGGAAAGTGTTTTAAAATTACTTAACATGTTATTTTTCTTAGGACCATCTAGGTTCATCCCTCTATCATCAACAACGTGACGTGCCCTTCAGGACACACTAGGTGCTCCAAGGGTTCCACTCTCCTCATCGGTTCCTGTGTGCGCCGTGCCCTGCAGGACACACTATGTGCGCCAAGGGTGCCACGCGCCTCTTGATTGATTTGGTAAACCTCAATAACCCATGGTTTCAACACTCCACCAGGTGAACCTGCGGTAGACTAAGGGCCTCTAAGGAATAAGGCCCCCGCCTTATTTCCTGCCCCTTAGAATCATCATGAGAGACTGTCGCAGTCTGCCCTCACGGCATCTTGGATCCTCTCAAACTAGGTAATTGTTAACCTACAGTTCGAGCCACGACGGGAGTGCTAGTAGGATATGGCAAGGTTGTTGTCCACACCTCTCCCTCAACATCTCTGGTAGTCGTGTGTGACCCCTTTACTCCATATGTGAGTCTGGTTGGTAAGCTATCATCAGCCTACATCATCAACAAATCATGTCAGAACATATCCATGTCATATCATCCAGTCAGATGCACTAATATCACAGTAAAACAATCAAACCCCAATGGCACAATCCCTGACTTGATGTGGAGTCCAAGGGGTTCCATCGATGCCTCTGCACCCTCGAGGTCCTAAACCGTGCACACTCAGTAAAACCGAGTCAATAGCACCTGTCTATGTCAATGTAGTAAAACAACATATCATCAACCCACAATGCCTCATAATAAAATCAAAGTTTTAATAGCATAATAATCTGGATCACTTGCGAGCAAGTGTCCTCAAAGATTAAGTTCGCTCAGTGTGCTAGAGAGGGATGTTACATACACCCCCTCTTGGTCTAAACTTCGTCCCGAAGTTTCATAGTATATATGCTGAAATAAAGTGTATCACAGTATCATATGTCTATCTATCAAACAAAAATGGAAACTGGTGGCGCATATCATATGCATCCTCCCAGGTCGCCGAGTGCGGACTATAATTGTCCCACTGGACCTTGACCTGATCTACTGTTCGACATCGTATTTGTCGAACACGATGATCCAAGATGCGGACCGACTCAGCCGTGAGCACTCCCTCATCCGATACCTTCAAGGAACTCATGTCAATAACATGTGTAGGATCACTAATATAATGTCTCAAAACAGATACATGAAAAACATCGTGCATACGCCTCAAAGAATCAGGCAAGGCTAGTC
>JZKD02S1290284.1:565844-599579 GCA_000966675.3 Picea glauca | reverse complement strand
TATTTCATATAATTTTATGTGAAAAAGAAAACAATTGATTAAGGTGAAGGTTTCAAATATTAGAGCTCAAGTGATTAGAGTAAACTACCTTAGAAAGTATAACAAACTCCCTTAGAAATTATAACAAAATATATAGTGATAGTTCTTTGTCTTGGTTGATTGATGTATGCATAGTCCCTTTTTATATTTCTTTCTTAATTCTAGTACAAGGAAGTGTGAGTGTGTTTGAAAGGAATAGTTAAGTTATGAGTAAATGTAGCTACAGTACATGGGATCTTTAGCCACCTATAGCTACTCGCCTTGTTAAATATGAAAATTTGAATGTCCTAAACTATATCATCTACCTAATAATGTATTCAAACTTCTTTAACCTCATCCTAGTCCAAACTTTAAATAAAATGATGAAAGAGGCAATGAAATCCAAGGTTAGGAGCCATTGTAAATTCATGTAACATGGATCTCCATATCTCAGCTTCAAAACATATAAAGGGAAATGTAATGACAACAACATACTTAGCATACCCAAGTTTTCACACACACTTATGAAGTACTTGTCTTATTGAACATCAAGCTAAAATACTAATTTCCAAGAAAAGTAAAAGCTTTCCATTAATAATTAGAAAACCAACACACATATAAAGTACTAAAATGAAAATTCTTTCTAACTTAGGGAGACTCATATATTTTCAATAACATGTAAGTACTGTATAACCAGAAGGGTATTTTAATTCAACATAGAGCAAACTTCCCCTGCATTTGGGTCATTTGGTGGTCCTACAACAAACAAACTTAATCAAGGGTATTTTTTTATTATGTTCATCATAATTTAACTGATATTAAAATAAATATAATATTATTTCAAATGAAATGGAAATGAAATTCAAAGAAGTTCATAAAATTTTGATTATAAATTTTATACATTTTAACATGAATTGGACGCAAGATGGTTGTTTTGTTTTCCAAATGAAATGTAAGTACAATGTAGTAGCACTCCAGAATCTGATCGTTGGTAGTAGATTTGGCAGTCTTTGTCTCCGGAATTGTAATCATCATTCTCATGCATGGGAAGCTAGTATTATTATGGCTGTATTGATGGTATGGGCCCTTAGTGGCAGATCTCAGCCCTTCAGTTGTAAATGAATTTATTTGCTATATAAATTCGAGATAATTTTTTTTGGAAAAAAAAAGTACAATGTATCGAACCAAAGTCTTCAACGAATTTATTATAACTCTTTATAAGGGTGTCTTTGTCGCGTCATTTCTAGATTGTTATTGTTCTTGAGTAATTTGAAAATAGTATGAAAATTGTTTCTATAATTGCAAATTTTGGTCATTACTCACCAATCCAATTTTATTCGTTGTTACCATCCATTCGGCAATTCTAAATTAATCCAATCTCTTTCTACTAGCCATTAGTCATTAAATAAACCATTAACCCAAATAATGTAAATTGTTATTATTAAATACTGAGGCACAAATTCATCGCACCAGGTCATCTAATTCTAAACTAATCAATTCTCAATCTACTAGCTATTAACAATAAACAAAACCTTAACTAAAATAATGCAGAATGCTATTATTAAACATTGAAGCACAAATTAAACTAGCAAAACTTACAGTGAGAACCTCCAGAAGTCACTACACAGTAAGATAGAAATACTCACTTACATTGAAGTCAATGGTCGTTTTAGGAGTGGTGCATAACGCACATTCAGTGGAAGTCGCCACTGTTCACGCATGCACCCACCCCTAACGCACATTCAGTGGAAGCCGACTCTCTGCCTGTCACCTTCGCAGTAAAAGGTTTCCAGAAATGGTTAAAATGTGCTGGTTGCATTACTGCCATTAGAGGTTACAATCGCAGAGGAAATTGGGCGACAGTCAAGCAAAGAGAACAACCAAATCAACACATTCGCCAAGCCCGTGGATAAACTCCTGAGGCAGTGTAAGAGCTCGGCTCCAGGTGCGAAGGAGGAGGCCCACAATGGGGAACAGATTATCCAACGCGTCCAGCTACCAATAATTATATAAAAGGCCAGGATGTGGCCCAGTAAATTCAATAAAAAAACAACCCAACGCAAGAGCATCGGCTGGGGGTTGACTCCGTGGCCTGTCCAGCACCAGCACATTCACAATCACACAAACCAAAACACACCTACATCCAACCACCAATAATATTTAAACCGAAACGCAGGCAGTGAGAACACCATCGAAAAACGCTGCAAACAAAAATTTGAGTCAGACATAACAAGAATTCAGGCATAAGAAAAAACACAAGCAGGGTAGAGGGATGGGTTTCATGAGCAACGAAACAAATTGCAGTCACAATAATCCTGCCATTACATAGATACAATTTCTGAGGAAGGATCACACATCCAATACACAAAACTTTCCGTAGAAGTAAAACCTTTTTCATCAATTAACTATTTAAAATAGCAGAGTTAATATATATATGTTTTTACATCTGTTACAAATTTCCATCGTAGAGGTAAGGTTTTTACCTCCATTATATAATGACAACGCAGAATAATAAAAACAAGTCAATCTACATGAACCAACGCAGATAGAAGTTAAAGGCTTTTCACATCTCGGGATACCACATAAAGATCCTGACAATAGTAAGAGAATGTCAGGGCCCTAAGGATAACTCATCGAAAGGATCACAGGGGTTCTATCAGTCGAGGCACAGAATATAAACAACAAGGAAGCAAGAGAATCCCAACTCCAAGGCCGTATTGAAGGACGCAAGTCAAATAATCAGGTAAGGACATCCACAGAGGTAGATGGATAAAAGGTTCACCTTCGCTTCATCATCCTCACACAAAAAAGTAGGGCGTTGAGATCCATAGGTCTTTTAACGCTAAGGTGATGATTGTAGATCAGGCTCATGCTTGACTGCTCAGGCGAGGACTAACGAGCTAGGGACGAAGACTACACAACCTCAAGGTCATAATCACACCACAGGGCGGTCACGACATGCGAGAAATGAAGGTCATGGGAAATCGATCAACCAATCAATCAGCTAGGCTATAAAAATTTCAGTCATGAAACTAGAAAACCAGTTTACCTATCCAATAAACAAGCAGAACCAAATCATAAATCCTACAACATTCTATCATTCAAATGAAGAAGCGTACCGTTGCCTGTTCGCCTGCTCCGAGTGACGTCCGCGCACTCCGTGCTACTCCCGCTCGCCGACCGTCGAGACTTTACCGATACCTCCCAGCCAATTCTAGGGGTACTCTTCTTCCCCCTTAGCCCCCCAAGCCGCAAAGGGACCATGCACACTATCCAGAGATTGCGTCTAGCTCCTAGCTCACCTCGCAAGGCCAAGCTACCACTCCTCACCGAGTTGGGTATCCCAACTCCCACAAGTAAATCAGTCAAGTAGATATTTTTGCAACATAACGTTACACAAACAGAAGATGTTCTTTCATCCTTCTTCCTCCTTCATTATATAGAGTTTTGATCTTCCTTTCTTTCCTAAAATCTCATTTAATTAAAGTTTTAAAAATAAATTCCTAAAAAATCTTCTCCATACAAGTGTCACCCATCCCCTACATTCCTCCATTATTTAGTTTCTTTAATTAATTAATTATCTTATTTCCCTCACCCACCTAGAGTTACTCCTAGAATCACTCCTAGGTGTCCCCAAATTCCCTTACAGGTTTTAAAGGCTTTCCCTATATGAAGTTGCTAATTCGGTTTAAAATTAGAAGGCTCTTAAATGGTAGATTCTTTACTAAGTTGACTTACGCTTTTTCCCTTAAGTCCCCCTTTTTCCCTTTTTATGTTACCTCTTTTCCTATTTTCCTAAATTTTAAGATTTTCCCTCTTTCCCCTTTTAATTAGAACTCAAAAAGGCAGGTGTGGAATTTAATCCCCTTTTCCCTTTTATCATTTAATTAGTATTTTTTTTTTTTAATTTTCAAAAAGATAAAATAATTAATTCCCCTTTTTACATTTACTACCACATATTTTATTTTTTTATGAATAACTTAATTTCTTACTCCCTTCATGTTACAAGATTTAACAAAGGTCAAAATTATTATTTAAGTCATTTTTATTTTTATTATTATTATTATTATATATATTTTTTTAGAAGACAAGGTTCAACCACTAGCATAATTTAGACTTAGGACTTAATTTTCGTACTGGGCAACATTTAATTAGGGAAAGTATTTTAAAATTACTTAACATGTTATTTGTCTTAGGACCATGTAGGTTCATCCCTCTATCATCAATAATGCGACGTTCCCTTCAAGACGCACTAGGTGCTCCAAGGGTGCCACTCACCTCATCTGTTCCTTTGCGCGACGTGTCCTTCAGGACGCACTACGTGCTCCAAGGGTGCCACTCGCCTCTTGATTGATTTGGTAGACATCAATAACCCCTGGAGTCAACACTCCGCTAGGTGAACTTGCGGGAGACTAAGGGCCTCTAAGGAATAAGGCCCCCGCCTTATTGCACGCCCCTTAGAATCATTGTGAGCGACTGTCGCCGTCTACCCTCACGGCATCGTGGGTCCTCTCGAACTTGGTAATCGTTAACCTACAGTTCGAGCCATGGCGGGAGTGCTAGTAGGTTGTGGAAGGGATGTTGTCCACACCTCTCCCTCAACATCTCTGGTAGTCGTGCATGACCCCTTTACTCCATATGTGAGTGTGGTCGGCAAGCTATCGTCAGCCTGCATCATCAACAAATCATGTCAGAACATATCCATATCATATCATCCAGTCAAATGCACTAATATCACAGTAAAACAATCAAACCCCAATGGCACACTCCCTGACTCAATCCAAGTCCAAGGGGTTCCATCGATGCCTCTGCATCCTTGAGGTCCTAAACCATGCACACTCAGTAAAACCGAGTCAATAGCACCTGTCTATGTCAATGTAGTAAAACAACATATCATCAACCCACAATGCTTCATAATAAAATCAAATTTTTAATAGCATAATAATCTGGATCACTTGCGAGCAAGTGTCCTCAAAGAATAAGTTCACTCAGTGTGCTAGAGCGGGATGTTACAACTATCATCATTCCTCTCCCATACTTCTAGTCCCAAGAAGTAGTGTATCATACCCAGGTCCTTCATCTCAAATTCAGAAGTCAATGCTCGCTTGCATTTAGCAATAAGTCTTTCTGAATCGGTGAGGAATAAGTCATCAACGTACAAGACCAAGATTGGGAACTTGTCACCAACAATGTGATAATATAGGTTTGTATCAACAACACTATTTTCGAAGCCAAAAATCATCAAGAATCCATCCATCTTCTCTTACCAAGCACGAGGTGTGTGCTTTAGTCCATACATGGCTTTCTTCAACCTGCACACATGATATTTCTTCTCATGTATCACGAATCCATCTGAATTCTCAATGTAAAATTCCTCCTCAATCTCACCATTGAGAAAGGTTGTATTTACATCCATCTGATGTAGTTTCCAACCCATGGATGTAGCTAGTGAAATGATAGTATGAATGGAAGTATATTGGGCTATGAGAGAAAATGTATCCTCATAATCAATTCCCTCCACCTATTAGAATCCTTTGGCCAAAAATCTTTCTTTGTACTTCTCGACACTTCCATCAGTTTCATGCTTTATCTTATAGATCCACTTGGAAGTCACTACAGACTTTCCTTCTGGTCTTGGAACAATATCCCACACATCATTCTTCATGATGGAATGATAATCTTATGTCATGGCATCTTTCCATACCTATTGACCTGTTGCTTCTCCATGACAAGAAGGCTCAGTATCAATGATGTGGCTCATGGTTGAAACATAGCTCGAAAATCTCTATGGTCTCTTTCTCTCTCTGAATTTTCCTTGAGGATTTGCATGTCCCTCTACCTCGTACAGAGTTTGTTGATCCCAAGAAGACATTTTATGGCCTACTACAATGTCTCTAGGAACATCAACTGGAGCAACTGGATCAATTGGATCAACTAGATCGACTAGATCAATGGTTGTCTCCCTCTGAACTATTGAAGGGGGAGAAGGTACTATCTCTTCCTTCTTCTCAAATAGTTTGACTCCCTCTAAGTCTGAAGGATAGACATCTTCCTTTTCCTGTGTTACTAACCTGGAAACATCCCATGTCTTCTCTGGTCCTCTACTAACTCTATAGTACTTTTCTAGCCTCCCATACTAGGATAATAACTAAGATGGCCTCACGTAGGGATAACAACCAAAATGGACTCATGTACTAGGATAATAACCAACTAAGAAAATTTGGACTCCCGTACCAGGGATAATGGTCCAAGTCAAGAGGGCTCCCATACCAGGGATAATACCCTTAATTATCAAAATGCAAGCAACTATAAGGTAATAATGAAATCAAATAAGGAGTGTAGTACAAAAACTTACCTTAGTCTACAGGCATGCTCAATCTTGCTTTTGGTCCTCCTAAGAAAAATCAGAAGAAGAAAGCCTCATCTTTCATGTCTTCTTCTTTCTAAGGTCGGTCTGGATCAATGTCAACAGTGGAGGCATGTTGTCTTCCTCTCTTCCTGGTAGGACAATTTCTCTCAAAGTGTCCATACTTGTCACATCCAAAACACTGGATCTTTGATTTGTCTTTTCTATGATCATACCCTAAAGTTGATGAAGTCTTCTCTCCTTTGAATGCTTGACTGAATATTCTTCTATTTCTTCCTCCTTTCTCTGTATGAAATGCAAAAGCATGATTGTCATCATGAGGGGAGTCTTGCACTCCTCTAGCTATAAGTCTGATTTCTTCCTGGGTACATTATGTTCATAGACGATCAAAAGTAGGTAGTTCTTCTCTACCATTGATACTTTGAAGAAATGGTTCCCAATGTCTTGGAAGAGCATTGAGAGTGGTCAAAAAAAGTTCTATGTCTGATATGATTTCTCCAATGGCACCTAGATGATCTCTGAATTATTCATGAAGAAGGTAGAAATGATGTCATCTTTTGTCATCTTGATATTTTGAAGTTGGCCCTTCAATGTAAGATCTTTGAGGGTGTTTTTACTCTCAAACATATTCTTCAATGCTTCATACATCTCATGAGTTGTCTTCAAGTTGGAAATACGAGGCAGGAGATGATCTCTCTTTATGTAGATGATTATCGTCCTTTCCTTGACATCATCTTCCTTCCATTATTATTTCTCTTCATCGGTAGTTGTCTCTGGTAAAGCCTTTTGTATCACACTTAATAGGTCATCCTCTTCCAGGTTGATTTGTAGTATTGACTTCTAGGAACTTAAGTTGCTTGATCCATAAAGCCTATCTTCCACCAAGGTTTTGTTCCTCATGATTTGCAGATTCTTCCACAAATCCTTAGCAACTAGGCTAGGAAACCTAACAGCTAGGCTAGGCTAGCAAACTTAGGTTTCGTTGGACTCATGACTACCAACAATAATCCTTGAAAGTTAGAACAACACTGGTGAGATGAAAAACTCGTTCAATGGGATGCAGAAACCCTAAAACCAAAATTTCTGCAGAAAATTGTGGAACCCTAGAAACCCTAGGGCCAAAAATCCAAAATTCTCGGAATTGAAATTTGAAAGTTTTTGGAGGTGCATTGAAGGAGGCTGTACACTCCTATGAAAAAATTAGCCCCAACTTTTCAGTGGAAGGTGTTGAAACAACCAAAAAGGAGAGGGTCGTACCTTTTTCTGGAAACCCTAGGAGGGTCGTACAATTTTGCATAAGAGAGGACAACTTGCTTGAAGGCTTGTGCAATGGCTCTTTCAAGTCCCAAGCTCTGATACCATGTTGAACTTTCACTATGATAGGATCAATAATGAGGTCTATTTCATTTATCATGTACTTGAACCATAAACAAATTCCCCTACACCATACACAAGTGTTGTAATAACCAAGATCACAAGAAGAATTACCATGCACAAGAACAAAAGAAATATCCTCGGAAACCATTCTACTCAAGGGAAGAAAACCCATCAATCCTTTGCTATATTCTCAAGATAATATCCCCCAACCATAAACCCTAATGCACACAAGAGGGTGCTTCTACAAAATTGAAACTAGTGCCCAAAAGAGGTGTGCACTTTAGCCTTAAAGGTAGTTCTGAAATTTCCAAATGACAAGTGTAGTGTGTGTTTCCTCAATGGGGAAATCACATTTATTTATACAAGATGAGACACAACAATAGGTGTGTCTATTAGCACAACAGGGCTGACCTCAATAACTCATAAATATAATTAATTATTACAATAAACCTTAATTATCTTTCACATATGGTGGGGCCAACTTGTACCCTTTACATCATAATTAGGGTTACAAGTAAATCTTACACTTAGACAATATATCAAGGGATCCAGACGTTCACTAGTGCACAACCACTAGGGACATGTCCACTTGTGCTCAACCACAGGGACATCATATTAAATAGATCTCCATCTCAACCGAGTCCACATGAGAATCATCTGGAGTACCATCTCAAGCCTGACTCAACTGAGTCCACAAGAGTACAAAGGCAGGAGACCACATTGACTCAACTCTCACACAAGGGAGAACGATACACCCATCACATGGGCACACCCAACACTGGGGCATGACTCAACTCAGTCTAGCGTAGAATGATACACCCCATCACATGGGAACACCCAACACCGGGCTCTCTCACAGGTCGACTCAACTCAGTCACATAGGAGAACGTATCTTGGAGAATGTCACACGATGTTGCAATCATAAACATCCCCGGGATATGGGATAACACTATGCATTCAATAATATTTTAGTCCCAGTGTGCACTATCAAAAATCAATCTAGTGCACACTTTGTTTCATTCTTTGTGCATTACCTTAGGCACGTGCACAACTTCGTTTCTACGTGCACACAAAATGAACCCAAAACTTTGGGTGCCAAAATGAATTCCTAGTTAATATTTTCGAGGGTAAATTATGAATACCATGTGTGAATTCTATTGTTTTCCTTTCTTTTTTATAAATAATCTATGTATGCATCGCTATACTGTAAAGGTTTGAAATGTACACAAAGAGGCATCCACTTTGGGAGAGGTGTAGGTGCTAGAAAGTCTAACTCCATAATGAAAGGGGGATGGGGTTGGTTTACAATCATCCATGTGAAAGTGACAAAGAAGTTTGCACACATCCGTAGGTTGGGAAGGAGAAGTACCTTCTCAAATTTGCAAAAATTGGAGTCCAAGAACATAGTGCAAGTGTCCTAAATATTTCATTTCATTTTTCTTATTAAAGCTACTTTTCACATGGGTTATAAATTTGGGGTTGCTACTAATGAGGATAAGGTCATAAGCATAAAGCACAAGTATGATAAATTGATCACCTACTCACTTGGTATAGACATTGGGGTTAGAGTGATATCTAGAAAGCTAGAGTCAAGAAGAAATCAATACATTTTTTCTTACCAAGCCCAAGAGGCTTGATTGAGGCCATAGAGGGATTACTTGAAGTGGTAAGCAAGGCATATGTCATGATAAATAAATCTAGGAGTTCTTCCACATAAATTTATTTTTTCAAATTCCCATGCAATAAAGTATATTTAACACCCATTTGATAGACCTCCCGTTGATATCAAGCTGTAAGTGCAAGAACAAGGTGGATGGAATTCATTTTGGAAAAGGGGGAAATGTTTCATTATACTTAGTACCTTCTACTTGTGAGAATATTTTAGCGACTAATCGAGCCTTCTCTTTTTCAACACTACCATCTATTGCATATTTACTCATGTACACCCATTTACATGTTACAAGCTTCCTTTCTTTTTGAAGAGTGACGAGATCCCAAGTATCCTTCATCATTAAGGAATTAATTATTCATTTATAGTTGCTTCCCATTCAGGATGGCTAGAAGCTTCTTGAAATGTTTCTAGATTTGTAGTTTCTATAACTTGAGCCAAAAGAGAATAGACTCACTATAACTATGAACATGTTCAATGTTTATCTGAAGTATCACCAACTATATCATTGGTGGCTTCCCTTGTTGTGCATACCCATTGAGGAATTTGTGGAGTTGGTGCAAGGTTATGTTTAATAGAATCATCTGGAGGATGAGGTCGAATAGGCAGAGAATTGTATTTACAACTTGATCCAAAAGAAAAGAGACCCATTGGAACTATGAATGCATTCAACGTTATTTTGAGGGATCACCAAATAGATCACTGGTGTATTTCATTGTTGTGCATATCCATCAAGGAAATTGTGGAGATGGTATAGGGTTTGGTTCAATAGAATCATCTAGAAGACAAGGTTGAGCAGGAAGATTGTTGTTTTCATCCTCACTGTCAATATTTGAAGAAGAAGAATGATCTAGAATAGAAGGATTAGAAGATTAAGACAATATAGGAGTGAAAGGAGATAACACATGCTTTAAGGATGGCTTGTAGACCTAAATGGCATACATGTCGAGTTAATCATGAATGGAGATACCTTCATCAAAATCAACATCTCTTATAACAATCAATTATGGTGTATAAGTATAAGAAGTCGATAACTTTTTATATCCTATAAATAAGTAATAAAATGCACTTCTCACTTTTAGTTTGTAAGGCTTTTCTTTTCTCGTTAGGAATGTGTGCCCATGCCTCACTACCAAACACACAAAAGTGGCTTACATACAATATTATGTTACTCCACACGTTTTAGGGTGTTTTATTCTTTAAAGCCATAGTGGGAGTGAGATTAATTATCCAATTTCTATAATTGATAACTTTTTCCTTAAATAAAGGATTGAGTTCCTTATGTTGGAGCATACAATTAGCCATTTCCTGTTAGGATCCTAACCCGCACATAGGTAGATCAATATATTCGGATGTAATAAAGGTCAATATTAATAAGGCCTTTCAATAAAATAGAATAAAGCGGATGTAAGAAGACCTAATAGAATCTTTCGCTTCTAGAAGGATCTTTCTTTAGATGCTTCTCTTGATAGACATATTTAGTATAAATAAGGGTCGAGGGTATGAAAACCCTAGCTGGAAGATTATTGTAACAGAGCGCTACTCGACTAGAGGTTTCCCCCTCGAAGAGGCCTGTGAACATTGCTTTCTAAATCAAAGTGCTATTTTTGTTGTTGTTCTTATATCATTTATGTGTTATTGTGGAGATTATGCTGGTTATATTACTGTTATTCTGCCATTTCTAGCATTTCATTTATGTTCTGCATACTTTTTATATCTGGTATATTGCAAGTGGTATCAGAGAAATTTCCTTGGCAGAAATTGTGGAAATTTTTTTTTCAGTGTAGAGACGTATTCCGACATCTTTAAGCCATAGAGATCCGTGTTACGTGCATAAACCTGCGGTTGAGGGATTCATACACGCATGAAATACAAGTGGTTCTTAAGTGCACATATGTTGGCCACCCTTGTAACCCATGTTGGTACCCCTTTGAGTGGTAGCGCATCAGAAAACACCTGTGTACGGACTGGCCTAGATTTCTTGAAGCCCTCTTTAGATAAACCTATCGGCTTCCGGACTGCTATAGTGTCACCGAGAACAACACTCGGGAAGATACTCTCTAGTACCTGGGTAGTCGGGTAGTACGGATAAGGGTATGGTCTATCCTCCTTAGTTAGTGCCCTGAGATATTGGGCCGATTACTATTGTTGGACCCCGCACGTATATTAGAGAGCTATAGCTCAGGGAAAACCCTTGTCTGTAGAACCCTTGAATACCTAACCCTTGGGGGACAGAAACATAAACAAATTAAAATAGACAAGATCTATTGCCACACAATTGTGTTCAGGTTGCCAAGTAAATATGCATTTCTTTCTGGTTAAGCATTTGGGGATTTCATCAATGCAGTATTCTTCAGACCGGAGTATAACTCCGTAAGTGTAAAAAAAAAAAAAAGTCTGGAAATTTTTTCACCATTATTTGAGACTTATTCCATTGGATTCATCTCTTCGCCCTCATCACATTCATCCATATCATTTTTCAGCAAAAAAAAATTCATCCCGCCCGCCTCTTTTCAGTTCACCCATCCTCATGGCTCATACCTGTAGCCAAGACCTAGAAGCTCGCTTCAACACCTTGCAATCTAGTTTCCTCGAAACCCAAAAAGAAGTGAAACAACTCAGTGCTACTGTTACCTCCATCGATTCATCCATCAATGCTACCATAAATACAACCATGCAGTCCTCATTGGAGGAAGTCAAACAAGAACTAACCACCCAACTTGAATATGTCTTTGCATCACTCTGCACCAAACTGAAGATCCCTACAGATGACCATTTCTTTGAAGCACCTCCAAATACTGAAGGTGAAAATTCCTCCCATTCCCATACCTTTCAACCCCATCACTTTCAACGTGACCTACGCCTTCCGTGGGTGGATGTGACCAAATTTGATGGCCCGAACCCCATTGGTTCGGTAATCCAAATGGAACATTATTTCTCTTTATACGACATTACAGATGACTTGGCCAAACTCTGGTATGGTGTTCTCCATCTAGATTAAGAACGTTGGCAATGGTGGCAATGGAGAAAAACTTCCCGTCAAGGGTATATTGCTTGGACCCAATTTGTGACTAAGCTTTATGAACGCTTTGACATGGACACCAACCATTTGGGTCGTTTGACAAAGTTGAAACAATCAGGAACAATAGAAGACTTCATAGCTGCCTTTGAGCGCCTGGCTTTTTGAACAGAGGGCATGACTGATGCTTTCTTTCGAGAGTGTTTTATCAATGGCCTCAAGGAGGAGATTCGGTCCCATGTCCTCATGGCTCGACCCTCGAGTTGGGTGGAGGCTACTAAAAGAGATAAAGAAGCACAATAGGTTGTATCCTCTAAAAACAAAAAACCCTCCTTTATCCCTCGCCCTAAACCCATAACTCCCACTACTCCCTGTGCCCCATTAAAGATCCAAAAATTGACCAGGGTTGAAATGGCTGAACACCAACTCAAAGGCCTTTGTTATAATTGTGATGACAAATATTTCTCGGGCCACAAGTGTAAGGAACAAAAGCTCTTTATGGCCATTTCTGAGGATATTTCGAAAGAGGATGTTGAAACTCCCCTTGTGTCTGAGTCACCTGAAATCATGAATGGAGATACCTTCATCAAAATCAACATCTCTTATAACAATTACTTATGTTGTATAAGTATAAGAAGTCGATAACTTTTTATATCCTATAAATAAGTAATAAAATGCACTTCTCACTTTTAGTTTGTAAGGATTTTCTTTTCTCGTTAGGAATGTGTGCCCATGCCTCACTACCAAACACACAAAAGTGGCTTACATACAATATTATGTTACTCCACACATTTTTGGGTGTTTTATTATTTAAAGCCATAGTGGGAGTGAGATTAATTATCCAATTTGTATAATTGATAACTTTTGCCTAAAATAAAGGATTGAGTTCCTTATGTTGGAGCATACAATTAGCCATTTCCTTTAAGGTATAATTCTTTCTACCAACAACACCATTTTTCTATGGTGTGTATGGAACAATATGTTGCATCTGGATAGCATGTTAAATGTATTTTGTTAAAATTCATGGTGACATACTCAGTCCTACTATCTATTCTAGCATTTGAGCTTGATGTTTAGATTTCTTTTCTACAAGGGCTTTGAAGGCTGAAAACATGTCAAAATCTTTTCTCTTAAGTTTTAAGAGGTAAAATCAAGTACATCTAGAGAAGTCATCATTGAAGGTTGAGAAATGGAGGTGAGTGAAAAGTGGAGAAGGTCAACCTTTCCATTGAGTCTATTTATTTTTTGGCGATGCAAAGTTCCGACCTAATATACTTATTGTTTTGAAATTCCAACTATAAAGGTGTATTTTAAATGGACTAAAACCCACAAGGGAAAAGTTCCATTGTTAAATTTCCCATCAATTAGGTGGAACTATAACTTTTGGAAAAATTCCTACTAGATTTGGTGAACAATTTTGGTGGAAAAAATATTGAGTTTGTCCACTTATTAAATTACTTTGTTAAGAAATACTTAAACCTAGAGAAAGAAGCAGAAGGAAGTGGAACACACAAATCACTATGTGCATGTCGTAAGGGAGTTGAGGCATGCTTGTCAAATTTTTCCCAATGATGTTTATCGAGAAGACAACCTGAATAAACACCATCCTTGCAAGAAACAAGAGGAAAACTAATGACTATATTATTCTTACATAGTATTTGCAATGAACATTATTTCAAGTGGCCAAATTGCTCATGTCATCGCTATGAGCAATAAAAACTAAAGGAAGAGAAGATGACCCAAAATTGTCAAACTTGTATATGTTGGTAATATCATTCATTGTTCTTGATGCTACAATATTTTAAGGATCCTTTGAGTTCTTCATCACAACTTTTTGAGGCGAAAAATGATTTTTCCTTCATTGGAATGAGTGATTTGATAGATAGAAAAACTATTGTAGGAGAGACAAGGAACACATAGTACACCATTAAAGTAACCATAAACTTGTTGAACCATTCTTAATCCTACAACACCTAGAGATCCATCATCACCAATAAGTATTTGTTTGGTGTTACATTGATTAAGAGGGGGAAAATGGCTTGATATTTATCCATATTACAAGAAGTTATAGAGTCAAGAATCCACTCATTTGAATAACTAGAATTCGATGAATTTAAGGTAAATCCAGAAGCATAAAGAACATGTTATTCTGAAGAGTTAGAGGAAGAATTATCCAAATGGAGGTTGTTACTTTGCATGGCTTCTTTGAGGGATTCCATCTTCTTGAAGCAGTGTGACTCTTGATAACCATATTTCCCAAAAAAATTGTAGTGCTTGTTAGATTTCCTTCCTTTTGGCTTAGATCCTTTATTAACATAACAAACAGGAGGAGGATGAGGGAGTTTGGTGTCCTCATTATCTTTGTTGGGGTGAGAATGTTGTTTCTTAATATGCTCGGGGCCTTTCTTTTGTTGTGCCATTAAAACCTTGTTAGAGGTACTTGAAGTACTTATCAATCCAAGGTGAAAGAGATTATTTTTCTCTCAAATGATATAATCATAGAATGTTTCAGAAGACGGAATTATGTCAGAAACACCTTAACTAAGAAAGGCTTCTCTAATAGAAAAAAAGGTGGATACAAAAACAAAATAGGCATGTCCAAGTTTAGAAAGAATGAAAAAATTAGTTGATCATCATCATCTTTCTCGATTTGAAAATCTAGAAGTAAGATCCTAAGTGTCTCGAACTTTGAAATAAAATATTCAATGCATTTAAAATAATTTGGATTCAAGGCAATCCATTGATTTCAAGCTAGTGGGATCAAATCTAGTTGTGTTTACCAAACACAATTTCCATCTTCATCCAAGCTACATTGAGAGTTTCAATCACTTGAAGATGAAACTTCAATTTCATTTGAGATTGACATGTTGATGAGCCTGCATGTCGAGTCAAATTGGTTGTGTCATTCAACTCTCTTTAATACATCTTTGGGACAATTTGTGTTCCCAAGGTGACTGAGTAAAGTCCTTTCTTAGTAAATCCAATTTCCTAGATAAATAATTGGTATTTGTAAGTATGATCTCACTTGAACTGGCCATATTGCAATTTGAAAGTAATATGGATTTAAAAATAGAAGTTGACTACTCAGATAGAAAGGCCTTCAAAAAAATAATCACTTAAAAAAATGGTACCAAAAACAATGCCTAGATGCAGAATTTATACCTTTTGGAAGTTCACAAAATGGGGATTATAGGGAAATTTTTATAATAATTGCACTACGAAAAGATAAAAATAGTATAGTTTGCAATAATGAACCACACCGGAGCATGTAGCATGAAAAATTTATCTAAACAGAAAAAAAATTGCACTGCAAAAGGACTTCATATGACAAAGTTATACCCATTTGAAAATCACATACAATTTTCAAATTGTAAGAGGGGGCTCAACCTAAGTGACATGTGGTACACTGTGATAGTGACATGTGGCATGTTAAATGTATGTTAATTGGGTGTTGAGGCGATAGTGAGGTGGAAAAGTCCCCACTTTGTAGTCTTTGGTTGGTTGGTGTCTACCTCAAGATACATACCCATAATTAAAATAAAAAAGTACATACCCCTCTTTACATTCAAAATATTTAAGGCTTATGCCAAAGGGAATTATCTAAAGTTCAAATTTTGGTTGAAACAGAGTTTTAGAAAATTGTTTTAATTTTACACTCCATGTGCATTTTCTCCAAAGGTGAAGGCCCATATGGGCTCTTCCCATGTGAAGGGGGCATGAATAGAGGGGTTGTTCCAATTAGGAATTTTGGGAAACTTATCCAAAGAAGCTAACACCCAAATGAATGAAACACCCCTTTGTATTTATCAAGGAAAGAACATAGGTCCACGAGCAGAGGAGCATGCAATGAAGGATATGAGGTTCTTAAATGGCATGTAGATCAAGTTAGAGAAGGGTGTCGATTAAAATTTGAACACAAAGGAGCATGGTTACTTATTGTATGTTGAAACAAATCCTATATCTTACACATAGAGGCCACATCAGAAGAAAAAAAAAACCCTTTGAAAATCCAAAAGTATTATACTAGAAGCTTAAATAAATCTAGAAATATTAGTATTTGGTTAGCAAAACTGTAGTGAGATTAGCTCAATCCCATCTAATCTATTTATGATTAATTTTTTTCAAATGAGGCAGAGAGTGAAGAGGATACTTAGATAAGTGGGGAAGAATCATGAACCATGTATATTTAAAAAAAAAACAAGAACAATGGCATAAAATAATAAAAAAAGCATTGTTTTTGTTGAATCATTGAAGAGAAATGACTATAACTTGGGAAATATACATCCAATTTTCATGAAACAAAAGGTTGTTTCCAGTTTAAAATGATTCTCTGGATGCAATGGAGTAGTTCCCTTTGCCCAAAAATGCATGGAAACTTCATAAACCAGAAGTACTTTTGTTGCATGCAATGACACAAGTTCATGATATCGATCAACAATATGGGCAAGTCTTCATAGGAGCTTCAATAACATGTTTGAACAATGGGGTATATCCACACAAGTTAAACACATCAAGATAATAGACACAAATATCAAAGAGCAATACACTAATATCTACATGCTTAAAAACTTCAAAGAGGGAAAAAATGCATAGCCTTAGCAACATGTCCACTTGTGGCAATTGATTAATGAAAAAAATATATTACATGAACATCTCTCACAATGGTTCATCAACAAATGACCCTCCATGATATTTAAATAAAGACCATGGATCAATGGGGTGTTAAGTCATGAATCAAGTGTTGTTAATGTTGAATATGTTTGAATTGTCAATTCACTCATTTATTGGATATGATTCTGACCTTCATATTAATAAAATACAAAAGCACACTAAGAAAACACACTAAAAGCACTTCTTAAGCTAATATTACATGAGAGTATGTTGAATTTAACTAACTCCTAGTGTATAAATCTCCTAATAAGAATAAAAACAATGTTACCAACTTTACGATAACTCTCAAGAGTTCTTGTTTTGTTAGAGGTTGCATTTAATGAATGTGTTTTCCCCTGTTTTAAAAATTGGTGCTACTAGTATCACCCTTTTTTCTAGGTGGTTAAAATTCTAACTTGTTTGAAATCATGACCTTGACATTACAGACAGAACCCTGAAATTGACTCTCGAATCAAAAAGTGATGCTACTCAGTAGCACCACTTTTGTTTTGGAGTTAAAACTATGATCTAATTGAAACCGTGGCCTTGACCATTAGCACCACCTCAAATAAAACACTAAAAACCGTCTCCTAAATCTATAAGTATTATTACTTGATAATTTATTTGTTTATTAATTTTAATTTTTTTCATAATTTACATTAAGAAAATAATTAAATTGGAAAAAAAAACATCCCTAAAAAATGTTTTTTTTAGGAAAAAAAAAACATTTTGTGTTGAACAAAAATGCAAATCACAATTTTTTAATCGAAAAATTCAAAAAATGAATTTAAAAAAAATGACCATTTAAACACTAAATTAAAACAACAACAACAAAAAAAATTGAACACAATTTTTTTTATAAAAGAATTATTAAAAATACAAAACAAAACCAAACTAAAAATAAAGAAATAACAACAAAATAAATAAATAAACAAAAAAATAAACAAACGAAAGTCAAAATAATAAAAAGGTAAGAAAAAAATGGTGAATTTGGAAATCAGGGGGAGGGGGGCGATCTCAGGCATTGCGCCCCTCCCCCGTACTATTGGATTTCATGCAATCCAACAGAATAAGGGGAGGGGAGGGTGGGGTGGGATGCCTCCCCCTAATTTCCAAATTCGCCATATTTTTTGTTACGTTTTTATTATTTTGACTTGTTTTATTTTATTTATTTCTTTATTTTAATTTTGTTGTTATTATTATTATTATTGAAATCTATTTTTTTGGATTACCTCATATGTCCAAAAATTATAATACATTCAAATAATCCTGATACAAGGGCTACCAACAGAGGAAATTGACCCATGTAACAGGTCCTACTGAAAAAGCATGCCCAAGGGGCCATAACTTTAAAATATAGTGTAGTCTATTCGGAGAGTTTCAAATCTAAAAACATATATAACCAAAACCAATAAAGAGTTATTCCTAGAGAAGCATGCATAGACACAAAGGATGAGAGCTTGATGAAATGTGGGATTTAATTTACTGAAGTGTTTCCCTTGGGTTTGATCCTAAAGGAGTCCATCCATTCGGGGATCATGAAAGATTGGTGGAGTCAATCCTTGGTGCACTGGCTCTACGAGGGAGTTAAGCATGAGTCTATCAACCAGCCAATCTTTTGTTACATTGAATCCTGTCGGTATTTCTAGTTGGCCATATCACTTTATGACTCAAAAATGAGTTCTAAGTGGTCCTTCGAGAACCGAATTGTTCGTCTGTCACCATAATTTCACTCAATAATGAACTGTAAAGACCCTTCCAGAGATCTGTACCAAATATACAAAGGATAAACATCACCGTACACTGCAGAGAGATGCATCGTACACTGTGGAGAAGGATCCCTACGTCAGCCATCGATCTTGGGATAAACAAAGAGAGCTAGGTGTCTATGCATTTGGCCACCTATTCCATGATTTTAATACTCATAATGACACCCCATCCAGGGAAATACCCTCCGATCAGGCCAAATATTTTCATTTATATAGCAGGGGGTGTTCAAGATTTTGGTTTACCTCACATAACAAGTCCTACTCTTTGCATTTGACCCCATCATTTGCCAATTTGCATGCAATCTTGTTTGCCTCCCTCCGGACATGACAGGGAATAAGGACGAGGTGAGGTAACAATAGTGACTTGAGGAATTCAATGTTACAGAAAATTCTCCAACTGGGCGAGATCTTTGCAGGATCAAAGCCATGTAAGAGTTTGGTTTTGTTTTGTATTTTTTATAAAAAAAAAAATTAAATGTTTGTGTTTTATTATTTATATTTTAAAAATTAAAAAAAAAATGTGCTTAGGTTTTATTTTGTTTTTTTAATTTCATTTTTTGGTTTTAACTTTTCTTTTAGGTTTTTTTTTTATATATAAATTGTTTTTTCGCATTTTTTAATTCATTTTTTTATTAAAAAAATTGTGATTTGCATTTGTTTTCAACAAAAAATGTTTTTTTTTTCTTTCTTTCAAAAAGGAAATTGTTTTTTTCTTAAAAATGAATTGCTTAGCAGTGTTTTTTTTCAATTTAATTATTTTCTTGTTTTTTCTTTGTTTGTTTGTTTGTTAGCGTGTTAGTTACCTGTGGGACTAGCCTGTGGTCTAAAAAATCACAACCCAAGGGCATCTAAGCCATCAAAATCACCAGGGATCAAACCTGACCTGAGCCACACCAACCCTTAACATGGTTGGATTTTTTGGGGTGTCTCCTCCCGACTATCATGATTTTTAAACCTTGGCCACCTTACATAATGAAACACTCGAAATATAATCATGCTAGCGAGATTTGATAATTTAATTAATTTCTTAATGTAAATTATTTAAAAAATAATAATTAGTAAACAAATTATTAATTAATAACACTTCTAGATGTAGGAGTCAATTTTTAGTGTTTTATTTGTAGTGGTGACACTGATCAAGGTCGTAGTTTCAATTAGTTCATAGTTTTAATTTCAAAAAAAAAGTGGTGCTACTAGTAGGATCACTTTTAAATTAAGGGGTCAATTTCAAGGTTTTGTCTACAATGTCAAGGGCACAATTTCAAACAAGTCACAATTTTAACCACCTCCCCAAAAAGTGTGTTTTAGGTAAATAAACTTGAATAAAGATGATTCACTTCAGCATATGACAAGTTTATGGAAACAACAAATAAATAGTCCTACACTAGTAAAGAATGCAATGAAGGAGGCATTAAATGCAAGCTAAAAGATTATCAAACCAATAACTAATGATTGTTCAAATGAAATAGCATGAAACTACTTTTAATTAATACAATATGTGAAGCCCTAACGGCTGAAAATTGTGATAATGCAACAATTAATGATGTTAGAGGTGATTCTAGGTAAAAAATGCAAGACGTTAAGCTAGGAAAGGTAAAGAAATGAAGATGCAATGCAACTAGACCTAGAATTAGCACAAGATGTCAAGGAGAGAGGGAGGTTTAGGGTTTGAATCACTTGTAATGGAGAAAATATGAATGTCGTCTAGCTTCCTTGGGCATATGGAGAAAATACTTGAAGTGGAACCCCATGGTAGTCCACTACAAACCCTAGGTATCAATCTTCTAGAAAATAAACTTAGGGTAGTCCACTACAAACCTTGGAAAAACCTTTATGTCCTTCAACAAGCTTTAAATGAATGACAACATGAAAGATAGTCCACTACAAATCTTCCTCACGGTTTCAAAACAAGATTTATCCAAGAGAAACATAATAACATGCAAAATCACCACTTTGATAAAGCACTTAGTACATCAAGAATAAACCATGCAAGACTTAAAAAGAACACTTACTAGTCAAATCATTTAGCATGAATAAACCCTAGAAATGTAATCATCCACAAAACATTTCCAAACCATCCACTAGATCATTCTCCAAAAAGTGTGCAAAAGTACTCAATAGTGAGAGAGAAGTAAAAAAGACAAGAGTAGAAGTGATTCTCCACAATAGGTGCTATCATTTACAAGTGACGAAACTCTCAAGTATATATATGAGACAAGCCTAGCACTTTATCTCTCAAGAAACCCATAAAACATAATAAATCCATGATACAAGGTGGACAAGTCTTAGGCCAACCCCAAAATAGCCTCCAACATAAGAATAAAATGCCAAAATACCAAAATGTCTCCTCAAAATGCCACACGTGTAGGTGTGAGAGTCTCCAAGTAAGGTGACATCATCCTCCAAGGGGTACAAAGGTCTCCAAAGGCCACCTCTCTCCTCAAAATGTGAAAGGTATCAACAAGGGTCACATCCCCTCATTAAAAGGTCATGTCTCATCATCATCAAGGTGCCAACTCATCATCCATATTCTAGGTCGTCCCAAGATAGCACCAAGACACCATCAAGCATGATGTCATCATCAACATGTGGAAATTTTGAAGATCAAGCATGGTGTCATGATAGGAAGGGGTCCATAACCTCTCCAAAAACTTTCCTCGTCACCATCAAGGGAAATGGGGTCCATCCAAACCCTAATATCCTCAAAGGGTGCAACGTCCAAGTGTGTGGGATTCTTGCCCCCTAAGTGACATGTAAAGTTGTATATGCAACATCTCAGCTCAAAAGTGAAATGTTCGAAGTTCAAGATGTACCAAAAGGTATTTAGGAACATGACAGGCCATCACATGACCTTACGCTCATCATCAAGTGTGCAACGTCCTCTGTGTAATGCACAATGTCCTGGGTACAAACATGAAGACATCCTCAAAAGGACCATCATGAATCAAGGTTCACAAAATCAGGTAAGACCAACAACTACAAGATAAAAGAGCCATTAGTATCATACAAAGTAATCCACAACTTAATACAAAATCCACGTAAGAAATTCACATTAGGTATCTTCTTCAAAAATCATACTAGCTTAAGACTTTATGCAATTTTCCAAGTTTAGGTATGGGAGGACCATCACAAGATCCTATTAGGTGTGCTAGTACCCAAGTAGAGGGGTATTTCTCAGAAAATCCCTTCAAAGTGTAAGTATAAGTGAATGAGATGGCATGGAGTTTACTTCATGGTCATGGTCTAATTGACATGCAAGGCCATGTGTGGGTTCATCTCCATGAGTACCTTTGTAGAGGGTGTCAGTGAATTTATTTACATAAGTTCTTTGACAATTTATTATTGACCAGGATGCGTAATCTTGTGAGATGCAAGAACTATGTATGCAGAATCAGTTTATTTAACACTCAAAACCCTATGATGTATTAATCCTAATGTAAACCTAAGAAATCAAAACAAATTTTATTCATGGTTAATCCACAACAAGATTTATCTTTGGACCATTAACTATCATGATATTTGATTGTAGAAGCTCAGGTTACAAATATATTTATGCAAATATGTCTGTAATAGGTACTTTGTGAGCTCATTTAGGTTTATAATCCAATAAATAACCTTTGGTATTTCGATCAACACATTGTTTTAAAAGAAATAATCATTCATTCAAAGTACAAGAAAAGGAAATAATTGCAAAAAACTAAGTTCGCAGTTAAACCATTGTAAGATTGATTCCAAGATTTAGATTGTGACCTACTAAAGTTGTGACTGTAGAAATGCATGTTATTCAACTTTTTCAACTTTAGAAATTGAATTAATCATACAACAATACTCTTAGACAGCTAATTCGATCCCAATTGATTAAAGATTATGCCTATGGTTTATGATTGTAAAAAATATTTATTAAACCATGATTAAAATATATAATATGTTAAAACAAAGTTTCAAAAAATAAAAATAAAAATTATAGGAAATGAAAATAATTGAAAATAGTACAACACATATAGAGGTAGGGGGGCCTCTTAACCTAGAATATGTTATAGAAAATAATTGAACACTAAGAAATTATCAACACAATGTATGGAGTATAAAATCCTTTGTATTTGTAGTCTGGAAATAGGTTATAGATTACAATGTGTTTTCTCAAGCTCTTAATCTCAGTCTCACTAATTCAATACAATTTTAGATCTTTGTTTTTATAGTTTTACAATGAAAAACATAGAGCGTTATTTGGAATAATGCTCCTCTCTCAATTTCTACAATTTGTTACATTCTTGTTTGCGTTCAGAATAGAGGATAGGAGATCCTTGTATTGTCTGCTAAGTTTCATACAATGGATTCTTGATTGTCTCCATTGTGAAATAGGTCTAGCTCCATTCTTCTACGATTCCATAATACCAGGAGTAAAATCGTGGATCCACAAATATTTGGTCCACATACTCTTATTCACAATTACTACAGTTGACCACAGGTTGACTGAAGGGTATGAATCATCTTCAAGAATTTTCGATAGGAACTACACCATGCTATGAATATTATGAATAAACCCTAGGTGACGGATTTGGTGTTGAAAACTACAACTACTCAAACCAACGACGAATTACCAGATCCTACAATTCATGTAATTCTTGTAATCAATGGTTAGTAGATCAACTTTTAACAATGTTCAACCCATAAAATTAAGAATTGAGAGTAAAGAATAACTTAATACCTTATATTATCTTTTTATGTCTCAGTCCTTAGAAATTAAGAGGGATTTATCAAAAGTGGATATACTTGAGGTCAAAAAAGAGGGGAAAAGGTTAATATTGTCTTGGTTTATAGTGAAAATAATTACAAAATGCAATCCCAACATCTCCCCCAGATAGAAGGCTTTGCATGTCCTCATGAAATGTTGCAATTTCAAAATTGGAGCAAAATTGTGGCCTATTTCCATTCTTGATTAGTCAACCTTTATTGCTCTAATCAAAATTTCAAAAATGGAAGTGTTGGAATTGAAACGTGTACCAATTTGTCTTCTTAGCCTCTGCATTATAGCTTTAACCTTCAACCTTCTATTTTGAAGCTTCATTACCTTATTTCTCTTGTACCATTTATGAGTTCGCTTCTTTAGTAACTTATTCTCAAACTGTAACTGTGTATTTTGGTCCCTGATTTTGGAATTTAGGGTTTTCAACTATCCATTTTCAATTTTGATAGATCTTTCTAAACTTCTAACTCCTTGATGTTTTTTTTTTTTTTAATTGCTTGATTTTCTTTTCTGTCCTCTGCAATTTAGAAGATAAAAAGGTAGTAGGAGAAAATAGAGGGGATACCGTGTTATCAACTTCTTGAGGTTCTTGAATTTCATCAAAAATTTGTTGAGAGGGTATATTTTCATCGATCACCTGAGATTCCAGATAATCGTAAGCAGTTTGTTGATGAGGTTTGATTACTATAATTATTGGTGGTTTTAAAGTATTCTTGGTTACAAGGCCTTTTTGGAGGGCTGCTAAAAATTGGAACCTCTTCATTATGTTCTTCATTACCTAATTCTTCCTCTGTGTAAACCCGGTTTAATTTTCTACCCATTCCTCTATAAATTCTTCTATGTCCTAGAGGTTTCATTCTAGAATTCAATCCACATGATGGTGTTAGGGTCCCGCTCTAACTCCCTTAGTTAGTGGAATAGATTGTCACTTAATGTATTGACGTCCATATTTATTAAATAAGGACCCACAAGGTAGTAGAGTGTGAAATCAATAAATGTAAGTGGCTTCATTAAGGAAGGTCCAGTAGTTAGTAGTTTAGGGATCATTAATGAAGTTCCACTAGGTGGTTAGGGTTTTGGTCAATTAGAAACTATATATAGTAGTAAAATCTGTGTAATCTGTTTTCAAGTGAATATTATTGTATTTGGAACTCTTCTCATGTTTGAGGTTTCCCCCTTGAAGAGGCAAGTGAACATTGCATCCAATTCTAAATATCAATAAAGGTTTGTTTATTGTTGTTATTTTCCAATTTTGGTTATGTTATTTATTTTCTGTGGCTATATTCCTTCTGTCTTTCTCCACTTGTTTTCTTTCTATAGCTATATTCCATCTATTTTTCTCTAAATATTTTTCTTAAAATAACAAGTAACACCACAAGTGGTATCATAGAACTTTCTCATGCCAACACACACTACAATTTTAGAAAAAAAACATTGTCTAGGATAGAAACGTTCTCCAACATTTTTAAATAACACAAAGATCTATTGTTTAGCAAGTAAACCTACAGTTGGGGAATAGTACATGTACAAAATACAAGAGGCATCACCTAGTTGGACACTCTTGTAACCTATGTTGGTACTCCTTCAAGTAGTACCGCATCAGAGAACACATGTATATAGATTTATCTTCCACGTACATCTAAGTATATTTTAAGCCCCCTACATTCACTTAAAACTATCCTTACATAATCCCATCGATCATCATGTTACTATATTACATTGAGAACAACATTTGGGGAGATCAGTCTTGTGTACCAGGGAATTAGGTAGTAGAAATAAGGGTACATTCTATCCTCCTTAGTTTGTATCGTGAAATATTCGACTGGGTACTTTTTTTGGAAACCCTCCAATAAATCAAAGAGTTCTATCACTTGACACTCCTTTATCCTTAGAACCTTGTAAATCCTAGCCTTTTCTGTAATGGACCAAAATTCTCGATATGAGTCTCATCACTACAAAAATGACTTATCCTGCTAAATACGAATTAAAAAATCCCCCATACATATAAAATAAACCAAGGGGAAGCAAGCCCATAACTTAACATGCATCTATGTGTTTTTACACAACACACACGACATTCAAATAATCATTTACACATCAGAATATTCACAATAAAAATAACATAACACTTATATGTTAATAATTAACCAATTGGATGCACATGAAGGATGATCATCCCATCCATAGGATTGTTGTTCATTTCCTCTCAACAACAAAACACCCCTGAGCTGAGGCTATGAGTTCAAAAAATTAAAATATGGTCCTCCTCTTTTAAAGGGAAATTAATTGAATTTTTGAAAATAAAAGTTTATTTAAAAACTTTTATTAAAAAAGGAAAAGGATATTTTTTTAAGATACAAATGATAGTGATGTGAACTCATTAAAAAAAAATTAATGAGGGATTAATTAAAGTGAATACTTTAAGAAGAAAAGTGTACGGGAAAGTCAAGAAAGGAAAAACCCTAATTACTCAGGTAGTTAGAAGATCTAATTTTAAAAAGGAGAAGTGCTTTATCAAGGGTTCAATAATCAGAATTATCAAAGTGGCAGGGGCAGAAGATCAGAGGAAGAACAAGGTACAACCATGATTATACATCCAAGCTTCTGATCAACGAAGAGAGATATCCATCTTCTCCACTCTTTCTATTCTTCTACACCATTTCTCATAGCTTTATGCTTGAATCTTTAAATTGGGCACAAGGCTTTTTTAGTGTTCTTATTGTATTCTTCAAAAGACTTTTTTTATATGATCATGGATTATTTACAGTAATATATATGACTATCATATATTTTGTAATGAAGAACATCTTTCATGAATAAAACTCCACAAAGAATTACTTCGGGGTTGATTTCAATTGTATCTTGTAACTTTGAGTCTTAAGTATGAGATATTTGAAATTGATCTATCAAATTCTCTTTTTGATCTTGATAATAATTATCTTTTAAAATTATTTGAGATGATCAAACTATTCTCTCATATTTCTCATGAAGAATATATGGATGAATTTATATGTGATTAGGAAGATCATGTATGTAATGTTGATCACAAATAAATTATGATGTTGAAGCCCTCCTTCAATATTTTTTTTATTTTAAAGATATTTCTTGTTTCATATAAAGATCAGATCAGGTTATTGAAGAACCATTTATTTGAATAAATCCAAGAAATAAAGATATAGGATTTGTTTCCTTAGCATTATCCTAATCCAAGATATCATAGATATATCTTTTAGCCAAAGAAGAGTACCACCTCTCTAAAAACGCAGGGGTATTCATATCCTCATGAGGTTGTCATTTCATTCCTAACAAATTCAAACGTCAACATTTTTTGCGACCATACTTAGGAACCATTTGTTTTTAAGATATTTGAGGCCCTACTGCAGATTTGATTGAGAAACCAATATCTCCATGGTTCAAAGCTTCGAAAGAAAATTCAAAAATATTGTTGCTTGTTCTAGATGCAAGGGATTTATAAAAGGATTATTGAAATATGTTGCACCTTTTGTAAAATTTCAAAAGACCCAAGAAACACCAAAGATTCGGGAGAATGAACTTCCTGGCAACTCCATTGGAAAGACTCAAAATTTTCAAGAAGATGTATGTTATGATTCCTATGAATAACTTCATTCATGTCATAATTCTCCTTTACTTCTTCACCGAGCCCATCAATAGTTTCAAGAGATGTAGCTAAAGGAACAACCGCCCAAAGAAGAAGGAAACTACATAGAGGCCCTTTAAATATTTCGGAAGAAAGTTTTCAAATGCCTAATATTCCCATGGAAAAATTTTCTACATTCTTTGGAAATACTTTGAAGAATGCAGAGCAACATTTGCATAGATTCAATTGTGCATGTCAAATTTTTAATCTTACTAAAGACAATATTATATGACGAATACTTTTACAAACTCTGTGAGGGGATTCTCTTGAATGGTATGGTTCATTGTTGCATGGTACCATTACCAGTTGGGACATATTATAATATTTATTTGTTGAAATGTTTTCCCACCCACCCTCTTCCATATGGACGCAAGACAATGAAGTGACCAATTTTCAAAAATAATCTAATAAAAATATTAGATGAATTTTCTAAATCAAGTCATGTTTCTGAAAATGAATATGAAAATTCCAATTTGCAAGAAGAAAATGTCAGCCTCTCGTATACCCCATATGAAGATCTTTTGAGCAGCAAGTTCAATAATGAAATCAAGGAGCCTCCACCAAATGCGTGAGAAGATTTCAGGCTTGCAACAAATGAAGAAAATACTCAAGATAATTGGTTGATCCAAGTGGATATCGGTGGCCACCCACCTTTTCCAACTGGATCAAAACAATTTTCTAGCAATTTTGGCAATTTACTATTTTTAGCAGTTTTTAACTTATGGGGTCAATTTGAGGGCCTAAATGATATTTTTTCACAATCAGGAACCTGAATTATAGTCAAATGATCTCACTAATCACCCTAAATGAATATCATCATCAATACCTTTCCAACGAGATATTGTGCGCCCTAAACAGAGATCATATGCAAAAGTTACGACCCTGGGAAGTTAATGTACTAACTTACCCCAACGAGGCCCACATGACTTTTGGCACTTCATCTCCTAGGGTTAGGTATTTGGATGTCTAGGTTTTTTGCATTCATATTTATTGTAAAAAATCCTTCATATCCTCATTGTACTCATCTTCTTGTGAATGAGCGTAGTCGTCACATCTCTTCTTATAGATAAGTTGCAACCTTTCTAGCAAGCTTGTTTTTAGTTTGCATTTTACATTTTTCAACATATTTCTTATTTAATAGAAGTCAAGTTTTACTTTTTATATGTTATTTTTCATTGTGTCTTTGTGTTAAAATTATAAATCTATGGTTTCATTTTGTTCCGCTCATAAATCTGGATCAGTGGTATCAGAGCAATCTGCTCCTTGTCGTTTTTTAATGCATGTTCCCGACGTGGTCAAGGTATAGAGAGTTTGGTCTCGAGCTTGTTTCTCTTGAGGAAAACTGCTCTCACACGCCCAATAAACCACCCATGGTGGGCGAAAAGAAAGATGACAGGTCAAGAGATCCTTTCAAAATGTTTCTCAAGGAATCCCTTGAGTGACAGAGGAACGAGATGATGAACAACTTCGCACAAATCCTTCGAAGACTACCAACAAGAGAGCATCCACCTCAAGCTGAAGTGCCACCCCATTCAAGGTACAAATCAATTTTATATTCCAATATTTGAAGGTCAAATATCTGTGGATGTCATAGAAAAATGGTTAAACCTTCTAAAAGGGTATTTTTCTCTCCACAACTTTTCCGATAGAGAAAATATTATATTTGTGCTTCTCAAGGTTGTGCCCCATGTCAAATATTGGTGGGAGACTTTCTGTGAGAAAAATTAAACAGAAGGATATGCATTATTTGTAGTTTCACCCACTTGGGATTCCTTCAGGGATGCTATTAAGGAACAATAATACCATGTTGGAAGTTATGATGACTTGTATACAATATGGACGACACTATGACAGGAAAGAGACTGAATAGTCCCAGAGTTCATGAATGTATTCCATACCTTGCACACAAAGTTGGGTATCAAATATTCTGAGTGACATCTGGTGCTCAAGTACTGCAGTGGTCTGCATAGATACATCCAGACAGAAATGGATTTTTTGGACATCTTGTCCTTGGGTGCAGCCTATCGATATGTTGTCAAAATCGAGAAGAAGATTAAACAAAAGAAGCAGCAGTTTGGTTCTGGGAACCCCTCACAGTAGAAGCAAGGCAAGGGTAGCCCTAACCTATAGAACAAAAGACAAAGAAAATATGGGCAACCTCATGACAACCAATCCAAGCCGCAAGAAAAGAAGGATAATGGAAATATGAAGAAAGATATTGGGAAGTGGTGCGACTTCCATAAGGAGACAATCATCCACACTAATCATAAGTCGTTGCAGTTCATGTAGACACATGGCAAATTGCAAAATGATCACCATCAGAAGTGGTCCACATATTTGTAGTAGCTCCACCTCAAAATCAAGTATAAAATAGGAAGTACCAACTGATTCGTTGATTACCTCAGCTGACCTCCAGACATGGAACTCACCACAGTGCTAGACTCTTGCAGCCATGAGACCTTCGGGTGGCCCCACCCTTATGGGACAGATCCTGAATTCACCAACACCTACCAGATGTTGGGTGTCAACACAGTTGTCAATAATTTCCATATCCAGGATGGGTTGTTGTGCCATCTGGGCCATCTCTGCGTTCCATCAAGCAAGCGAGTGAAGATGATTTGGGAATCCCACTACAGTCGGGTGGTAGGACACTTTAGCGTGGAAAATATTGTGGCAATGTTGTAGTGACATTTCTATTGGCTGAAACTTAAGCATGATGTCAGCAAGTATATCCAGTCCTGCACTGCTTGCACTATTGCCAAATCGACCATAAAGAAACAAGGCTTGTACACTCCTCTACCTACTCCTGACAGGCCCTGGGAATCCATCTCAATGGACTACATGTCGGGCCTCCCTTCCACCAGGCAAGGAAATGACTGTGTTTTTGTGGTTGTTGATTGCTTTTCTAAGATGGCGATTTTGGTTGACCGCAAGAAGAGCATCACGAAAAAGGAAACTGTCAATATTTTATTTGAATGATTGTGGGTACACTTTGGGATCCCACAAACCATTATCTCAGATCGGGAAAACTGGTTCCTTATCACATTATGGTTGAGCCTCTGGTCACTGTTGGACACCAAGCTCACCAAGTCCACTTCATTCCACCCCCGGACAGATGGCTAAACTGAGGTCGTCAACTAGATGATCATGCACATCCTACACATGTACAATTCCAAGCACCCTCACACCTAGGATGAAAGTCTTCCCTATGTTCCGCACAACTACAACAGAGCTATACATATCTCAACCAACCACATCCCCTTTCAGGTGGGGTTGGGATTTCAACCATTGGGTCCCATGGATGTTTCACTACCCCTTACAGCCACCTAGGAAGACTTGTCACATGCTCCAACTGCAGCTAACAAAGCCACCCAGTTCATTGAGAGGATCCAACACATCCTCCAACAGGCTTAGGATATTTTACAGAAGTCCAATGAAAAGTACAAGTAGCACCATGATCAACACCAGGTGCCACACCAATTTTGTGTGGGAGACAAATTTTGGTTGAACTTGTAGAAATAACACCTTACAGGGCCTCATAGGAAGCTTCTTCCACTCCGTTATGGGCCTTAAACCATTACCAAGGTTGTGGGTGACAATTCTTTTGGTCTTAACCTGCCCCCTTCTTTGGCTTGCACCCAGTGTTCAATGTGGACCTCCCTCATCCTTATTTTTCACCATTATTGGACACCTCGGAGATAGAATAACAGTTGAAACCAACATAGATCAACCCTGAATACATGGAATAGGAATCCACTAATCATATCATGGAAACGCAAGTCAAGATCACTTGCCAACAGAGGATCCATCTTTATCAGGTTGTCAAAGCAGGGCAGCTCCTGCACCAAGGAAAGTGGCTCACCCGGGGCCAAATTCAACAGAAATTTCCTCATATGATGGGGGAACTCAATGAAATGGAAACAATTTCTTCCTAAGGAGGTATTATTGATCCAGGTGGATATCGATGGCCACCCACATTTTCCAACTGGATCAAAACAATTTTCTGGCAATTTTGGCAATTTACTATTTTTAGCAATTTTTAATTTTTGGGCCAGTTTGAACGCCTAAATGAATTTTTTTCACTATTGGTAACCTCAGTGATATCCTAATACTCTCATTGACCCCCCTAAATGAATATTCTTGTCAATACCTTTCCAACGAGATATTGTGCGCCCTAAACGAAGATTGTATACAAAAGTTACGACCCCGGGAAGTTAATGTTACCCCAACGAACCCACATGATTTTTGGCGCTTCATCTCCTATGATTAGTTTTTTGGATGTCTAGGTTTTTGGAATTCATATTTATTGTAAAAATTCATTCATAGAATCATTTTACTCATCTTCTTGCGAATGAGCATAGCCGTCACATCTCTTCTCGGAGATAAGCGGCCACCATTCTAGCAAGTTTGTTTTCAGTCTGCATTTTACAGTTTTTAGCATATTTCTTATTTAATAGAAGTCAAGTTTTACTGTATATTTGTTATTGTTCACTATGTCTCTATGTTAACATTATAAATTTTTGGTTTCATTTCATTCTACTCATAAATCCGGATCATTGGCATAAAGAACAATTGGTGGAAGAAATGAATCTTGAGAAGAATGATGAGAAAGATTACCATTACATGAATGAAGAGCCTTTTCAAGACATTGTTGATGAATTATTTGATGTGGATAGTGGTAAGGAGACAGATGAAAGAATTTTAATATTGGAAACTCCTTATCCAATCAAAGACAATAATATTTTTGAGCAGCCAAGAATTGACTTCATTGAATTATGGTTCCAGAGCATTGTTGGTGAAGCAATGCAATCATATTTTTATCACACTTGGTTCATTTTTTCTCCAATAGACATTGAGAGTGCCCCCGACTCATTGGTACAAGCCCCAACATGTTTCACCATTTTGGAGTTCATTTCAAATATCATATCAATGCTTGAATGGCTCCATTGGAAATCTACCTATACCTAAGATTGTTGGAGTTACTTCACACACACCTAGGATTTATTTTTCCTAAGGTTATTCCTTGTTTATTAGTCATAATTAGTCATTATCCAGTCTCCTATATTTTAGGGGAGAATATTCCACCTGGATAATATTCTCTTTCACTTGACACTACAGTTTGACTAGTTGAGTTGAGTTTAGATGTTGCATTGTTTTTGTCACCATGCAACATTGGGATCATCACCAACTCACTACTCTTTGTTCAATCAGTTAACTAAAGACTAGTTGACTAGTTAACTCAGCTAGGTGGCAGTTCACTCTCGTAACTGCCTGAGATACCAGACTAGGTGGAAGTTTACTCTTGTAATTGTTGGTGTGTTTCCAGATCAATCTAGACCACCACTATGACTCATTAGTCACTCATTTATCCTATATATATTGTAAATTATTCACTTTTCAGTGTGGAATACGGTTAATGAGAATTCTTCCATTCTTTCTATCTTGCTTCTTCTTTCTCAATTTCTCTCTGCAAATGTGTGTATTATTTTCTAGATAGATCTATTATGTCCAGGTTCAACACATTTACATGGTATCAGAGCTGACATACTGCTAAGAAAATGCTACACCAAATCATTTTTTGCAGGTACAAAAGAGTGAAGACAGCAAAAAGATGGATTATTCGTCGGAAATACTTCTCACGCCTCACAACTATTTGGAATGGAAGCCAAAAATTTTGCTTCTACTAAGATGCGAAGGATTATACCAAATAACCATGGCAATGGAAGTAGAGCTTGATTCTGTCGATGAGAAAAATGACTTTCTCAATAGACAAGATATGGCCATAGGAAGTATCGGCATGTCTGTTTCTCCTGAACTTTTCCATCAAGTGTATGCAAAATCACAAGGATTAACTCCAAATTAATTATGGACCAAATTGGAGGTTCTATTTGGGAATAAAGAATATTGTGAATATTTCATGTAGGAGGTCAAACAGATAGAGCCAGAAGAAAAGCCATCAGAAGATCAAGCCTCTTATTATGAAGAGTCTTCTACAAAGGTTTTTGCAGAAATTAGTATTCCAATAATTGAAGATGATGTCTACTCCATTTCAGATTTAGTTTTTGAAATTCATGTGGAAGATATATGGCATGCATCTCAGGAGTCACATGCAGACACTTTTGCATGCACCATGCATGCATGTCAGGAGACAAAAAGAGAGTCGTGCACATCAGATGTCATTCTGATATTTTCTGAGAAAAAATTGCAAAAACAAATTGGATATTTGAATTCCTCTCGGGAAAATATCCAATTTCAAAAAATAAATCGTCCAAAACAGAGTCCAGGAACTGAAGTTATGATCGTTTCAAAATCAACAAAATTTCAGCATTTTTCCGGAAACGACCGTACGGTTTTCAAAATTTCATCCAAAATTTATTTAGATATTATTCATTACAAGAAGATAAAGTGGATATGTGTGGAAATATCAATGATGCATATACTTCATCAGATCCGTGTAGACA
>JZKD02S1290284.1:548061-560317 GCA_000966675.3 Picea glauca | reverse complement strand
TCTGGAAATAGGTTATAGATTACAATGTGTTTTCTCAAGCTCTTAATCTCAGTCTCACTAATTCAATACAATTTTAGATCTTTGTTTTTATAGTTTTACAATGAAAAACATAGAGTGTTGTTTGGAATAATGCTCCTCTCTCAATTGCTGCAATATGTTATATTATTTTTTGCATTCAGAATACATGATAGGAGATCCTTGTATTGTTTGCTAAGTTTCCTACAATGGATCCTTGATTGTCTCTATTGTGAAATCGATCCAGCTCCATTCTTCCACGATTGCATAATACCAGGAGTAAAATCGTGGATCCACAAATCTCTGGTCCACATACTCTTATTCACAACTACTACAGTTGAACACAGGTTGATTGAATGGTATGAATCATCTTCAAGAAGTTTCTATAGGAACCACACCATGTTATGAATATTATGAATAAACCCTAGGTGACGGATTTGGTGTTGAAAACTACAACTATTCAAACCAACGATGAATTACCAGATCCTACAATTCCTATGATACTTGTAATTAATGGTTAGTAGATCAACTTTTAACAATGTTTAACCCATAAAATTAGGAATTAAGAGTAAAGAATAACTTAATACCTTATATGATCTTTTAATGTCTCAATCCTTAGAAATTAGGAGTGATTTATCAAAAGTGGATATACTTGAGGTCAAAAAGGAGGGGAAAAGGTTAATATTGTCTTGGTTTATAGTGAAAATAATGACAAAATGCAATCCCAACATCTCCCTGTTGACGATAAAAATCGCAACGAGGATTTCGACCGCAAAGTATTGCTAAAAGCTTATGGATTGGAGGATCAGAGATAGTATTGTTACACATTTTATGTTGTTGTTCAATAATTCTTACAGGGTTCTACATGATTGATGGTGAAATATTGGTATTATTTGTGACATAATAGCAGGTGGATAATGCATGTTATATGTGGGTTTTGTTACTCTAAGCTCTAAACTCCATATGGTATGAATGGATTATATTCTTTGTTATTACATCAATATTAGCACTATGATTTATTACATGTTGCACCTGCACAAGACACATGTTAGCTATGACAAGAGATAAAAGCAATATGAAAAAATCCAAGGAAGAGGAGCTATCCTATACTATACTATGCTATGCTACATTATATGCAAATAAAATTAAAAGGATTATTGTTAGTCCCATCTAACAAATTTAGTAGGCTATACGATGTATTGAGTTATGTGAAGGCACATTCTATATGTGTTATGGTTTTGAACATTGGTTAGTATGGATAGGGTGGTGCACTTGGTAAGTAATGGATGTTAGTTTCGATGCATGGATTAATTGAATGGATTAATTGATGGTTGGTTGGCATGTACTACATAGTTGAATGCAAATGGATGATGGAAGCAACGTGCACTAAATGCACATCACTCCATACCTCTACCACTGGTTGTTACCCTAGCTTGGATATTGTTCAATTGTTTTCGTTGTGGTTAAGCTCTAATATTCTGGCAAGGAAGGAACTACTCGACCAAGCTCACATTTTAAGGATTTTTGGTTACAGGTATGTCTTTTTCACCATCCATGAACTCGCTCTGGTTATGAAATAGATGTTGGCGCGATGATGTATTGGTCTGTGCTTTTATTAAGACTGGAAACTGTGAACTCTAGTGTTTCTCTGAAATGGTTGCTTGTATGTTATTTGTTGCAAATGGATGATTGGAGGGTTGAAGCCACGCTTTTACTGATTGTTTTTTGTCATGGAAGCCATGAAGGATCTATGTTGTCTTATGGGTTTTTTTGGAGGGTTTGTCATTTTCTCACAGTTTTGTAACCATACCCAGTCGCTTTTGTTGTTATGGGGTTGTTGTGTAAATTTTAAACCACCTTGGGTCATTGCATATCGTTTACACCTGGTCGTGGGCTCGTTTTACATTATTAGTCCCTGCACAGTTGGTTATGGTGGATATTATCACAAGAGGTTTTCTTAGGGTTGGTTTCTATTACCTGAGCTCTACATTTATATCAGCATGATTCGGGTTTTTGGGAAAAAACATGTGGGTTATGCCCTGTGTGTTCTCGGTGTTATTAATGGTCAGTAAGAAGATTTTGCTCCTATGTTCATAATCTCTCCTACCTCGTGTGAACTATCACCCTGTCTTGTAAGCTATTGGTTACGTGGCCTCTGTGACCACCGTGTTGTCTCAAAGGGTTATCACATGTTGTTGGTGTGGTTGACTCCAGTCTCCCTATGTTGGTTCCACCGAGTGAACCCTTGATTACTCAAAGCCCGATTTTGATAAATGAACCAGTCATTTCCGTTCAGTCATATTGTTGACTGTTATGAGTTGGTGGAGTATCGTCGACAGTAGTTGATTATTGGTTGTCTCTGTTAATAGCATTGACAGTGATTTTTATGAATTGTGTATAATGGTTATATTCTTTTATTGTCGCAATTGATTCGATGGTTCGGCATGGTTTAAATTGGATGATTTAATAAATGGATTTGGGCATACAGTTGTTGTCTCCTTGTATTGGATTGATAACTCAACATCGTTTGATGTTTTGATTCAGAGTAATTAGACATGTATAGTCACAAAATTGCTCTTGCGTTTTGAAAGGTCTGTGTGTTCCTATAGCATCGTATAATTTGAAATATTGATTATTATGTTTTGGTTGTCCACTGTGTATGTTTGATGGATACCGTGCACCGTATCATTGATTGCACCATCAAAGATGGTCACAAGTTCTATAAAAGTATGCTTTCATTGCAATTTAATTGTTAAATTGAATCAAGGAATGGAATCGAGCACGATTTTAAAAGAACTTGTGTTTGTGTTTGATTTGAATGATTAATTTATGAAAATGGTTGATGGTTTGGATGTTGAACAGAGTCGATACAAATGATTGTGTGTTCATTGGAATTGTGTTAAATGTTAAAAAGAATAAGTGAAAGGAAACAAAATTCTTGTATAGGTTGTTTTGGAAGGCATATTATTTGGAGTATGATGACATTGTGATTAATTGAAAGTGTTAAGGATTTGAATGTGAGCAGTGAGAAATTTTAACACACATTAATGGTTAAATTATACACATAAATTGTTTAATTGATCACAACAACTATTTGGTTAGTGTTGGATCATTTGCATTAAATCAAAATTGTTTTATGGATTACTTAATTGATTTTATGAATAGTATTCGCTCTTTTCCCATACCATTATTTCACTTTTCTCTAATTACAATCCCCTATCCTTCCCATATCCACTATCTAGTCCATGTTCCTAAAATTTAATTACAGTTAAGAGGAACTATGTATTGTAACAGTTTAAGATCGCAAGGATGGATAACTGTAATATGTTATTTGGTGTACATTGCAGTTGATTGTTTGTTTTCTGTGAGCAGTAATCATGATCTTTTCCCCCCTCATTTTAACATTTTTTTCTCAATACAAACCCCTTGCATATTCCAGAACCTTTGTTCACCCCCTGCTCATTGAAAACTATTAAACAATTTGTATGGATTGGATTGCATGAGTCTGATATGTTACTGAGCCAAAAAAAAATTCATATTTTTAAAATAGTTGTAATGTATGGTTGCTAAAGAAACTACTTACTAATCAATTATGAATATAGGAATGGGATTATTTAGCCGAGGTAGCCATGGCGGAGGTAACCGGGGAAGATGTAATTGGAACAGGGGCCCAAGAAGGCCAATATTATCTATACACTTTGATGCAGACTTGTAAGATCTAGGCCAGTTATTTCAAGCTGGGTTTTTAACTAGATTGGGCAAGGAGTGGTCCAACCTATGCTTGAAAGGCCTCCCTTCCAAGCCCCATAGGTCCCTGGTATTCCCGTGCCTCCTCATGTCTCACTAGATCCTGAAGTTCCCAAAAATGATGGATGGAAAGAGATTGTCCACCCGACAGTTTCCCAACATCGTGGTTGGCCTAACTTGTGTTTACCTGCTCCTCTGCCTATAAATCAAGTTGTCCAAGCTTCCCATGTTCACTCACCAATTCAGTCTTCCCATGCAAGAAAAAGGTTGAAAACCAAAGCCCACAATGCCCCTGATAAAGGAAAATCCATTGTTGCCCCTTCCTCACCCTCCAATGACTCTGATAAATCCATGTCCTCCCGCATGCATTTGAGGGACAATTTCTCCCATGTGATCAGCGAGATTAAGCCTAAAGGCTCCACACAACCTAAGAAAAATTCAGAGAAATCAAAAGGTGACAGTAGAAACAAGGGAAGGATTGCCTCCCCGGGTGGAAAATATAGATTTTAAGGTTTTATTTGATTAATTGTTGAGAACAGTTGACTTCTGAAATTTTGGACAACATACTATTTTTTTTTATATATGGGTAATATATTTTTGGAAATAATTTCAATTATCATTGAGATAAATTGTCAATTATGATTGTGATAATGGGAGTCACAAGGAGGGATGTTTTGTTTTATTAACTAGTTGTGTTATGATTGTTAAAAGATAAAGGGAGTCACAAGGGGTCCCACCTACTAGTTATTATTTATTTAAAACCCTTGTTAAGATTTATTACTTTTCCCCCTTAACTAAAAATTGGTTGAGTCATTATTTAACTTAACTAAGGAAGTAGTTCAACTACTTCAACCAATTCTAATTTGCTTAAAGAAAAAAGGAAAGGGAGGAAGAAGGGGAGAATAGAAAGAGAAGCATACTAAGGTATGCTCTTTGAGTTTTTGTTGAGAAAATTCATTTTTCATTCATTCGAGGCCTAATTCTTTTTTATGATAGCAGGGTCTTATTGTAGACAACAAGATTCAGGGTTGAATCACATCATTCAAATACTTATTTTTCAGGGGTGTTGATCTATCTTTGACAGTCTATATATACGTGTTTGTTTGTGAATTAGTTTTCATGACTGACAAAGGCTATTGTGCAGAGTCGAGTGGGAAGCAATATGTGGCAAGCTGATCCATTTTTTCAAGTTTAGTTTTTTAATTTTCTATTAGAAGTCCTTTTGTATGTTTCATCGGGGACGTATAAGTTTGACTTTGGTCCAAAATTCCTCAGGAAATTTTGTAAAGAGAATGATTCTTTGATGAATTGGAATGAAATAAAGGATTGATTTATGTCTCATCTATTTTGATTATCGACTTGGTGTCTTTACTTCTGTCTCTATATTTATTTTAGCATCTGTTATGTTCAGAAAAACACATAAATAATGAATTTTTCAACAAGCTTTTATTTATAAAAAAACAACCTAAGAACTTGTAATCGATACTTGTGAGTTAGGATATTAATTTTAATGGATATAAACATAGGATTATATTCATATCTATTTTGCCTTAGCCAAGCAGAATTTGAAAATGCTTGAGTAAGATCATTTCATATCTTTTATTCAACATTTATTTGGCGACCATACTGGGGAGATCTTCAATATCTCTCTGGCTAATTTTTATGCTTGATTAGCATCAAATATATATTTTTTTCTGATATTGTTTCTTTGATTGTTTTATTTCTTAGTCACTGTGCATGTTACAAGGCAGCCCAATATTGAACCCGGTCTTCAGGATCAGACCAACATATCTTTGAATTTTTTCAACACCATTTTAGACACTGCCAATACTCGTGCTAAGCTTAATCATTCATGGGCAACAATTGAATGAGATATTAGTGCCCAAGAACGTTGGGAAGCTAGACATAGACAGCATAGAAATCAACAGTAACCTTCTTTTCCTTCATCTTTGACCTTCTTTTCATGTCCTTAGACCTTCGTGTTTCTAGGAGAAGAAGAGGTTTATCACCTGAAATTAATCCTATTTCTGAAATAGGAAGGAAGAACGTTATGTTATTAACCCAACAAAGTTCTCTAAGGAGAACTTTGTCTGATTCTTCTAGTTCATCTTTCTCTCCACTAGCTATCATCCACAATATGGCATCTAGTGGTGGCTCTGGTGAAACTGGAAGTGATTCCTCTTCTCAGTATTCAGCTTCATCAATGATTGGTAGCGTATATAGCCACCATATCCCTATCCAATCTACCAAAAATCCCACCAAAATCATCAAAAAGTATGGGATTTTTTAGTTTGAAGAAGACGCTACAACCACCCCGTGGCATGTGTCCTCTCCTCTTAACCTCACACCTGCTACTTGTCCACTTCCTAAATTCAAAGAGAATCTCCCTAGGTTCTCAAGGAATAAAACTGTCACTACAAATGAACACCTGGTGGCATTTTCTAATGCTTGTCACAACATAGGAGCAAATGACAATGATATTTGCATGCACTTATTCGTCAATTCCTTGGAAGGAAAGGTTGTTGCCAATTTTTTTGACCTTCCTCCTAAGATTTTGTCTACTTGGGAGGAGTTAGTTTATTGGTTCAATTCCACCTATGGGAAATCCAAAATCCCAGCTGAGAAGTTACGGGAGTACAATAACATCGCCTATAAGGATGGTGAAACCATCAATTCCTTCAACTTGTTTTTCACTAAGCTATACAATCAAATCCATGAACTCATTTGACCTCAGAACCAAGCCGCTTTCATGCATTATTACAATGCATTACCTTCCCCCTATCACCATAGGCTTGAGGAAAAATCCATAGATAACCTCAGTTCCTCTCTACATACTTGTTTAGAGTATGAAGAACAGCTTGAAAGAACATGTCTTCCTCAGGGAGAATCGGTTAAACAGACAGACATGTCTACCCTCTTACAACTAGTAAAAGATATGAATAATCGTATGATAGCGTATGAGTGAAAGGGATCTATCTCCCCTCTCACCCCCAGAGCTTCATCCTCTTCTGCACCCACCTTTAGAAATCCAATTGATAATAATTTTCAACATAAAATTTATCTTTCCTCAAAGTTGGTGTAACTTTTGCAAGGAACATCACGAGGAAGCCACATGTGAGGTAAGGAAGAGTGCCAGAGATAAGATCTTTGTTAAAATACCATAAAATACCATCGTTGTCCTAGATTTTGCAAAGCCATAAGATGTCATGATCATCAATACTAGGAACAAATCCTATGCTCCCAAGGGAAAATCTGATCTTCCCCGCAATTCTTCTAGCCCGAGTTCATATTCACCAACTGCTACTATTCAAGTTCCTAAAAGTCAAGGAATTTCCTCCCCTCTCCCCTCTTCCAAATACAATATTCTGAATCAGTTGGAAAACATCAGAGGAGATGTCCCCCTTTTGGACATGGTTGTTGTCCCTGAAAAACAAAGGCATCTAAAAAAATTCATGGAAGGAAGATCTTATGTGGTAGCCAACCTCACTGAAGAGGTAAATGAAGAGGATTCGTCTGTAAATAAAGTAGGTGTACATAACTTTATATACCCTGTAAAAAATCCCCCTTTTTATATTTCTGTAAAGATTGTGGATAAGATCGCCCATTGTTGCCTCGTTGATGGAGATTCAGGACCAAGTGTGATGTCGAAGATTATTATGGAAGAGATAGGTGTGTCTTGTACAAATGAAAATTCCAGAAGCATGCTCTCCTATAATAGACTACAACAAACAACCATAGGTGATATTAAATATGTGACCATAGTTTTGTGTGCACACTCTGAAATAAGGACAACCCTTAACATTCAAGTAATTGATATGTCAGTAAGAAATTACTCAATCATCTTGGGAAGATATTGGCAAGCTTTAACGGGTGGATACCTCTCACCTGACGAAACACATTTATCTATTCCTCGGAATGGTAAGAAAAATATAGTCCTTAGAGAGGGAATGATTTCACCTTACATAGAGAGTGTTCCACAACCTAATGTAAACTATATTGAAGAGGACCTAGGGGTGTATTACATCTATTTTGAGGAGGATAGCATTCCCCTGGAACAAATTGATCTGGATGATGGTATGTGGCACATGCACTTTGATGACTCATGCTCTAATGAAGGTAATGGAGCTGGCATTATCTTGATTTCTCCTCTAGGAAAAATCCATAACTTTTCTTATAGGTTGGAATTTTCTTGCACAAATGATGTCATTGAATTCGAAGCCTTTTTATCAGGCATTGAAAATGCCTATAATCTTGGTTGTGGTCACCTTTCAGTTTTTGGGGATTCTGAGCTTGTTGTGAACCTTGTACCTAATATTTACTCTCCTAGCAACAAGTTGATGAAACAATATACCCAAATTGTTTGGGCACTTATCTTGAACTTATTATCTTTCAACATCACTCATCTTAAGAGGGAATTGAACTCAATGGCTGATCGGTTAGTTGTTTTTGCAGCCTCTCCTAATCAGAAACTTCTGCCACATAGACCTGATTGTACTTTTCAATATCTATATCGTCCACATATCCCTGACAATATATAATCTTGGCAGGTCTTCCCTAACGATGAGAGCATTTCTGCTTTCATTCAAAATGAGCCTTTTAATCCCAAGGAAATTATATCCATAGAAGATAACAAGATTCCTAAGGGCTCGAGTCCTCTTGAGAGTTCGTTTTCATCGAGTGATGTTGGAAATAAAGAGAAACATAAAGAAGAGGAGTTGAAAAGGAAGGTGGGTGAAACCATATCCTTTAACATTGGGACACCCGAGTCTCCAAACAATGTTAAAATAGGTGCCCAATGTTCTGATGAAGAGAAAGAGAAGTTTGCCAAACTAATTGGTGAATTTCAAGATATTTTTGCTTGGTCTTATGAGGATATTCGTGGTTTTGATCCTGGTCTTATACAACATTCCATTCCCATCAATGAAGGCATAAAACCAGTTAGGAAAAAACAAAGACCTATCAACCCTGCACTGGAAGAAACTATTCGAAAAGAGTTGGAAAAAATCTTGAACGCTGGAATCATCTTTTCGGTCAAGTATTCGAAATGGTTTTCCAATTTGGTTCCGGTTCGGAAAACAACAAGTCATATCAGATTATGCATTGATTTTTATGAATTAAATCGGGCTAGTATAAAAGATCACTTTCCTCTCCCTAACATGGAAATGATTTTGCAGCAAGTTGCAGGGTCACAAATGATGTCCTCACTTGACGGTTTTTCCGGTTACAATCAAATCAACGTAAAAGGGGTAGATAAGTATAAAACCACCTTTATTACTGATTTGGGTACCTTGAATTATGAATGTATGCCTTCTGGCTTATCTGATGCAGGTACCACTTTTAAAAAACTTATGCAAATAACTCTGGACGATTTGATCAGTGAATTTATTCACCTCTATCTTGATGATCTAATTGTCTACGTTAAAGGGCTATCAATTGTCTCAAAGTCTCAAAAACTATGGTTGGATCCTTTCAAGATCGCTTTTGACCTAGGTACTAACTCTTACATCCTAAAGGATATATAGGAGTGATTATTCTCCTACAACACTAACGGTTCTCACTTGAAGCATTATGTGGAACCAACTTGAAAAGTTCTAACGTTGTTTGGATTTTTGTAAAGTAGTAGTCTATCTCTGCTTTCATTTTTCCACTATTTTTTTTTCATTTCTGCTTTTACAGTAGTTTGATTTATGCTTATGTTTTTAACATTTTCCTACTTCTTTTACATTTCCGTCATTTATTCATGTTGTTATAAATTTTTCAATTTTGTTGTCATGATTTTTATTGCTTTTTCATCTTTTAGTTAATTTTGGTCAAGAATAAGATGTTGGATCAGTTATGCCACAGTGACACTCTTGGAAGATGTTGTTAGTCAATAAAAATCAAGCTTACACAGTTGTTACGATTTTCCCCCTGAAAGCATAATTGAATTTTTTATATGCTTTCACTGTTGTCTTATAAGGAAATTGGGTATCTCCCGCTTCTACCTTCCATTTCTTCATCCATTTGAGAATTAAAAGAGCAAGTCCATAAATTTTTCTCCTTGAAATAAAGAGAATATTCTGGTTGAATGATTATGCATACAGGGATAAACACCCTCATACTTAACATTTTTCATGAGTTATTCCCAAATTCCTGGTCATTTTTCCATTAAATCCGCTCACTTCCCCCTGTTGCATAATGTTCCTAGTTATATATGTTTGACCTGATGTTCTTGGTCTATGAAACCTAAGTTTTGAGTTCATAATCTGTTGAAAACAAATTTCCTTGTGGAGTCACCAGTTTGTTGACGATAAAAATCACAATGAGGATTTCGACCCCAAAGTATTGCTAAAAGCCTATGTTGTTGTTCAATAATGCTTACAGGGTTCTACATGATTGATGGTGAAATATTGGTTCTATTTGCGACATAATAGCAAGTGGATAATGCATGTTATATGTGGGCTTCGTTACTCTAAGCTCTAAACTCCATATGGTATGAATGGGTTATATTCACTGTTATTACATCGCTATTAGCGCCATGATTTATTACATGTTGCACTTGCACAAGACACATGTTAGCTATGACAAGAGATAAAAGCAATATGAAAAAATCTAAGGAAGAGGAGCTATCCTATACTATACTATGTTATGCTACATTATATGCAAATAAAATTAAAAGGATTATTGTTATTACTAGCTAGCAAATTTAGTAGGCTATATGATGTATTGAGTTATATGAAGGCACATTCGATATGTGTTTTCGTTTTGAACATTGGTTAGTATGGATAGGGTGGTGCACTTGGTAAGTAATGGATGTTAGTTTTGATGCATGGATTAATTGATGGTTGGTTGGCGTGTACTACATAATTGAATGCAAATGGAGGATGGAAGCGATGTGCACTAAATGCATGTCACTCCATACCTCTAACATTGGTCGTCACCCTAGCTTGGTTATTGTTCAATTGTTTTCGTTGTGGTTAAGCTCTGATATTCTGGCAAGGAAGGAACTGATTGACCAAGCTCGCATTTTAAGGATTTTTGGTTACAAGAATCTCTTTTTCGCCATCCATGAACTCGCTCTGGTTATGAAATAGATGTTGGCTCGGTGATGTATTGGTCTGTGATTTTCTTAAGACTGGAAACTGTGAACTCCGGTGTTTCTCTAAAATGGTTGTTTGTGTGTTATTCGTTGCAAATGGATGATTAGAGGGTTGAAGCCATGATTTTATTGATTGTTCTATGTGGTGGAATCCATGAAGGTTCTATGTTGTCTTATGGGTTTTGTTGGAGGGTTTCTTTCCATCTGGACTCGCTGGTCATTTCCTCACAGTTTTGTAACCATACCCAGTCACCTTTGTTGTTATGGGGTTGTTGTGTAAATTTTAAACCAACTTGGGTCACTACATATCATTTACACCTGGCCGTGGGCTCATTTTATGTTATTGGTCCCTACATAGTTGGTTATGGTGGCTATTATGCCAAGAGGTTTTCTTAGGGTTGGTTGCTATTACCTGAGCTCTACATTTATATCAACATGATTCAGGTTTTTGGGAAAAACCATGAGGGTTATGCCCTGCATATTCTCAGTGTTATTACTGGTCAGTAAGAAGCCTCTTCTCCTCTATTCATAATCTCTCCTACCTGGTGTGAACTATCACCCTGTCTTGCAAGCTATTTGTTATGTGGCCTGTGTAATCACTGTGTTGTATCAAAGGGTTCTCACCTGTTGGTGGTGTGGTCGACTCCAATCTCCCTGTGTTGGTTCCACCGAGCGAACCCTTGATTACTCAAAGCCCGATTTTGATAAATGAACCAGTCATTTTTGGTCGGGTATATTGTTGACTGTTATGATTTGGTGGTGTATCATCAACAGTATTTGATTATTGGTTGTCTCTGTTAATAGTGTTGACAGTGGTTTTTATGAATTGTGTATAATCGTTGTATTCTTTTATTGTGGCAATTGATTCGATGGTTCAACATGGTTTAAATTGGATGATTTGAGAAATGGAATTGGGCATACAGTTGTTGTCTCCTTGTATTGGATTGATAAATCAACATCGTTTGATATTTTGATTCAGAGTAATTAGACATGTACAGTCACATAAATGCTCCTGCGTTTTGAATGGTCTGTGTGTTCCTACAACATCGTATAATTTGAAATATTGATGATTATGTTTTAGCTGTCCATTGTGTATGTTTAATGGATATCGTGCACTTTATCATTGATTGCACCATCATAGATGGGCACAGGTTCTATAACAGTATGGTTTCATTGAAATTTAATTGTTAAATTGAATTAAGGAATGGAATCAGGCATGATTTTAAAAGAACTTGTGTCTGTGTTTGATTTAAAGGATTAATTTATGACAATGGTTGATGGTTTGGATGTTGAACAGAGTCGATACAAATGACTGTGTGTTCATTGGAATTGTGTTAAATGTTAAAAATAAGAAGTGAGAGGAAACAAAATTCTTGTACAGGTTGTTTTGGAAGGCATATTATTTTGAGTATGATG
>JZKD02S1290284.1:526674-546949 GCA_000966675.3 Picea glauca | reverse complement strand
GTTGTATATGCATGTGCATTTTCCTTCATGTCCAAATACCTTTATCAATCTTGCGGTCCAAAACCCATGACTAGGGTTGACATCAATGACAACAATCAATCTTCCAACAACAGTCTCCCAACATCGTGGCTAGCCTAACTTGTCTTTACCTTCTCCTCCGCCTATCAATCAAGTTTTCCAAGTTTCCCATGTTCACTCACCAAATAAATCTTCCCATGCAAGAAAAAGGTTGAAAATTGAATCCCATCATGACCTTGATAAAGCAAAAACCATTGTTGCCCCTTCCTCACCCTCCAATCACTCTGATAAATATGTGTCCTCCCGCATGCATTTGAGGGACAATTTCTCCCATGTGATCAGCGAGATTAATCCTAAAGGCTCCACATAGCCTAAGGCAATTTCAGAGAAACCAAAAGTTGACAATAGAAACAAGGGATGGATTGCCTCCCAGAGTGGAAAATATGGATTTCAAGTTTTTATTTGATTATTTGTTGAGAACAGTTGACTTCTGAAATTTTGGACAACATACTATTTTTTTGGATATATGGCTAATATATTTTTGGAAATAATTTCGATTATCATTGAGATAAATTGTCAATTATGATTGTGATAATGGGAGTCACAAGAAGGGATGTTTTGTTTGATTAAATAGTTGTGTTATGATTGTTAAAAGATAAAGGGAGTCACAAGGGGTCCCACCTACTAGTTATTATGTATTTAAACCCTTATTATGATTTATTACTTTCCCCCCTTAATTAAAAATTGTTTTAGTCATTAGTTAACTTAACTAAGGAATTAGTTCAACTACTTCAACCAATTATAATTTGATTAAAGGAAAAACGAAAGGGAGGAACAAGGGGGGAATAGAAGGAGAAGCATACTAAGGTCTACTCTTTCAATTTTTGTTGAGATAATTCAGTTTTCATTCATTCCTTAATTCATTCAAGCCCTAATTTTTTTTTATGATAGCAGGGTCTTATTGTAGACAACAAGATTCAGGGTTCAATCACATCATTCAAACACTTGTTTTTCAGAGGTGTTGATCTATCTTTGATAGTCTGTGTAGACTTGTCTATTTGTGAATTAGTTTTCATGACTAAGAAAGGCTATTGTGCAGAGTCGAGTGGGAAGCAATCTGTGGCAAGCTGATCTAGTTTTTCAAGTTCAATTTTTTCATTTTTTGTTAGAAGTCCTTTTTTATGTTTCATCGAGGATGTCTAAGTTTGACTTTGGTCCAAAATTCCTCAAGAAATTTTGTAACGAGAATGATTCTTTGATGAATTGGAATGAAATAAAGGATTGATTTATGTCTAACCTGTTTTGATTATTGACTTGGTGTCTTTACTTCTATCTCTATATTTATTTTAGCATCTGTTATGTTCAGAAAAACACATAAATAATGAATTTTTCAGCAAGCTTTTATTTATAAAAAATCACCCTAAGCACTTGTAATCAATACTTGTGAGTTAGGATATTAATTTTGATTGCTATAAACATAGGGTGATATTCCCGTCTATTTTTCTTTAGCTGAGAAGAATATGAAAATGCTTGAGTAAGATCATTTCATATATTTTCCTTAACACTCCCCCAGATAGAAGGCTTTGCATTTCCTCATGAAATGTTGCAATTTCAAAATTGGAGCAAAATTTGTGGCCTATTTCCATTGTTGATTAGTCAACCTCAATTTCTCTAATGAAAATTTCAAAATTGGAAGTGTTGGAAGTGAAACGTGTACCAATCTGTCTTCTTAGCCTCTGCATTAGAACTTTGAACTTCAACCTTCTATTTTGAAGCTTCATTACCTTATTTTGCTTGTACCATTTGTGAGTTTTCTTCTTTAGTAACTTATTCTTAGACTGTAACTGGGTATTTTGGTCCCTGATTTTGGAATTTAGGATTTTCAACTATCCATTTTCAATTTTGATAGATCTTTCTAAACTTCTAACTCCTTGATGTTTTTTTTTTAATTCCTTGATTTTATTTTCTGTCCTCTGCAATTTAGAAGCTAAAAAGGTAGTAGGAGAAAATAGAGGGGATACCTTGTTATCAACTTCTTGGCGTTCCTGAATTTCATAAAAATTTTGTTGAGAGGGTATCTTTTCATCGACCACCCGATAATCTAGATAATTGTAAGGAGTTTGTTGATGAGGTTTGATTACTAGAGTTATTAGTAGTTTTGGAGTATTCCTAGTTACAAGGCCTTTTTGGTGGGCTGCTAAAAGTTGGAACCTCTTCATTATGTTCTTCATTATCTAATTCTTCCTTTGTGTAAACCCGGTTTAATTTTCTAGCCATTCCTCTGGTAATTCTTCTCTAGCTTGGAGGTTTCATTCCTAAATTCAATCCATATGATGGTGTTAGTGTCCCACTCTAACTCCCCTAATTATTGGAATAGATTGTCACTTTATGTATTGAGGGCGATATTTATTAAATAAGGCCCCAAAAGGAAGTAGAGTGTGAAATCAATAAATGTAAGTGGCTTCATTGAGGAAGGTCCAGTAGTTAGTAGTTTAGGGATCATTAATGAAGTTCCACTAGGTGGTTAGGGTTTTGGTCAATTAGAAACTGCATATAGTAGTAAAATCTATGTAATCAGTTTTCAAGTGAATATTATTGTATTTGGAACACTTCTCATGTTTGAGGTTTCCCCCTTGAAGAGGCAAGTGAACATTGCATCCAATTCTAAATATCAATAAAGGTTTGATTATTGTTGTTATTTTCCAATTTTGGTTATGTTATTTCTTTTATGTGGCTATATTCCTTCTGTCTTTCTCCACTTATTTTATTTCTATAGCAATATTCCATCTATTTTTCTCAAAATATTTTTCTTAAACTAACAAGTAACACCACAAGTGCTATCATAGAACTTTCTTATGCCAACACACACTACAATTTTAGAAAAAAACATTTTTTAAGCTAGAGATGTGCTCCAACATTTTTAAATAACACAAAGATCTATCACTTAGAAGGTAAACTACAGTTGGGGAATAGTACATGTAGAAAATACAAAAGGCATCACCTAGTTGGACACTCTTGTAACCTATGTTGGTACTCCTTCAAGTAGTATCACATCAAAGAACACATGTATATAGATTTATCTTCCACGTACATCTGAGTATATTGTAAGCCCCCTAGGTTAACTTAAAACTATCCTTACATAATCCCATTGATCATCATGTTACTATATTACACTAAGAACAACACTTGGGGAGATCAAACTTGTGTACCAAGGAATCATGTAGTAGAATTAAGGGTACATTCTATCCTCCTTAGTTTGTACTGTGAAATATTCGACTGCGTGCGTTTTTTTGGAAACCCTCCATTAAATCAAAGATTTCTAGCACTTGACGCTCCTCTATCCTTAGAACCTTGTAATTCCTAGCCTTTTCTGTAATGTACCAAAATTCTCGATATGAGTCTCGTCACTAAAAAATGACTTATCCTGCTAAATATGAATAAAAAATCCCCCATACATATAAAATAAACCAAGGGGAAGCAAGCCCATAATTTAACATGCATCTATGTGCTTTTATAAAAATGTGAAAGCACACAACAAACACACACGACATTCAAATAATCATTTACACATCAGAATATTCACAATAAAAATAACATAACACTTATATGTTAATAAGTAACCAATTGGATGCATACGAAGGATGATCCTCCCATACATAAGCTTGTTATTCATTTCCTCTCAACAACAAACCACCCCTGAGTTGTGGCTATGAGTTCAGAAAATTAAAATACGGTCCTCCTCTTTTAAAGGGAAATTAATTGAATTTTTAAAAATAAAAGTTTATTTTAAAACTTTTTTTAAAAAAGGAAAAGGATCATTTTTTAAGATACAAATGATAATGATGTGAACTCATTAAAAAACAATTAATGAGGGATTAATTAAAGGGAATACTTTAAGAATAAACGTGTACGGGAAAGTCAAGAAAGGAAAAACACTAACTAATCAGGTAGTTAGAAGATCTAATTTTAAAAAGGAAATGAAGTGCTTCATCAAGGGTTCAATAATCAGAATTATCAAAGGGGCAGGGGCAGAAGATCAGAGGAAGAAGAAGCTACAACCATGAATATACATCCAAGATTCTGATCAACGAAGAGAGATCGCCATTTTCCCCACTCTTTCTATTCTTATACACCATTTCTCATAGCTTTATGCTTGAATCTTTGAATTGGGCACAAGGCTGAGTTTTTTAGCATTCTTGATGCAGGAGCATCGCTCCAAGCCATCTACGCGCCAGCCAGCCAACACATCAAATCATGTGTTTAATGGAGAGAAGAGGCGTAGCCCTCTCACTTTCAAATTTCAAATTTGAATTTATTGTATAAAATAATTGTAAGGCTGGTAGAGCCAAAAGCCATGCATGTGCGCAGGCTTAGATAAAGGTTGCCTTAAATAGTTGTAAGGCTGAGATATAGATCTTATTCGGACTAGACAGCCATTCAATGTAATTGAATGTAAATTAATTGAGATTTGGTGAGGATGGAGTGAAGAGATCGAGAAGCCCCCTTTTGTAAAAAGATCATTTTTGTATCTGGAGGAGTTAGTCGGATAGAGTCTGTAGAGAGGAAGAGAAAAACAAAAAGAATAGGGAGAAGAGAGGAGAGCCGAGACTCTGTTGCAGTCCGAGCTCGAACACATTGTAATTAAACATTGATGTTAATACCAAGCATTTTTTCCTGCACATGTGTTTTCTATGTGTTTATGTGTCTTTTATGGATGTTGTGTGTTCATTCATGCTGTAGATGTATGTTAAGTTCCATCTACAGGAGATAGATAGGCTTTCCCATCTATTGAGTTCTTTGATTCCAGGTCTAGTTCTTGGAGGCTTCATGCAAGAGGTTGCATGACAGAACGTTGCGGGTTCTGTAAGCCAGTGCAACGAGTGCACTTGTGAATTTTGCAGAATTTCAGATAGAGACGTACCAGGAGGGTGCACCAAAGGAAGTCTTAGACTCAGGGAGAAGACTCAAGGTTGTTGAACACCTTGGAGGTGAATACTATGTAGACAAAGGCACAGAGAAGACAGAACTACTGAAGGTTCTGTAGAGCTATGCCAAGAGGGCATTGAGCAGTTGCATAGAGTGCACCAGGGAACTCTATTTTGAGTTCTAAGGAAAAGGGAAGTGTCAAGGAGAAGGCACTTACAAGGTTACTAAACACCCTGCAAGCTTAGCAAGGAGTGCTTGAACATAAGTTTCCAGAGGGTTCTTATATCCATTCAAGGAGAGAAAGGGAGAGAGAGACTTTGAGGTAAGAGCCACAGATAAGCTCAGGACGGATAGCACAGTTGTGTGCAGGGACCCTGCAAGGAGTGCAGAGGTTGAGAAACCTTTGAGGTTTCAGAGTCAACAAAGCTCAGGAGGGACAGCATCCTTAGAATACAGGTGGGAGCCGAGGATACAGGTTTCGTAGCTAAGATGAAGGTTGAAGCCTCTTTGGAACAAGAAATCTTCCAAGGGGAAGAAAGAAGTGTGAGGTCAGGAGAGCAAAACTACCGTTGATTCGGGCACTGAAGAAAAGATCTGGACTATTGAGTTTCGTGTCCATGCAACAGGAGGAGAGAGAATAGAAGAACGGATCTAGGCATTCAGATCTAGTGCAGGGAACTGATAGCCATTGGATCCAGGAGAAGGTGCACGAGGTTTAACCCTTGTATATGCAAAGGGAAGGACTTGTCAAAGTCCCGAAAAGATCAGGACCACCATCGCTGAGAGTACGCGTCGCAGAAATCATGAAGACATCGGGGTTTTGGATACTGGGAGTTCAAGGAGAAGGAGTCATGAGACAAAAAGTCCTGACTCACAAAATCCTGAAAGCATCGTGACCATCCACAAGGAGGACACATGGAAAGCGGTCAAGGTTTCAAGGAAATCCCCGAAAGGAGATTTTGGCATTTCGGCTACCGGGAGATACAAAGGGAAAGAGTCAGAACTCTTGACCCATGAAATCTTGAAAGAACGTAATCTGTCGGATCTGGGGAGGCTCACAGCCATTGATCTCCCTTTGAAGTGGAATTTCGGCATTTCAGTATTTCGGTATTCTAGGACCCGGGAGTTCAAAGGGTCAAGAATTGTTGCAGTCGAAATCGCGAAATCCCGAAATGCGAAAACCTGAAAGCATTCGAAGGAATATCACCGAGTCACAGGACAGGGTCACTTGGACAGGATCCAAATAGGGAGCTTGTCACTCGCCAGCCCTTTCAGGGTTCGGCATTTCGGAGTTTCAGGGTTCAGCATTTCGGAAATCCCAAGGACAAGGAGCTGGGGCACTTTGAGTTGGAAACCCCTGAAGTCGAGAAACGCAACATATCTTTGGAGTGGGGTTGAGGTCACATATTTTGGCATTTCAGGGTTCGGCTTTTCGGCACTTCTGATGACAAGGAGCCAGGAATCTTGGTGTTGAAACCCCCAAAGTCGCAAAATGCGATGTGTGTTTGGAGAAGGGTTGTGGTCACATCTGGTGGCCATGTGGAGGTGAAGACTCACGCCTGGTTCATTTCTTATGCCGGTGGAGTTTTCGTGAAGGACTTCTGGATCGAATTTGTGGGGTTCTAATGAGGGCCCAAAAGAACTAATTCGGTTCTGTGGATTCGAAGGAGATCGATCCTGTGCAGATCTTGGCCTGAGGGCAAGGGGGTCTACGTCAATTTTGGTATCAGAGCCATTTTCTATCTGTAGACTGCAGGAAGAGGGAGGTGGAGTAGATAAATAAAATACTCTGATACACATCAGTGTGGTATCAGAGCTTGATTTTTGTCTGTATATTTCAGACAGAGGGAGCCAAAGGAAAAGGAAGACAGAGTGTTGAATCTCTATGATGATTTTTTCAAGGTGCGCAGTAGTCAATAGATAGTCAGGTCGACTGTAAGAAAAGGTTGGAAGCACTCACGGTTGCAGAGTGACAGCAACAAGTTTGCCAGGAGGGAAGACAGGAACAGGAAAATGCTTGTTGAAGGCCATGGACGCGGTGGAAAGAATAACCACCACCAGCAGAGCGAGGCTAAGATGGAAAAAGAACTCACCGAGATAAGAGTGATGATGGAGGAGCTTGCATTTCGAATGCAGCAGGATTCAAAATCATGACAGGTATATGAATGGCCCATGAAAACGAAAGTGAAATGGCCATTCAAGGAGTTAATTGCCCGAAGGCAGCGGAGGTTGTTGAAGGAATGGCTGAGGTATGTGGAAGACCTTAGGGTTGAAGAAGAAGTGGTTTATGTGTGTGTGTACCAAAAGCTGGGAGAAATCTCAGTGATGGTGAGGATAAGAGATCACTGGAAGATCTCAGAGACTGCCAAACGGGCAGTGAGGAATTCCTAATTTTCCAGGTGGGCAGGGAAAAGAAGATGAGATTGTTTGAAAGTATCGAGAGCTCAGAAGTGAGTTCATTTCATCAAGGAGTGTTGATGGAGATGGGATCGAGAGATCTCATAAATTGCCAAGTGGGAAGAGATGGACTTTCAAATTGCCAGGTGGGCAATAAAAAGAGATCAAGTGAAGGTCTCGTATACTGCCAGGAGGGAAGTGTTGAAAGTTCAAATTGCCAGAAGGGCAATGAGATGAGATCATTGGAGGATCTCATAGACTGCCAAGAGGGTAGAGAGGAAATCCCATACTTCCAAGTGGGCAAGGGAGAGAATATTAACTCAGAGGTGAGTTCATATCAGCAAGAGGAGCTGACAGAGAAGGAAGGTCATAAGAGCATTCTAATGATTGGAGGGATAAGAGTATCCATACCAAGCAGCCGAGTGGAGGATGATGCACAGGATGAAGGTGCAGCAGAGGAGGAAGAAAAACCAGCAGAAACTGCCATGAAAGAAGAATTGGGGCAGACATCAGGAGATACCCCAGCAAAAGGAGAAGAAGATGAGCATTCGAAAGAATGGCTTAAAGATTTCAGCCAGGTAGCTGAAACAAAGACACCTGCAGCATTGAAGCTAATAGTAGAAGAAGAGCATGCAGATAAGATGCTCACTCCATGGGAGATGGAGTTGGAAATGCTGGAGGATTGGTTGAACCATCCAGAACCAGTAGATGACTTCCATGAGGAGACAGTCATGCAGATCTTAGCAGAGGAGCATTCTGAGGAATTGCTCGAAAATTTCAGCCAGGGAGATGAACAGTTGATGATGCCTGTAATTTCGAGGCATGCAACAGAAGATGAAGGAAAATTCCAGTCTGAGGAGCAGTTGGAGGAAGATGGAGTTGAACCAGCAGAAGAACTAGCAGAAGCAAAGTTGTCAGAGAAGGAAGTTGAGCAGCAGCTGAGTGATAGGATTGCAGAATTGGAGTCTGCAGCAGAGTGGCAACTCAATCCCACAAAAGAGGAAGAAGATGGCATGGGATATCTAGTTGATCTACCCATTTGCGGGGAAGAAGTGCAGTGGAGCAAGTTGCAAAAGGAGAGCCGTCCATGGGAGCAGTTGGATGAGATAATTGAGGAGATCATAAGGCTGATGATCAGATCAACAGAAGCAGTCAGCAAAGAGAAGTTGGACAAAGGAGAACCTGCCATAGCAGCAGGGAAACATAAGCAACAGCAGCAATGAAGCGATGGAGCGGATGGAGAACTCCAGAGAACTGTTTGGGATCCAGGTGTATTTCAACAGCCATGCTAGGAATCTCATGAGCAGGAGCTCATGAATTTTTCACAGCAGAGGAGTATGATATAGGAGCATCACTCCAAGCCAGCTACGCGCCAGCCAGCTAGCACATCAAAGAACGTGTTTAATGGAGAGGACAGGTGCAACCCTCTCACTTTCAAATTTCAAATTTGAATTTATTGTATTAAATAATTGTAAGGCTGGTAGAGCCAAAAGCCATGCATGTGTGCAAGCTTAGATAAAGGTTTCCTTAAATAGTTGTAAGGTTGAGATCTAGATCCAATTCAGACTAGACAGCCATTCATTGTAATTGAATGTAAATTAATTGAGAGTTGGTGAGGATGGAGGGAAGAGCTCGAGGAGCCCCCTTTTGTAAAAATATCCTTTTGTATCTGGAGGATTTAGTCTGATAAAGTCTATAGAGAGGAAGAGAAAAATAGAAAGAATAGGGAGAAGAGAGGAGAGTCGAGACTCTGTAGCAGTCCGAGCTCGAACACATTGTAATTAAACATTGATGTTAATACCAGGTAGTTTTTTTTGCACATGTGTTTTCTATGTGTTTATGTGTCTTTTATGGATGTTTTGTGTTCATTCATGCTGTAGATGTATGTTAAGTTCCATCTACAGGAGATAGATAGGCGTTCCCATCTTTTGAGTTCTTTAATTCCAGGTCTGGTTCCTTGAGGCTTCATGCAAGAGGTTGCATGACAGAATGCTACGGGTTCTATAAGCCAGTGCACTTCTGAATTTTGTGAAATTTCAGACAGATATGTACTAAGAGGGTGCACCAAAGGAAGTCTTAGACTCAGGGAGAATCCTCAAGGTTGTTGAACACCTTGGAGGTGAATACTATGTAGAGAAAGGCATAGAGAAGACAGAACTACTGAAGGTTTTGTAGAGCTCTGCCAAGAGGGCATTGAGCAGTTGCATAAAGTGCACCAGGGAACTCTATTTTGAGTTCTAAGGAAAAGGGAAGTGTCAAGGAGAAGGCACTTACAGGGTTACTAAACACCCTGCAAGCTCAGCAAGGAGTGCTTGAGCATAAGTTGCCCGAGGGCGCTTATATCCCTTCAAGGAAAGAAAGGGACAGAGACACTTTGAGGTCAGAGCCACAGATAAGCTCAGGATGGATAACACAGTTGTGTGCAGGGGCCCTGCAAGGAGTGCAGAGGTTGAGAAACCTTTGAAGTTTCAGAGTCAACAAAGCTTAGGAGGGACAGCATCCTTAGAATACAGGTGGGATCCTAGGATACAGGTTTTGCAGCAAAGATGAAGGTTGAAGCCTCTTTGGAACAAGAAATATTCCAAGGGTAAGAAAGAAGCGTGAGCTCAGGAGAGCACAACTGTCGTTGATTCGGGCACTGGAGAAAAGATCTGGACCGTTGAGTTTCATGTCTAGGAAGCAGGTGGAGAGAGCGCAGAAGAACAAATCTGTGCTGTCAGATCTAGTGCAGGGAGCCGATATCCATCAGATCCATGAGAAGGTGCACGAGGTTTAACCCTCGTATATGCAAAGGGAAGGACTTGTAAAAGTCTTGAAAAGATCAGGACCGTCCATCGTTGAGAGGACTCGTGGCAGAAATCCTGAAGCCATTGGGGTTTCGGATACCGGGATTTCAAGGAGAAGGATTCGTGAGACAAAAAGTTTCAACTCACGAAATCCTGAAAGCATCGTGACCATCCACAAGGAGGACACGTGGCATGCAGTCAACGTTTCGGGGAAATCCCCGAAAGGAGATTTTGGCATTTCGGCTACCAAGAGATACAAAGGGAAAGAGTCGGAACTCTTGACCCATGAAATCCTAAAAGAACGTAAGTCATCGGATGAGGGGAGGCTCACAGCCGTTGATCTCCCTTTGAAGTGGAATTTCAGAATTTCGGCATTCTGGGACCTGGGAGTTTGAAGGGTCAAGAACTCTTGCAGCTGGAATCACGAAATCCTGAAACGCGAAAACCTGAAAGCATTTGAAGGAATAGCATCGGGTCACAAGACAGGGTCACGTGGACAAGATCCAAGTGAGGATATTGTCACTCGCCAGCCCTTTCGGGGTTCGGCATTTCGGAGTTTCAGTGTTCGGCATTTCGAAAATCCTGAGGACAAGGAGCCGGGGCACTTTGAGTTGGAAACCCCCAAAGTCGCGAAACGCGATGTATCTTTGGAGTGGGACTGCGGTCACATATTTTGACATTCCAGGGTTCGGATTTTCGGCACTTATGATGACAAGGAGCCATGAATCTTGGTGTTGAAACCCTCGAAGTCGCGAAACGCGACGTGTGTTTAGAGAAGGGTTGTGGTCACATATGGTGGCCGTGTGGAGGTGAAGACTAACACCTGGTGCATTTCTTGTGCCGGTGGAGTTTTCATGAAGGACCTGTGGATTGAATTTGTGGGGTCCCAGTGAGGGCTGGAAAGAATTAATTCGGTTCTGAGGATTCAAAGGAGATCGATCATGTGCGGATCTTGGCCCGAGGGTAAGGGGGTCTGTGTCGGTTCTTCTTGTATTCTTCAAAATACTTTTTTTATATGATCATGGATTATTTATAGTAATATATATGACTATCATATATTTTGTAATGAAGAACATCTTTCATGAATAAAACTCCATAAATAATTACTTCGGGGTTGATTTCAATTGTATCTTGTAACTTTGAGTCTTAAGTATGAGATATTTGAAATTGATCTATCAAATTCTATTTTTGATCTTGATAGTAATTATCTTTTAAAATTCTTTGAGATGATCAAAATATTCTCTCCTATTTCTCGGGAAGAAGATATGGATGCATTTATATGTGATTAAGAAGATCGTGTACGTAATGTTGATCACAAAGAAATTATGATGTTGAATCCCTCCTTCAATCTTTTCTTTTTTTAAAGAGATTTATTATTGCATATAAAGATCAAATCAGGTTATTGAAGAAGCATTTGTTTGAATAAATCCAAGAAATAAATATCTAGGGTTTGTTGCCTTAGCATTCTCCTAATCCAAGATATCACAGATATATATTTTAGCCAAAGAAGAGTACCACCTCTCTAAAAATGTAGGGGGTATTCATATCCTTGTGAGGTTGTCATTTTGGTCCTGATAGATTCAAACGTCAACATTTTTGGTGACCATACTGAGGAACCATTTGCTTTCAAGATATTTGAGGCCCTGCTTTAGATTTGATTGAGAAACTAGTATCTCCATGGTTCAAAGCTTCGAAAGAAAATTCAAAAAGATCGCTTCTTGTTCTAGATGCAATGGATCTATAAAAAGATTATTGAAATATGTTTCACCTTTTGTATAATTTCAAAAAGACCCAAGAAACACCAAAGATTCGGGAGGATGAACTTCCTGGAAAATCCATTGGAAAGACTCAAAATTTTCAAGAAGATGTATATTATGATTCCTATGAAGAACTTCATTCATGTCATGATGCTCCTTTACCTTCTTCACTGATCTCATAAATAGTTTCAAGAGATGTAGCAAAAGGAACAACCACCCAAAGAAGAAGGAGACTACATAGAGTCCCTTTAAATATTCCAGAAGAAAGTTTTCAGATGCCTAATATTCCCATGGAAAAAATTCCTATGTTCTTTGTAAATACTTTGGAGAATGCAGAGAAACATTTGTATAGATTCAATTGTGCATGTCAAATTTTTAACCTTACTAAAGACAATATTATATGCCGAATATTTTTACAAAATCTATGAAGGGATTCTCTTGAATGGTATGGTTCATTGTTGCATGGTACCATTACCAGTTGGGACATATTAGAACATTTATTTGTTGAAAATTTTTCCCACCCACCCTCTTCCATATGGACGCAAGACAATGAAGTGACTAATTTTCAAAAACAATCTAATAAAAATAATGGAGGAATTTTCTAAATAGTGACATGTTTCTGAAAATGAAGATGAAAATTCCAATTTGCAAGAAGAAAATTCCAGCCTCTTATATACTCCATATGAAGATCTTTTGAGCAACAAGTTCGATAATGAAATCAAGGAGCCTCCACCAAATGCACGAGAATATTTCAGGATTGAAACAAATGATGAAAATCCTCAAGATAATTGGTTGATCCAGGTGGATATCAGTGTCCACCCACCTTTTCCAACTGGATCAAAACAGTTTTCTAGCAATTTTGGCAATTTACTATTTTTAGCAGTTTTCAACTTATGGGGCTAGTTTGAGGGACTAAACGATTTGTTTTAATGATAGGGAACCTCAATGATAGCTAAAGTCTCTCATTTATCCCCCTAAATTAATATCCTCTTCAATACCTTTCCAACGAGATATTGTGCACCCTAAACAGAGATCATATGCAAAAGTTACAACCCCAAGAAGTTAATGTACTAACTTACCCCAACGAGGCCCACATGACTATTGGCGCTTCATCTCCTAGGGTTAGGTATTTGGATGTCTAGGATTTTGGCATTCATATTTATTTTAAAAATTCCTTTATATCCTCATCGTACTCATCTTCTTGCAAATGAGCATAGTCGTCACATCTCTTCTCAGAGATAAGCTGCCACCATTCTAGCAAGCTTGTTTTTTAGTCTACATTTTATAGTTTTCAACATATTTCTTATTTAATAGAAGTCAAGTTTTATTGTGTCTCTTTTATTGTACATTGTGTCTCTATGTTAAAATTATAAATCTATGGTTTCATTTTGTTCCTCTCATAAATTTGGATGAGTGGTATCAGAGCGGTCTACTCCTTGTCGTTTTTTTATGCATGTCCCCGATGCGGTCAAGGTATAGAGAGTTGGGTCTTGAGCTTGTTTCTCTTGAGGAAAACTACTCTCGCACACCCAAGAAAACGCCCATGCTGGGGAAAAATAAAGATGTCAGGAGAGGAGATTCTTTCAAAAGGTTGCTCAAGGAATCCCTTGAGAAACAGAGGAACGAGAAGGTGGAAAACTTCGCACAAATCCTTCGAAGACTGCCAACAAGAGATGCATCCACCTCAAGCAGAAGCGCCACCCCATTCAAGGTATAGATCAATTTTTATATTCCTATATTTGAAGGTCAAATATATGCGGATGCCATAGATAAATGGTTAAACCTTCTAGAAAGGTATTTTTTTGTCCACAACTTTTCCAATAGAGAAAAGATTATATTTTCACTCCTCAAGGTTGTCCCCCATGTCAAACATTGGTGGGATACTTTCTGTGAGAAAAATGAAATAGAAGGATCTACATTATTTACAGTTGCACCCACTTGGGATTCCTTCAGGGATGTTATTAAGGAACTATACTACCCTGTTGGAAGTTATGACGACTTGTATACAAGATGGACCACACTACTGCGGGAAAGAGACTGAACATTCCCAGAGTTCACCAATGTATTCCATACCTTGCACACTAAGCTAGGTATCAAATATTTTGAGTGACATTTGGTGCTCAAGTACTGTGGCGGTCTGCATAGATACATCCAAACATAAATGGATTTTTTGCACATCTCTTCCTTAGGTGTGACCTATTGATATGTTGTCAAAATCCAGAAGAAGATTAAACAAAAGAAGAAACAGTTTGGGTCTGGGAACCCCTCATAGCAGAAGCAAGGCAAGGGCATCCCTAACCCATAGAAAAAAGGACAGAGAAAATATGGAAACCTCATGACAACCATTCCAATCCGTAATCAAAGAAGAAGAATGGGAAGACAAAGAAAGATAGTGGGAAGTTGTGTGACTTCCATAAGAGCCCCTCTCATAACATTGTTGATTGTCACTCAAAGAATTCATTAGTGGCTAAAGTAAAATCCTCTGAATCAGATGTTGGTTCCGACACAAAGTCAGAACCAGAGAAGGGGAGACGAATCATTGAAGCGCAACCCAATGCTACCGTTGCTACCACCAAGATCCATCCCGGTGAATCTGATGAGCCAAAGGAAAGCAAGTGCCTCTTTCATTTACAGATGTGGGTGAAAGGCACTCCATTGCACTTCATCGTTGATAGCGATAGCCAGAAGAACCTCATCTCATTAGATTTCATCAAGCGGCTATCCCTTCCGACAACTCTGTGCCCGCAACCCTACACCATTGGATGGCTTCGTCAAGGAAGTGATATTTTCTTCAGCCAACAATGTCGCATGTCATACGGCATCAAGCCATTAATAGATGAGGTATTGTGTGATGTTGCTCCCCTTGAAGTTTGTGATGATCTTTTGGGCCAACCTTATTTATGGAAACATCATGTTGTATATGAGTCTAGGCCTCGCAATGTTATTATTACTTTGAACAGGAAATTGTACAGGATACACAAGGTAGTCCCACCTAGTGTTATTTCCTTGATCTATGCCAAGAAATGCAGGAAGGTCATTTCTCAGACCAGAAATTTTGTCTTCCTCTTGATATTCCCAACTAGTACCTTTTCCTTGATCTATGCCAAGAAATGCAGGAAGGTCATTTCTCAGACCGGAAAGTTTGTTTTCTTCTTGATTCGCTCTAAGAGTGAGTGAAAGGTTGCATCCACATCCATGACCTTCATGGTCGACCTCTCCACACAAAAGAAGAAAGTGGATAAGGTTGTGGAAGAATACAAATACATCTTTTCATCACCTACTGGAGTACCTCTACAGTGTCAAGTCAAGCATCCCATTGATCTGACCCCTGACGCACCACTACCAAATGGGTCAGTCTACCATTGCTCTCTGCTAGAAAATGAGGAGATCAAGCATCAGATCCAAGAAATGCTCTACAAGGGGCACATCTGACCCATCTCATCACCTTGTGGAATCCCAATCATGTTGGTGCCAAGGAAATATGGGACCTGACGACTCTGCAATGATTATCAGGCCCTAAACAAAATCACAGTCAGGAACCGGTACGTGATTCCCCGAATCGATGATATCCTTGATCAGCTCAAGGGGGGAAAATACTTTAGTAAGATTGATCTGAAGTCTGGCTACCATCAGGTCCCAATAGAATAGACAGATGTATGGAAAATTTCCTTCAAGTCAAAAGAAGGTCTTTTTGACTCATTGGTCATGCCCTTTGGTTTGAAAAATTCCCTAGAAACTTTCATGAGGTTGATGGACGATATCCTGCGTCCTTTCACTAATTATTTTGTGGTGGTGTATCTAGATGACATCCTCATCTAAAACAAGACTTTGGAAGAACACTTGCAACATATTCAGCAGGTTCTGTACACCCTACGACAACACAAACTATATGCCAACTTGGAAAAATTCTCCTTCATCATGGACATGGTCTAGTACCTAGGCTACATTGTTGATGCACATGGTGTGCATGTGGATATAGCTAAGATCCAAGTCATTCGTGACTAGTCATCCCCAACCATGCTCATTAAACTTCAGAGCTTCTTAGGCCTTGCCAATTTCTATCACAGATTCGTGTTGGGATTCTCCCATATTGCATGGGCCCTCAGTGAAATAACCAGAGGCGGTGGTAAGGAAAACAAATTTGGGGGTCTATCCCAACAGAAAGTGTTCGATGATCTAAAGTAGTGCTTGTGTTCAACACCGGTTCTCTCATTACCTGACCTTCAATATCCCTTTGAGATCGAGACAGATGCTTCATACTATGATGTGGGTGCAACCCTCACTCGTCACGGCCACCTTGTGGCCTATCATAGTGAGATACTATCAGATGTCGTCCATAAGTAACCTACTTAGGACAAAGAAATGTACTCCATTGTGTAAGCATGTCGACGGTGGAGGCATTACATTCTCAAAAAGGAGACAATAATCCATACTGATCATAAGTCGTTGTTGTTCATACAGACACAAGGAAAATTGCAGAATGACTACCATCAGAAGTGGTCCACATATTTGCAGCAGTTCCACCTCAACATCAAGTATAAAATAGGAAGTACCAACCAAGTCATGGATTGCCTCAACTAAACTCCATTCATGTCACTCACCATAGTGCTAGACTCTTGCAGCCATGAGACCTCTAGGTGGCCCCACGTTTATGAGACGAATACCGACTTCGCCAACACCTACCAGATGTTGGGCACCAACACAACTGTCAATAATTTCCATATTTAGGACGGGTTGTTGTGCCATCTGGGCCATATTTGCGTTCCATCAAGAGAGTGAGAAAATTCGATTTGGGAATCCCACTACAGTCGAGTGGTAGGACACTTCGGTGTGGAAAACACAGTGGCAGTGCTACAACAACATTTCTACTGGCCGAAACTTCGACATGATGTTAGAAAGTATATCCAGTCCTGCACTGCTTGCACTATTTCCAAATTGGCCATCAAGAAACAAGGCTTGTACACTCCTCTGCCTACTCCTAACATGCCATGGGAATCCATCTCAATGGACTACATGTCATTCCTCCCTTCCACTAGGCAGGGAAATGAATTTGTTTTTGTGGTTGTTGATCACTTTTCCAAGATGGCAATTTTTGAAGCCCGCAAGAAGAGCATCACGGCAAAGGACACTGCCAATATTTTATTTGAACGAGTGTGGGTACACTTTGTTATCCCATGAACCATTATCTCAGATCAGGAAAATCGATTTCTCGACACATTCTCGTTGAACCTTTGGTCACTGTTGGACACCAAGCTCACCAATTCCACTTCCTTCCACCCCTAGATGGATGGCTAAACTAAGGTCGTCAAACGAATGATCATGCACATCCTGCACATGTAAAATTCCAAGAACCCTCACACCTGGGATGATATTATTCCCTATGTTTCACACAACTACAACAGAGCCATACATAGCTCAATCGACCACAACCACTTTCAAGTGGGGTTGGGATTTCAACCATTGGGTCCCATGGATGTTGCACTACCCCTTGCGGCCACCCAGGAAGACTTGTTGCATGCTCCAACTGCAGCTGAAAAATACACCCAGTTCATTGAGCGGATCCAACACATCTGCCAACAACTTCAGGATATTTTACAGAATTCTAATGCCAAGTACAAGTAGTGCCATGATCAACACCGGGTGCCACACCAATTTTGGGTGGGAGACAAATTTTGGTTGAAATTGAAGAAAGAAATCCTTACAGGGTCTCATAAGAAGCTTCATCCACTCTGTTATGGGCCTTACACCATTACCAAGGTTGTGGGTGACAATGATTTTGATCTTGACCTGCCCCCCTTCCTTGGCTTACACCTAGTGTTCAATGTGGACCTCCTTTAGCCTTATTTTCCACCATTATTGGACACCTCGAAGATACAAGAACAAATGAAAACAACAGAGATAAACCATGACTGCATGGAATATGAATCCATTGATCATATCATGGACACACGTGTCAAGGGAACTCACCAACAGAGGAACTAGCTTTATCAAGTTGTCAAAGCAGGGCAGCTCCTGCACCAAGGAAAGTGGCTCACCCAGGGCCAAATTCAGCAGAAATTTCCTCATCTTATGGGGGCACTCAATGCAATGGATACCATTTCTTCCTAAGGAGGTAGGATTGATCCATGTGGATATTGGTGGCCACCCACCTTTTCTAACTAGCTAAAAACAATTTTCTGGCAATTTTGGCAATTTACTATTTTTAACATTTTTTAACTTATGGGGCCAGTTTGAGGGCCTAAATGACGGTTTTTTCATGATTGGGAACCTCAATGATATCCTAATTCTCTCATTGATACCCCTAAATGTATATTCTCTTCAATACCTTTCCAACGAGATTTCGTGCATCCTAAATAGAGATCGTATGCAAAAGTTACGACCCCGGGAAGTTAATGTACTAACTTACCCCAATGGGGCCCACATGAATTTTGGCGCTTCATCTCCTATGGTTAGGTTTTTGGATGTATAGGGTTTTTGAATTCATATTTATTGTAAAAATTCCTTCATATCCTCATTTTACTCATCTTATTGTGAATGAGCGTAGTCGTCACATCTTTTCTCAAAGATAAGCAACCACCATTCTAGTAAGCTTGTTTTCAATCTGCATTTTACAGTTGTCATCATATTTCTTATTTAATAGAATTCAAGTTTTATTGTATCTTTGTTATTTTTCACTATGTCTCTATGTTAACATTATAAATTTGTGGTTTCATTTCGTTCCGCTCATAAATCCAGATCATTGGCATAAAGAAAAATTGGTGAAAGAAATGAATTTTCAGAAGAATGATGAGCAAGATTACCATTACATGAGTGAAGAGTATTTTCAAGACATTGTTGATGAATTCTTTGATGTGGACAGTGATACGGAGACAGATGAAAGAATGTTAATATTGGAAACTCCTCATCCAATCAAATACTTATTGTATCTTTGTTATTTTTCACTATGTCTCTATGTTAACGTTATAAATTTGTAGTTTCATTTCGTTCCGCTCATAAATCTAGATCATTGACATAAAGAAAAATTGGTGGAAGAAATGAATCTTGAGAAGAATGATGAGCAATATTACCATTACATGAATGAAGAGTATTTTCAAGACATTGTTGATGAATTCTTTGATGTGGACAGTGATAAGGAGACAGATGAAAGAATATTAATATTGGAAACTCCTCATCCAATCAAATACAATAATATTCTTGAGCAACCAAGAATTGACTTCATTGAATTATGGTTCCATAGAATTGTTGGTGAAGCAATGCAATCATATTTTTAGCACACTTGGTTCATTTTTTCTCCAATAGACATTGAGAGTGCCCCTGACTCATTGGTACAAGCCCCAACATGTTTCACCATTTTGGAGTTCATTCCAAATATCAGATCAATGCTTGAATGGCTCCATTGGATGTCTACATATACCTAAGATGTCACTTTTCTTCCAAGTAATATAGGGTAGGTAGATCATGTATGTACATATTTTGTTTCTTTAGTTAAATTTTTGTACAATAAGACAGTTACTAAGATAACTCCATAAAAGAGGAAGAATTACAAGAATTCATTTTGAAGATGACTCCATATCCTAATGGAGAAGGTGGTTAGTTTTTAGATTCTAGATTCTCAGCAACCCACAGGGGGTCAATCTCCCACAATTGGAGCTAGTTGTTCACCAAAATTTGATCACCTATATTTTACCACTCTTAGATTCATAAAAAAAATGATATCAAAAGAAGACATTTTTTGAACTATTATAATTTCATTTTGTATCCCTCAGTTTTAGCTTTGCCACGCATTTTTCGGATTAAAAATATGATTTTGTATGCTCAAGATATCTAGTTTTCCATTCAACCTCCTAAAAGGCTCGTCTTCAATATGGAACAAAGTTAATTTATTTAAATTATGTTTAAATTTTCGGGCCAAAGACCCTTGGTTTCTTCAATTTTTTTCGGGCCCAAGACCCTTTTTTTATTCAATTTTATCGGGTCCAAGACCCTTATCTTTATTCTATTTCACATGCCCAATACCCTTAGCTTCTTCTTATTATATTCTTTTAAGAATATAATAATAACTCCCTCTTCCCCCTAATCTCAACACTTAATTATTTTTCCTTATACCTCCTTTATCTCCTCACACCTTACCCCCCTCCACACTATTTAACACTTAGATTTGTTTTGAATTTTTTGTATAGTATACCTCACTACACTCTTACCCCATCTCCCAAACTTCACCTCATGACTTAGTTTATTTTATAATTACCCAGACTCGTGGACTCCCTTACTCCCTCACCCCCTCACTTCCCTCACTCGCGAACCCACTCCATACATTTATCCCAACCTTTACCTCAACCTACGTCACCCTTATTCATCCTCCACCTACATTTCCCACCCCATAAATCTGTA
>JZKD02S1290284.1:470438-501131 GCA_000966675.3 Picea glauca | reverse complement strand
ACTGGATCAACCTGCTCCCTCTGCATCTATAAGAATGGTACTGGAGCAACCTATAGTTACCTGCATCTCATCCACTATATCTGAGTATCCATCTTTTTCTTCATCTTGAATATTTCTGCTTTGCATCTTTAGGAGCCTCCTGCTCCTATATAAATACCGGATATTGTCTAGTCTTTACTGATTGTCATCATATCATACGTCCTTCTCATTTTTTCTAACTTATGCAAGTCACGGCATAAGTTCTTTCTTCCCATACTTGTAAACTTACTTGCAGTATGCTTTCTTTGTCACTCTCATGAGTGATCATACATGAAATAAATATTTTATCTCTTTCTTCATCCTCTTCTTTGATACTTCCTTCAGAAGTCTGCATAGACACTGAAATAAAATGAGGTTAATTAACATTCTCACAAAAAACTAACTTGTAATGAGAAGGTATTAAAGTAAACAAGATACTAAAAATAAACATGAATACTTATCTTTTGTTTTTGTGTGGGGAGGCTTTGCGGACTCCACCATTTGCTATCTTTCTTCAGATCAACTATCTTCAACTTAAAGTACATAATACTTAATTTCTGCTAGAGCTTTCTTTGAGGGAGGAGATTCCTCTTCCTCTGCCACATGTGCTTGACGCTTTCTTTTCCCTTTTCCTTGAGGACAGTCATAAGAAAAGTGTCCCAACTTTTGACAATTGTAGCATCCGATCTTTGAAACATCTCTCTTCTTATCTGGAACTCTTACAGAGTTAGCTTCTTTATTTTTATTTCTGAAGGAACTTCTTTTGTTCTTTTGAGTTGTAAGCGCTTCCTCTTCATCGATAATTAATCTCTTCTATTGGTATGCAAGTCTAGATTCTTTGTGTGTGCAATCTGCCCATAACTTATCAAACTCGGGTAACTTGCTTCTTGCACACACTCCTTGTACAAAAGGAATCCAAAATGTTGGAAACCCATTTAGGGTTGTGGTTACAAGTTCTTTGTCACTAATGACATCTCCAATAGTTGCAAGCTGATCTCTGATCTGAGAAACTCTCATAAGGTAGGATGTGACAGATTCTGAGTTTTCCATCTTCATATTATAAAGTTGATTTCTTAAGGTAAGATTCTGACTAATGTCTTTGCTTTCATATAACCTGTTGAGTGCTCCATACATTTTCATTGCTATCTGTAGTTCGGATATATGAGGGATCAAGTGATCCTTTACTGAATCTGACACGATTCTCTTTGCTTTCTTTTCATTCTTCTTATGCTTGGTATTTTGATCTTCTTCCTCCAGTTCTAGTACACCCACTATAACATGTTCTAGGAGATCATTCTCGTCTAGAATCATGTGCAACCTATGCTTCCAAGATCTGAAGTTTCTAGATCCTTCCATCCTGTATTCTACCCTCATGTTGGTAGCCATTCTTTCTTGTAGAAGAAACCCTAGCCCTCCAGGCTATAGAAATAATAAAAAAATAAAATTACTTGGATCTAAAAACTAAACTCACCAAAAGATGCGTTGGACTGAGGCGAGTAGCTTGGTGTGTTTAGATTTCATAAAATCCAACTTTTACCCCTCCAAACTTGATCTACGGATTTCTAGACTGGTGCTTCTGGTTTTCTGGTACTTCTAGTTTTCTGGTACTTCTGGTACTCTGGTTTTCTGGTACTTCTGGTACTTTGTGAAAACTAGGGTTTCACTTTTCGGGAGATCTAGCCACTGAAAATGTGCGCTGAAGATGCCAAAATATTCCTTGAGGTAGGGCACACCTTTCTAGATGGATTTGGAGCTGAAATTATTCTTCAATAAAAATCCCTAATTTTCTTGTACGACAACAGTGACGTTTTTCTATTTCCTGTGAAAGATGCTCTCTTCATCTTAGCTCTAAAACCATGTTAAATTTTCTACTATTATTAGGTTAATTTCAATTTACTAGATAACAATAGCATAGACAGGATCACTGAGAGAAACACAATCACAAGAGTACACAAGCATTTATCCTGGGAAACCCTCAAGGGGAAGAAAACCCAGCAAAACTTCTTTAATATAGATAGCCAATACAATGCCAAGATAATGAACCAGACAATAGAGAATATCCAACACTGAGCAACACGCCTCTCTCTCTTCCTTCTTCCAGCAACTGACAACTACAGCTTCCTTCGCACTAGATGAGTGAGTTGAGTGTGTGTCTAAATGAGGCACTGGCCTCTCTTATTTATACAATTCTGGCATGTGTGCAAGTGTCTCTTCACTGGCAAGGCCGACTTCTTCTTCTGGGTGGTTATAACCACCTTTAATATATTATGGGGCCTCTTTAATACATTATGGGGCCAACTTCTTATTTATCCTATTACAATTAGGGTTTGACCAATCCGCAAAATGGGATTTGGTCAATTACAATGCCCGACATGATCAATCTACAAAAGGGGATTGATCTAATCAATAATAAATATATTTTATCTTTATCCACAAAAGGGGATAAGAATATTATTTGCAGTTACACAATATTTTAACAGTCGTTAGGTAAAAGTGTGTTTCTTTAGTATGCATTTGTAGTTAGGAAATCTAACGGTCACGATATGTTCCCAACATAGAGTGATCTGACGGTTCATATTCTCTTCGATCTTAACGACTGCATTGATCTATGGCTTAACACTCGATTGGTCCATGATCTCTATTTAAAGAGCATGGAGGGTCATTTTCCGATGATCAATTGTGAGAAACTCTGTTGTAAAATCTCTCTGTCATCTTTTCTCTTTTGCATTACTAAATTTCTCCAAGTGGTCACGTTGGTTGGGGCTATGGATGTTTCCTCATAGGGGTTTTACTACATCAAAACATCAGTGTGTTGATATTTGATCTGGTTGCGTGAGTGGTTATTGAAGGTGTTTGTCCTCTATTGGAATACCTCCATTGTCAAATACAGTGGGTTGATCGTCCAGTGGTTAACTGGACCACATTGATTGTTTGAAAGTGCGGTGGATAAAGTTTTTGGGTGGGACGGTGGGTTGGTGACCGATATACCTGATACATGAATTTTTGATATCGGATATCAGATGTATGATTAACAGAATCAAAGTATCAACACAATGTTAAAGTCCCATGGGCCTGGTGGTCCAGGTGTCCTGAAGGTCAGGAAACATATTGTAGACGATTTTGCAAAGGAGCAATGACCCGGTGGACCAGATTATAACCGATTGTTGATGTAATTGGTGGCCTGACGTCTGGTTATTAGAGAGTGGTCACAGAGTTATTCCCCCAGTAGTTCAGTTAAACAATGATTTCGATGAAGAATTGTGAACCTAGTGCATAGTTAAATCATGATCATTCATTAGAGAGATCAATGGTTGAGATCGAAGGAACCGAATTGGTAGTAATCCCCAAAAACACTAGCAACTAAGTGTTCTGGTGTTTTATTGTTCTAGTGGATAGTTGAACTAGATTGGACTCACTTTGGAAAGTGTGTGCTGGAAAGGAGGACATTGGTGGCCTATTTAATCCGGTGATCAGTGAACATATCGCGCACGAAATGAGAGGAAATTGGGATTGGTTACAAAGGATTTTTTTTACAGCCTAGATTAAATAAGCATTAGTGGATTTGGAGTTGACCCCATGAGCACAATTTTTGCTATAAAGACAAATCCTTGGGTGTATGGGCTCGGTCTATGAAGTGGAACGTCCATTACAATTAGCTTGGTGTTTGACTCAGAGTCGACCCATAAAAATTCCCTACAGTGATTCATATAAATAACAATTCCCTAATCCATTTGAGTGTGTGGATGGAAGAGAAGACTCTGATATTCTTGGGTTTTAGAGAATGAAAGAGAGAAATATGTAATAATCTAAGGGTGGTAGGTGTTGATGATTAAAATCACAATGGAGTTTTTCCCACAAAGTGTTGCTAAAGCTTATTATTATTAAAGCTAAATAATACTAGTAGGTGGGACCCCCTTGTATATTGGAGATCAGGTCTAGTGCTTATTTGATGTTGTGCTATGGTTTGCCATTTCTTACATGGTGATATAATCTTGTTTTATTGGCGATGGATAAGGAATTTTATGTGGTTTTCATGCTACTCTAGGTTCAAGTTTTATTTCACAATGGCCTATGTTATCCTTGTTATCACTGCTATGTGTTATTGGATCTATTACTAGGATACCTGCTCAAGAAACATGTTAGCAATGACATATATGAGCAATGGGAAAGAAATGAAAAGAAATGTTACAATTGAAAAGGGAATAATTTAAATTATGCTACTCTACATGCATTGACTTTTAATGGTCATAACTTGACATGACAATAGGCTAATGGTTATGCGAGTTGATTGATTTGTATGGTTAATTTACATAAGGTATGTTTTGGAAGGATAGGATGTGGGTGGCGCATTTGACAAGGTGATATATTAAGTCATATAAGATGGTGATTATGTTATGGCATAAAGTTTGGGATGGGTCACGCTATTGGTTTTAATGGGTGATGGTTTCGATGCATGGTCTAATTAATGGTGTTAATGAAAAGCTTGTTGGCATGTACTAAGGAGTTAATGGACTGTGGGTGGAGGCAACATGCATTTATTGCACGTCACCCGTATTCCTTCCGTTGGACACCACCCTAGTCGGGCTATTGTTCAACCTTGTTGTTGTGATTATGCTACTATTTTCAAGCATGGAGGAACCTCTCAGCCAACTTGCGTTTTAAGGTACTTGGATTACAGGTATGTCTTTTTTCTGGCCATCCATGAGTCCACTTTGTTTATGAAATGGATATTGGCTCGAATGTATGGGTTGTGTTTTCCTTAAGTATTGAAACTGTTTAAAATTGTGATTTTTGGAATGAAGCGTGGTGGTTTTCTCTGCAACAATGTTGAAGTCATAGTGTTATTGGTCATCCTGGGTTTTAGTAGCCATAAGGGCTCTTTGTTATCCTTGCTGGTTTAGTTGGAGGGTTTTTGTTTGGTCTTGGGTGGTTGGTTGCCTTCACGCATTTGTATCACCTTACCCAGTCTTTCGCTTTTGTGGGGTTTAATGGTTGGAAGCACCTTGGTCATTGCGCTTTATTCACTGCGCTTTGTTCACTTGGGAATTGGTTTGTTTTCACCACTAAAGGTCACACATTGGGTTATTTTGTTCTTTATAGACCCTATTTACACCTCGGCGTTGTGGTTTTTTGACTGGAGATCCATGAGGGTTATACCTTGCGTGTGTTAAGTGTCATTACCAGGCCGAATAGGAGCCTCACTCCTCTTTTATAGCCTCTCCTATCATATCTTTTCATCACCCTGTCCACGAAGTAAGTTACGGTGCTCTTTGTGTATGCGTCATTGGTCTTGGAGGTTTCACCATTGAAAGGAGTCGACTCTATCTTTCCCTGTGTTTTCCACAAAGCAATCCTTTAACTCCTCAAGTCTAAGAGTTGTCAGAGAAGTCCCTTGTGGCCTGTCGGGTTTGCTATTGGTTATTATGGATGGCTGTGGTTTTCGAAAAAATTGAGTACATGCTCACCCAATTGGTTATGCAACAATTGTCTTGGTTTTGATACCTAGCCACTCCCTGTGTCATTACAATGGATAAACCTTGCATGGTTAATTGGATAGATCATATACACAGTCACTCTCTTGTGTTTGATAACCCAGTATTGTCTTAATTGAGAAAGTCACAGCCTCACTTCATGTCAATGTGTGGGTATGTGTGTTTTCCACAGCATGTTAGGTCGGTTGTTGACTATTACGACAGTCCAAGTAATAGACTCAGCATTGAATTGGTTGATTCATTGATACACAGTCACTATCTTTTTTCACTAAAGATTATTTGGATGTTAAATTCAGCATTGGTTACAATTGTAATGATTTTTGCGCATAATGCATTTGTATGTGTGGTGTTCCTACACCACGAATAAATGGTCATTGTAAATATGAGTTTTTTGGGGGGCCAAATGGTTATTGCAACCGGATGACTGTAGCAATTCCATCCACTATATGCATTATGGTTATTTGGTTGCGTCATTAAGGATGAGCCTAAGTTTTACACAGCATGGTTGATTGCAGTTTGGTTAATTTGAAGCAATATTGTATTAGATTGAGAGATCGGCACAATGGGTTGAGTTAATATTATGACTGTGTGTTTAGAATTGTCAAATGGGAATGTTGCATCGTGGTGTTTTGGGTGGCTTCCCACTGTTTATGATATGGATATTTTGGGTTGCGCACTCAGAGATAGTCGCGGAGTTTTAAGCACGACTTTGTTGCAATTCAATTATTTGTTTTATGGAGTCATGCATGTTGTTGTTGCCTCGTTGTGTTGGATGGATAGCCCAACATTTTGATTATTTAGATTCGCATTGAATTGAGCTTCTACAGTCACAGAATTACACTTGCGTTGATTGAATTGTTTTGTACAGCATGGCATGAGTTGGAATGATGGTTGTTGTCTGTCTGTTTAAATGACGAGTGAAGGGTTTACAATTTAAATATGGATTATTGGGTTGGTTGTCCACTATGTATGTTTAACGAATATCATGCATCTTAAATAACAGCTCGATTGCAGTGACAATATAACTACATTGCAAATTTTGAAACACGACTTTTGAGTGTATTTTATTATTGAAGTAATGTGTGGGCAATGGTTGATTTTGATGATTAACAGAGTGGAGATGGTTACTATTATACATTTGAGAATTGTTATAAGATGTTAATTGGATAAATAAGAAGAACAAAACTCCATTACAGATTGTTGTGGAATGTATATTGTCTTGTTGATGGCACTGTGTTAGATATTTTACTATGAACAGTGAACTAGTTAATACACAGTAATTGTTATTGGGGCACAATGATCATTTGGCTGGTGCCTCTCCTTTTAACAGAATGATTATATGGATCACTTGATTAATTTTATGAAAAATACCCAGTGTCATTCTCTACCATTATTTCTCTTTTCGCTAATTACAACCCCATCACCTTCCCACATTCATTTTTCACTCCTTGTTCTAAAATTGATTACAGTCAAGAAAAATTTTGCGTTGAAGCAATTGGAAGTAGCGTTGTCTTGGTTGGATTACAGTGATGTTTTCTTTGGTTTGCATTACAATTGATTGTTTATTTTCTTTCAGAAGTAACCATGTTATTTTCCCCCTCATTATATCATATTTCACTCAATACAAACCCCTAACATATCCCATAACCCTTTGTTCACCCCCTGCTCATTGACAAACAGTTTAACAATTTGTATGGATTGGATTGCATGATTATGATACATTGTTGAGCCAAAGTCTATTTCATATTTTTAAAAGAGTTGTCATGTATGGTTATTTAAAAGACTATTTTCTAATCAATCATGCATGCAGGAATGAGTTTTTTCAGTCGAGGTAGCCATGGCAGAGGAAACAGAGGAAGAGGTAATTGGAACAGAGGCCCAAGAAGGCAAGGGTTCTCCATACATTTTGACGTTGACTCACAAGAGTTAGGCCAGTTGTTTCAGGCCGGATTTTTCAATAGGATTGGGCAAGGAGTAGTCCAACCTAGTCCTGAAAGGCCTCCCTTCCAAGTTCCTCAAGCCCTGGTATTCTTGTGCCCCCTCATGTCTCATTGCAACCTGAGGTTCTTGAAAATGATGGATGGCAAGAGATTGTCCACTCGATGGTCTCCCAACATCATGGTTGGCCCAATTTGTCTTTACCTACTCCCCCACCTAACAACCAGATTGTCCAAGTTGCCCCTCACCACTCACTAGTGCAATCCTCCCATGCTAGCAAGAGATTGAAAATGGAGGCCCACCATGCCCCAGACAGAGGAAAAGCCATTGTTGCCCCTTCCTCACCCTCCAATGGCTCTAACAAATCTATGTCTTCCCGGATTCATTTGAGGGATGATTGTTCTGGCGTGATCAGCGAGATTAGGCCTAAAGGCTTAGCGTAGCCAAAGTAAAATTCAGGAAAATCGAAGGGTAATAGCGGCAATCAAGGAAATATTGCATATCAGAGTGGGAAATATGGTTTTTGATTTTTTATTTTATCTATTGTTGATGATAGTTGACTGATGTAGGAGCATCTCTCAATGCATTTAGCCAGCTAGCCAGCCACATCAGCGCGCATGCATTCATGTGCTAAAAGGGAGGCACAGCCTCATTTTAAATTTCGAATTCAATGTAATTAAATATGCTTAGGCTGGTGCGCCATGGAATTTGTGCATTTGTGCAAGCTGTAGATAGGATTTGCTTTAATGTAGATCGACTGAGATCTAGTTCCAGACACTGGACTAGACAACTATTGATTGTAATTTATTAGAGTAGGTGAAATTCTGGAGGGAAACGCTCGATTGAGCCCCTCAGTGTAAAATAGATTTTCAGATCTCATTTTAGGTAAGTCGGTAGATGAGTAGAAGCCGATGAGAGCCAGAGAGAGCTCAAGAAGACCTCTGTAATTACAGACATTTTCCATTTTTAATATAATCAGAAGCAGTTTTTCCTGCATGAGTTTTGTATTGTATGGATGCCTTGGTGTGTTCTTTTATATGTTGTGAGTGTATGTTATGTTTGCATTTACAGGAGTGTTTGATTTCAGGTTGAGAGGTTCTTTGAGGCTTCATGCCATGAGGGTATGACAGAGTGCTACGGACTCTGAATGCCAATGCACAGAGGATGCACTTCTAAACTCTGCGGAGTCAGACAAAGACGTGCCAGGTGGGCACAGGAACTGAAATCAGCATCAAGAAGAAGACCTCAAGGTTGTTGAACACCTTGGAGGCAAGGCTGTGTAGGAGAGACACAGTTGCAGACAGAATTCTACTGTGGATTCTGTAGAAGGCTCTGCCAAGTGGGCATTGAGCGTAAGCACGAGGTGCTGGAGGAAGAACTCTGTTGAGAGTTTGAAGGGAAAGCAGAATCACTAAGGATTTTGGAAGGCTCTGCCAGGTGGGCATTGAGCAGGTGCATAGAGGCACAAGATAAAGGAGACAGAAATGTTGAACGTTCTGTGGAAAAGAACTCTGCCAGAAGGGCATCGAGACATTGTGCAGATAGGCACAGAAGAGGAAAGAACTCTTTGAGTTCTATGACCTGAAGGAAGATTCCATTGAAGGATCTTCACTGGGTTGATGAAATCCCAGAAGGACTCAAAAGAGGTCGCTTGAATAGAAGGATAGCCAGAAGGGTATCTAAGTATTCTCCATCTGAGGGAGAAGAAGGACAGAATCCCCCAAGGGGTCTGAGTGTTTGGGAAAGCTCAGAAGAAATAGCACTTTGGTGCGTGAAGACTCTGCAGAGGCGCAGGAGTCAAGGAATCCTTCAACGATTCGAAAGGAGAAGAAAATCTCAGGAGGAATAGCGTCATCAAGAGCGCAAACAAGAACTCAAAGGCGAGAGTTCACAGAGAAGAAAGAAGCAAGGCCGAGACCTTGGAGAAATTTGAATTCTTCCAAGTGCAGGAAGAAAGCACGCAAGGAAGCTCAGGGAGGAGCAACATCGTCCATTGGATCAGCCGATAGAAACTGGACCATTAGATTTCGTGTCTAGGAAGCAGTGGGAGCGCGCACAGGAGAAAGGATCTGAGCCGTCAGATCTGGATCAGATACCTGACAGTCGTCGGTTCTGCAGAAGTTGCGAGGGATTTAACCTCGTCAACAGGAGGAGAAATCCCGACAAGAGGTGGAGCCATCGGGATATCGACATTCGGGAAATCGGAGTTCCTGAGGTCATGGGAATCGGGACATTTCAAGTCTCGAAATAGCGGAGTGATCCGGACTGTACATCTTGAGGAGGACGCGTGGCAGCAATCGAGCGCCATCAAAGGAAATTCCTGACAGAGAGGCCGTCTATCGGCATATCAGAGTTCAGGATATCGGAGATCCCGTGGATAAAGGACCAGGGAAATCCATAGTGGAAACCCCTATACATTCAGGGTCGTCCATTTGTGGGACAGGTGGAAAAAATCTAGATCCTGTCAGCATTTCGCATGTTGGAACATTGCGAGTCCTGAGGACGAGACTCCCAAGACATCAGAAGTCGTGAAATCGCGAGGACAGGATCTGAGCAGTCCATTTGGAGGGATGCGTGGCAGAGATCCAGGTTATCGGTGAAAACCCCGACAGGAGGTCGTCTATCGGGAATCGGGATATCGGAGATCCCGGGAGCAAAGGGTTTGTGCAATTCAGAATCGCGATACGCGATTTCCCGATAAGGCAGAGGATAGCGTGGGGGCCACAGAAGTCATCAGAGGACAGGTGGCAGATTTTCGCAACGGGTGAAAAGACCATTGACAGGTCAGAGGAGACAGGAGCCATCTGGGATCAGAGAATCGCGAGTCCAAGGGACTTGTGCATCGCGACATCGAAAACCCTGAAATCTCGATAAGAGTATATGGCTACGGTCATATGGTTGGTGGTCACGTGGACCTTGGTATAGTCGTGAAGGGCTAGTGCATAAAGGGGCACATCAGGGATCGAAGGATCGCGAGTTCTGTGACCAGGTGCATCGTGGTATTGGAAACCCTGAAGTCCCGATAAGGGATAAGGCTGCGGTCATGTGAAGACAGTCTTGTGGACCATTGCATAGCCGGAAGGGGCTAAAGCTCGAAAAGGGAGCATATCGGGAATCGGAGGATCGTGGATCCAGGGGACGCATGCACGTTGACATCGCAAACCCCGAAACCCCGATAGGAGCAGCCGCGAAAGGAGATAAGACCACAGTTGCGGAGGCAGTGGTCATATGGTGGGAGCTGAGTCAGGAGGGCCAGCACGTGAAGAAAAAGGTGCATCGGAGAATCGGAGATTGGGAGTTGGAGAGTACAGTGACTCTCGACCGCGAAAAGTCCTAAACCTCGAACCCCGATATTGAGTCGGGAAAAAGCACGGTCAATATACAGAAGGCCATGTAGGTGAAGGAAGGACCTGTGGACTGGGTCAGGTTATCATCAGGGATTCCATTCGGGGAATCTAAAGAGCCACTTCGGCTCACCAGAAAGGGGATTTTGAACGATCCTGTGAGCAGGTGAGTTGGAGGTGTAGGAACAGTCTCGCCTGCATCAAAATGGTATCAGAGTAGGAACTTTGTTTGTATATTTCAAGCAGAGGAGAGAAGGTAAAAGAAGACAGAGTTACTGAAGACTCTGTAGGTGGTTGTTTGCAGGTAGGCAGCAATCAAGGAGACAGTCAAGAGGACTGTAGGATGAAGCTGAGCACTCAGGATTGCAGGAGTGAAAGCAGCAGGTTTTCCAGGAAGGTGGATAAACACAGCAAGATGGCTACTGAAGGCCATAAGCATGCTGAAAATAAGTCAGAGCTGATGAGTACAGCAGAAATGGATAAAGAGCTCGCTGACATAAAGCGAGAGATGGAGGAGCTCGAATTGAAGATGCGGCAGGATAAAAAGAAGAGATGGGTATATGAATGGCCCATGAAGAAGCCAAAGATTAAATGGCTAGTCAGGGAGCTGATGGCTAAAGGACAGCGTAGGCTATTGAGAAAATGGCTGAGGTATGCTGAAAATCTCAAGGCCACCGAGGAGGAAGAAATGGTTCACATCTGTGATCCAGAGATTGGAGACATTCTCGGTGAAGAGAATGATCAGAGATCGTTGTGGGATCTCATAGACTGCCAGGAGGGCAGTGGAAGGTTTCCAAATTGCCAGATGGGCAATGGTAAGAGATCGTTGATGGATCTCAAAGACTGCCTGGAAGGCAGTAAAGACATCTCAGATTGCCAGTTGAGCAGAGATGAGAAGGCGAGACCCTCTAAGGGTCTCATGGACTCAGAGAAGAGTTCAATTCAGCAAGGAGTGCTGATGAAGATGGGGTCGGTTGATCTCATAGTCTTCCAGGAGGGAAGTAGAGACATCGCATATTGCCAGGTGGGAAGGGATGAGCAAATGAGACTATATTTGGGTCTCATAAACTCAGAAGTGAGTTGGAATCATCCAGAGGAGCTGACAGAGAAGGAGAGCTCAGAATTGGATCAGCAGATATAGCTGACAGAGGTGAAATATCAGAATGATATTTTGATGATTGGGGGAATACAAGTATTTCTACCATATTCCTAGGAGGAGGCAGAAAATTCTGTTGTAGATGATACAACAACAGCAGGGGAACAACCAACTATGACTGTTGAAAGGAAATTGGATCAGACATTTGAGACTGCCCAAGTGGATGAATAAGAAGATGAGCGTTCTGAGGAACGGCTCAACGATTTCAGCCAGCGAGCTGAGAGCGTTGTAGCATTGGAGATGACAACAAAAGAAGGAGCAGAAGCGGAAGAAGAGAGTGAGAATTCTGAGGAATGGCTCAACACATTCAGTGATGAAGCTGAAGAGACTAAAACGTGGGAGTTTGCAGCAGGAGTAGAAGAGGAAGGAGCAGACAGCAATTGCTTTGCTGAGCTGTGGCAGCAATTAGAAGCCCTGGAAGAAAGGGTAAACATGCAGGGCACGCGCATCCAACAGGTGAGATTGGAAACAGATAAGGAGGAAGGCATGGGAGATCATGATGATCTGCCCAATGGCCAAAAATTTTTGCAGCTGAGGAGACTGCAAAAATAGAACCATCCATGGGAGCAGGTGGATGAAGTGATCAAAGAGATCATGGAGCTGATGTTGAAGTCAGCAGATACTTCCAGCAGGGAGAGGCTGAGCAGAAGAGTAGCAGCAGCAACAGCAGCAGCGGTGCAGAAGCAGCAGCAGCAACAGAATGGAGCGGATGAGAAGCTCCAAAGACTTATTTGGGATCCAGGAGGATTCCAACAGCTTAGAGGGGAATCGCATGAGCAGGAGCTCATGATTTTGTAGCTAAGGAGTATGATGCAGGAGAATCTCTCCATGCATTCAGCCAGCCAGCCAGCCACATCAGCGCGCATGCATTCATGTGCTGAAAGGGAGGCGCAACCTCATTTTAAATTTCAAATTCAATGTAATTAAATATGCTTAGGCTGGTGAGCCATGGAAGCCATGCCTTTGTGTAGGCTATAGATAGTATTTGTTTTAATGTAGATCGGCTGAGATCTAGTTCTAGACACTGGACTAGACAGCCATTGATTGTAATTTATTAGAGTAGGTGAAATTCTGGAGGGAAGCGCTCGATTGAGCCCCTCAGTGTAAAAGAGATTTTCAGATCTCATTTTAGGTAAGTCGGTAGATGAGTAGAAGCCGATGAGAGCTAGAGAGAGCTCAAGAACACCTTTGTAATTACAGGCATTTTCCATTTTTAATATAATCAGAAGCAGTTTTTCCTGCATGATTTCTGTATTGTATGGATGCCTTGGTGTGTTCTTTTATATGTTGTGAGTGTATGTTATGTTTGCATTTACAGGAGTGTTTGATTTCAGGTTGAGAGGTTCTTTGAGGCTTCATGCCATGAGGGTATGACAGAGTGCTGTGGACTCTGAACGCCAGTGCATAGAGGATGCACTTATGAACGCTGCGGAGTCAGATAAAGACGTGTCAGGTGGGCATAGGAACTGAAATCAGCATCGGGAAGAAGACCTCAAGGTTGTTGAAGACCTTAGAGGCAAGGCTGTGTAGGAGAGACACAGTTGCAGACAAAATTCTACTGTGGATTCTGTAGAAGGCTCTGCCAAGTGGGCATTGAGCGTAAGCATGAGGTGCTGGAGGAAGAACTCTGCTGAGAGTTTGAAGGGGAAGTAGAATCACTAAGGATTTTGGAAGGCTCTGCCAAGTGGGCATTGAGCAGGTGCATAGAGGCACAGGATAAAGGAGACAGAACTGTTGAACGTTCTGTGGAAAAGAACTATGCCAGAAGGGCATCGAGACGTTGTGCAGATAGGCACAGAAGAGGAAAGAACTCTTTGAGTTATGTGAGATGAAGGAAGATTCCATTGAAGGATCTTCACTGGGTTGTTGAACACCCATAAGGACTCAAAAGAGGTCGCTTGAATAGAAGGATATCCAGAAGGGTATCTAAGTATTCTCCATCTGAGGGAGAAGAAGGACAGAATCCCCCAAGGGGTCTGAGTGTTTGGGAAAGCTCAGAAGAAATATCACTTTGGTGCGTGAAGACTCTGCAGAGGCGCAGGAGTCAAGGAATCCTTCAAGGATTTGAAAGGAGAAGAAAATCTCAGGAGGAATAGCATCATCAAGAGCGCAAACAAGAACTCAAAGGCGAGAGTTCGCAGAGAAGAAAGAAGCAAGGCTGAGACCTTGGAGAAATTTGAATTCTTCCAAGTGCAGGAAGAAAGCATGCAAGGAAGCTCAGGGAGGAGCAACATCGGCCATTGGATCAGCCGATAGAAACTGGACCATTATATTTCGTGTCTAGGAAGCAGTGGGAGTGCGCACAGGAGAAAGGATTTGAGCCGTCAGATTTGGATCAGATACCCGACAGCCGTCGGATCTGCATAAGTTGCGAGGGAGTTAACCTCGTCAAAAGGAGGAGAAATCCTGACAAGAGGTGGAGCCATCGAGATATCGACACTCGGGAAATCGGAGTTCCTGAGGTCATGGGAATCGGGACATTTCAAGTCTCGAAATAGCGGAGTGATCCGGACCGTCCATCTTGAGCAGGACGCATGGCAGAAATCGAGCGCCATCAAAGGAAATTCTCGACAGAGAGGCCGTCTATCGGCATATCGGAGTTCGAGATATCGGAGATCCCATGGATAAAGGACCGGGGAAATCCATAGTGGAAACCCCGATACATTCAGGGACGTCCATTTGTGGGACAGGTGGAAGAAATCTAAATCCCGTCGGCATTTCGCATGTCGAAACATTGCAAGTCCTAAGGACGAGACTTCCAAGACATCAGAAGTCACGAAATCACAAGGACAGAATCTGAGCCTTCCATTTGGAGGGACGCAGGGCAGAGATCCAGGTTATCGGTGAAAACCCCGACAGGAGGTCGTCTATCGGGAATCGGGATATCGGAGATCTCGGGAGCAAAGGGTTTGTGCAATTCAGAATCGTGATACGTGATTTCCTGATAAGGTAGAGGATAGCGTGGGGGCCACAAGAGTCAGCAGAGGACAAGTGGCAGATTTTAGCAACTGGTGAAAAGACCATTGACAGGTTGGAGGAGACAGGAGCCATCGTGGATCAGAGAATCGCGAGTCCAAGGGACTTGTGCATCGCGACATCGAAAACCCCGAAATCCCGATAAGAGTATATGGTTGTGGTCATATGGTTGGTGGTCACGTGGTCCTTGGCATAGCCGGGAAGGGCTAGCGCATAAAGGGGCGCATCGGGGATCGGAGGATCGCGAGTTCTGTGAACAGGTGCATCGTGGTATTGGAAACCCTGAAGTCTCGATAAGGGATAAGGCTGTGATCATCTGAAGACGGTTGTGTGGACCATTGCATAGTCGGAAAGGGCTAAAGCTCGAAAAGGGAGCATATCGGGAATCGGATGATCGTGGATTCAAGGGACACATGCACATTGACATCGCAAACCCCGAAACCTCGATAGGAGCAGCCGCGAAAGGAGATAAGACCACGGTTGCGGAGGCAGTGGTCATATGGTGGGAGTTGAGTCAGGAGGGCCAGCGCGTGAAGAAAAAGGTGCATCGGAGAATCAGAGATCAGGAGTTGGAGAGTACAGTGACTCTCAACCACGGAAAGTCTGAAACCTTGAACCCCGATATTGAGTCGGGAAAAATCACGGTCAATGTACAGAAGGCCGTGTAGGTGAAGGAAGGACCTGTGGACTGGGTCAAGTTATCATCAGGGATTCCATTCGGGGAATCTAAAGAGCCGCTTCGGCTCACCAGAAAGGGGATTTTGAACGATCCTATGAGCGGGTGAGTTGGAGGTGTAGGAACAGTCTCGCCTGCATCATTGACTTTAGGAATTTTGGAGAGCATGTTTATTTTTGGATATATGAGTAATACATTTTTTGAAAAAAAATTCAAATATCATGAGCTAAATTGTCAAATGTGAATATGATTATGGGAGCCACAAGGTGGTGTGTTTTTGCTTAATTGACTAGTATGTTATGATTGTTAAGAACTAATGGGAGTCACAAGGGGTCCCACCTACTAGTTATTATTTAAGTATAACCCTTATTATGATTATTACTTTTCCCCCTAACTAAAAGTTGGTTGAGTCTTTTAATTAACTTAACTAATGAGTTGGTTCAACTACTTCAACAAATTCTAATTTTCTTAAAGGAAAAATGAAAGGGGGGAAGAAGAGGAGGATAGAAGAAGAAGCATACTAAGGTTTGATCTTTGATTTTATGTTGAGATAGTTCAGTTTTCATTCATTCCTTAATTTATCCAAGCCTAATTCTTTTTATGATACTAGGGTCTTATTGTAGACAGTAAGATTCGGAGTTGAATTATATCATTCAGAAACTTGTTTTTCAGAGGTGTTGATCTATCTTTGATATTCTGTGTAGACTTGTTTGTTTATGAATTAGTTTTCATGACTAACAAAGGCTATTGTGTAGAGTCGAGTGGGCAACAATCTTTAGCACGCTGATCCAGCTTTTAGAGTTCAGTTTTTTATTTTTTGTCGGAGGTCCTTTTGTACGTTCCATCGGAGATGTTTAAGTTTGAATTTGGTCCTAAATTTCTGCATGAAATTTTGTAAAAGAATGACTCTTTGGTGAATTGGAATGAAATAAAGGATTGTTTTATGTCTCATCTATCTTGATTATCATCTTGGTGACTTTACCTATGTCTTTACATTTATTTCAGCAACTGTTATGTTCAGAAAATCACATAAAAAGTAAATTTCCAGCAAGCTTTTTATTGATAAAAGACTAGCCTAAGCACTTGTAATTAATACTTGTGAGTTAGGATGTTATTTTTGTTGGCTATAAACATAAGGTGATATTCCCATCTATTTTTCTTTATCCAAGCAAGATCTAAAAATTCTTGAGTAAGATCATTTCATATCTTTTCCTCAACATTTATTTGGTGACCATACTGGGGAGATCTTCGATATCTCTTCGTTTAAATTTTATACTCGATTTTCATCGATACATCTTTATTTTCTGTTGTTAATCCTTGACTGTTTTATTTCTTAATGATTGTGCCTATTGCAAGGCAGCCTAATATTGAGCCCAGTCTTCAAGACCAGACCAACATTGATTTGAATCTGTTTAACACCATTTTAGACACTACCAATACCCGTGTTGAGCTTAACCATTGTTGGGCAGCGATTGAACGAGATATTATTTCTCAAGAACGATTGGAATCTAGACGTCGACGGCTCATAAATCAGTAGTAACCTTTTGTTTCTTCAGTTTTGGCCTTTCTTTCATTTCCTTAGACTCTCGTGCTTCTAGAAGAAGAAGAGGCTTGTCACATGAAATCAATCCTATCACTGAAATAGGAAGAACAAACATTTTGTTATCTGCCCAACAAAGTGCTCTAAGGAGAACTTTATCTAATTCATCCAGATCATCTTTTTTCCCTCATATATCATCCACAAGATGGAATCTAGTGGTGGCTCTGGTGGCACTGGAAGTTATCCATCTTCCCAATATTCATCATCATCAGTGATTGGTAGGTTATATAGCCACCATATCCCTTTCCAATCTACCACAAACCCCACCAAATTCATTAAAAAGTATGGGATTTTTCAGTTCGAATAAGATGCCACAACCACACCATGGCATGTGTCCTCTCCTCTTAACCTATCACCTGATACTCGTCCACTTCTGAATTTTAAAGATCACCTACCTAAGTTTTCAATAAATAACATTGTCAATACAAATGAACACCTAGTGGAATTTTCTAATGCTTGTCATAACATAGGGGCCAACGACAATGACACTTGCATGCGCTTGCTCATCAATTCCTCGGAAGGAAAGGCTACGGTTGACTTCTTTGAACTTCCTCCTAAGATTATGTCTACTTGGGAGGATTTAATATATTGGTTATGATCCACTTATGGGAAATCCAAAATCCCCATCGAAAAGTTAATGGAATACAATAATGTCACCTATAAGAATGGTGAGACCATCAAGTCTTTCAACTTGTGTTTCACCAAGTTATACAATCAAATCCCCAAACTTATATGCCCTCGGAACCAAGCTTCTTTCATGCATTACTACAATTCATTGCCTTCCCCCTACCATCATAGGCTTGAGGAAAAATACATTGTTAATCTTGGTTCCGCTCTACATGCTTGTTCAGAGTATGAAGAACAACTTGAAAGAACTAGTCTCCCCTTGAGAGAATAAGTTAGACAGACAAACATGTATGCTCTCCTATAGCTAGTAAAATATAAGAACAATCGTATGATAGCATTTGAGAGGAAGGGTATTGTCTCCCCTCTCACCCTTGGATCTTCATCCTCTTCTGCACCCCTCTTTAGAAATCTGGTTGAAAACAATTTTCAGCCTAAATCTATCTTGCCTCAGAGTTGGTGTAACTAGGTGTACATAACTTTAGATATCCTGTAAAAAATATGCCTTTTTATATTTATGTAAAGATTATGGATAAAATTTCCCATTGTTGCCTCATTGATGGTGGTTCGGGTCCAAGTGTGATGTCGAATATTATTATGGAAGAACTAGGCTTGTCTTGTACAAATGAAAAATCCAGAAGCATTCCCTCCTATAATAGTCTACAACAAACAACCATAGGTGAGATTAAGGATGTAACCTTGGTTTTATGCGCTCATCCTGAGATAAGGACAACCCTCAGCATTCAAGTAATTGATATGCATGTAAGAAATTACTCAATAATCTTGGGAAGGGATTGGCAAGCCTTAACAGGTGGATACCTCTCATCGACGGGACACATTTATCCATTCCTCGGAATGGTAAGAACATTATAGTCCTTAGAGAGGGAAGAATTTCACTCTACATAGAGAGTGTTCTGCAATCTAGCGTAAACTATATCGAAGAGGACCTAGGAGTGTATTCCATCTTTGTTGAAGAGTATAATATTCCTTTGGAAAGAATTGATTTAGATGATGATGTGTGGCACATGCACTTTGATGGTTCATGCTCTAATGAAGGTAATGGGGATGGCATTGTCTTGGTTTTCCCTATAGGGAAAATTCACAATTTATATTACAGGTTAGAGTTTTCTTGTACAAATGATGTTGCTAAATTCGAAGCTTTATTATTAGGCATTGAAAATGCCCTTAATATTGGTTGTGGTCACCTTTCAATTTTTGGAAATTCTAATCTAGTTCTGAACTTGATACGAAAAATGTGCTCTCCTAGAAACAAGCTAATGGAACAATACTCCCAAACTGTTTGGGTGCTTATCTCGAACCTTTTATCCTTCAACATCACTCATGTTAAGAGGGAGTTGAATTCAATGGATGGTCGGTTAGCTATCGTCGCAGCTTCTCCTAATCAACAACTTTTACCTCACAGGCCTGACTGTTCTTTTCAATCTCTATATTGTCCATATATCCCTGACAATGTAGAATGTTTGCAGGCCCTCCCTAACAATGAGAGCATTTTTGCTTTCATTCAATATGAGCCTTTTAAGCCCGAGGATATTATATCCATAGAAAATAATAAAATTTATGAGGGATTGACTCCTCTTGAGAGTTCATTTTCATCGAGTGATGTCGGAAATAAATAAAAACAGAAGGAAGAGGAGTTACAAAAGAAGGTGGTTGAAACCATCTCCATGAACATTAGGAAACCTATATCTTCAACGAATGTTAAAATAAATGTCCAATGTTCTGATAAAGAAGAGATGAGGTTTGTCGAGCTACTCGGTGGATTTCAAAATGTTTTTTCTTGGTCTTATGAGGATCTTCGTGGTTTTGATCCTGGTCTTGTTCAGCATACTATGAAACCAGCTAGGCAAAAACAATGACTTGTTAACTCTGGACTAAAAGAAACCTTTCAAAAGGAGCTGGAGAATTTCTTAAAGGCTAGAATTATTTTTTCATTCTACCTTGAATGGGATTCCAATTGGATACCTTCTTCGCAGAACACTAATCATATTAGAACCTGCATTCATTTTTTCACCTTCAGTCAGGCTATTATGAGAAATATTTCTTCCCCCCTCAATAAAAGAATGATTTTGTAGCAGGTTGTAGAGTTACAGTTGAAGCCCTTACTTGACAAAATTCTGGGTTACAATAAAATCAAGGTAAAAGGGAAAAATGTTCAAAAAACCACTTTTATTACTAATTGTGATACTATGTCTTACAAATGCCTACTTTCTGGCTTACTTCATGCAAGTACTATTTTTAAAAGGCCTATACACACAACTTTCGATGAAATGGTCAATCTCCATATTTATCTTGATGATTTAATCGTGTGTGTCAAGGGGTTGATAATTACATCAAATTTCCAAGTGTTGGGTCCTTTCCAAATTGCTTTTGTCTTGGACACTAACTCTTACATTTTAAAGGATTTACAGGAGCAATTTTTTTCCTACGGCACTAACAGTCCTCACTTGAAGTATTGCGAGGGGCCGGTGTGAAAATTTCTAATGCTGATTGGATTTTCTGTATATTAGTAGCTTAGCTCTGCTTTCATTTTTTGCGCTATTTTCTTTTCTGCTTTACAGTAGTTTGATTTTTTATTTTTGTTTCAAAACTTTTCTTGCCACTTCTTCATTTTTTTGTTTTATTACTGTTGTTTTAATTTCTTCATTTTTACTTCTGTCATGATTTTGTTCCCTATCTTTTTCTTAGTTAATTTGGTCAAGATAGGATGTTGGATAATTTCTGTCACAATGAAACTCTTGCAAGCATTGTTAGTCAATAACAATCAAGCTTACACAGTTGTTATGATGTCTCCTCTAAAGGACCCTTGAAAATGTTATATATTTCCACTGTTGTCTCATAAAGAATTGGTTATCTCCCGCTTCTTCTTGCCATTTATTCATCCATTGGGATTTTAAGAGCAAGTCTAAAAAAAAAAATCCTTAAAGCGAGAGCAAATATTGATCGAATGATTATGCATACATTGGTAAAAACCACTCATACTTAACACTTTTCATGAATTATTCCCAAATTCCCAGTCATCGTTCCATTAAATCCTCTCACTTCCCCCTGTTGCATAATCTTCCTAGTTATATATTCTTGACCTATTGTTCTTGGTCTATGAAACCATGAGTTCAGAGTTCTAAATATGTTGAAAAAAAAATTCCTTATGGAGTCACTAGTTTGTTGACGATTAAAATCACGAAGGAGTTTTTCCCACAAAGTGTTGCTAAAGCCTATTATTATTAAAGCTAAATAATACTAGTAGGTGGGACCCCTTATAGATTGGAGATCGGGTCTCGTGCTTATTTGATGTAGTGCTATGGTTCGACACTGCTTACATGGTGATATAATCTTGTTTTATTGGCGATGGATAAGGCATGTTTTGTGGTTTTCATGCTGCTCTAGGTTAAAGTTTTATTTCACAACAGCCTATGTTATCCTTGTTATCACTTATATCTATTATTGGATCTATTACTAGGAGACATCCAAAAGAAACATGTTAGCAATGACATATACGAGCAATGGGAAAGAAATGAAAAGAAATGTTACAAATGCAAATGGAAGAATTTAAATTATGCAACTCTACATGCATTGAATTTTAATGGTCATAACTTGACATAACATTAGGCTAATGGTTATGCAATTTGATTGAGTTATATGGATAATTTACATATGGTATGTTTTGTAAGGATAGGATGTGGGTGGTGCATTTGACAAGGTGATAGATTAATTCATATGTGATGGTGATTATGTTATGGCATAAAGTTTGGGATGGGTCACACTATTGGTTTTAATGGGTGATGGTTTTGATGCATGGTATGATTAATGATGTTAATGAAAATCTTGTTGGCATGTACTAAGGAGTTAATGGACTGTGGGTGGAGGTGACGTGCATTTACTGCACGTCACCCTTACTCCTTTCATTGGCCGCCACCCTAGTCGGGCTATTGTTCAACCTTGTTGTTGTGGTTATGCTCTGATTTTCAAGTAGGGAGGAACCGCTCGGCCAACTCGCGTTTTAAGGTTCTTGGATTACAGGTATGTCTTTTTTTTCACCATCCATGGGTATTCTCTATTTATGAAATGGATATTGGTTCGAATGTATGGGTTGTCCTTTCCTTAAGTATTGCAACTGTTTAAAATTGTGATTTTTGGAATGAAGAATGGTGGGTTTCTCTACAATAATGTTGAAGTCATGGTGTTATTGGTCATCATGGGTGTTAGTAGCCATAAGGGCTCTCTGTTATCCTTGTCAGTTTAGTTGGATGGTTTTTGTTTGGGCTTGGGTGGATGGTTGCCTTCACGCATTCGTATCACCTTACCCAGTCTTTTGCTTTTATCGGTTTTAATGGTTGGACGCACATTGTTCACTGCGCTTTGTTCACTTGGGAATTGGTTTGTTTTCACCACTAAAGGTAACGCAGTGGGTTATTTTGTTCTTTCTCGACCCTGTTTACACCTCAGCATTGTGGTTGTTTGACTAGAGAGCCATGAGGATTATAACATGCGTGTGTTAAGTGTCATTATCAGGCTGAATTGGAGCCTCACTCCCCTGTTATATCCTCTCATGTCATAGGTTTTTGTCACCCTGTCCACGAAGTAAGTTGTGGTGCCCTGTGTGTATGCATCATTGGTCTTGGAGTTTTCACCATTGAAAGGAGTCAACTATAGATTTCCATGTGTTGGCCATAGATCAAACCCTTAAATCCTCAAGTCTGAGGGTTGTTAGAGAAGATGCTTGTGGCATGTTGGGTTTGCTATTGGTTATTATGGATGGTTGTGGTTGTTGACAAAATTGAGTACAGGCTTTCCCAATTGGTTATACGAAAATCATGTTGGTTTTGATACCTAGTCATTGCCTGTGTCATTACAATGGATAAACCCTACATGGTTAATTGGATAGATCGTATACATAGTCGCTCTCTTGTGTTTGATAACACAGTATTGTCTTAATTGAGAAAGTCACAGCCTCGCTTCATGTCGATGCATGGGTATGTGTGGTTTCCACATCATATTAGGTCGTTTGTTGACTATTGCGACAATCCAAGTAATAGGCTCAGCATTGAATTGGTTGATTGGTTGATACAGAGTCACTGTCTTTTTTCACTAAAGATTATTTGGATGTTAAATTCGGCATTGGTTACAATTGTAATGATGTTCGTGCATAATGCATTTGTATTTGTGGTGTTCCTACACCACGAATAAATGGTCATTGTAACTATGAGTTTTTTGGGGGGCCAAATGGTTATTGCAACCGGATGACTGTAGCAATTCCATCTTCTACATGCGTTATGGTTATTTGGTTGTGTCATTAAGGATGAGCTCGAGTTTTACACAGCATGGTTGATTTCAGTTTGGTTAATTTGAAGCAATATTGTATTAGATTGATAGCTCGACATGATGAGTTAAGTTAATACTATGACTGTGTCTTTAGAATTTTCAAATGTGAATGTTGCATCGTGGTGTTTTGGGTGGCTTCCCACTTTGTATGATATGGATATTTTGGGTTGCGCACTCAAAGATAGTTGCGGAGTTTTAAGCACGACTTTGTTGCAATTCGATTATTTGTTTTATGGACTCAAGCATGTTGTTGTTTCCTCATTGTGTTGGATGGATAGCCCATCATTTTGATTATTTAGAGTCACGTTGAATTGAGCTTGTACAGTCACAGAATTACACTTGCGTTGATTGAATTATTTTGTACAGCATGGCATGAGTTGGAACGATGGTTGTTGTCTGTCTGTTTAAATGACGAGTCAGGGGTTTACAATTTAAATCTGGATTATTGGGTTGGTTGTCCACTATGTATGTTTAATGAATATCATGCATATTAAATAACATTCCCGATTGCAGTGACAATATAACTTCATTGAAAATTTTGAAACACGACTTTTGAGTGTATTTGATGATTGCAGTAATGTGTGGGCAGTGGTTGATTTTGATGATTAACAGAGTGGAAATGGTTACTATTATACATTTGAGAATTGTTATAAGATGTTAATTGGATAAATAAGAGGAACAGAAATCCCTTACAGATTGTTGTGGAATTAATATTGTCTTGTTGATGGCACTGTGTTAGATATTTTACTATGAACGGTGAACTAGTTAATACATAGTAATTGTTATTGGGGCACAATGATCATTTGGTTGGTGCCTCTCCTTTTTACAGAATGATTATATGTATCACTTGATTAATTTTATGAATAGTACCCGCTCTCATTCCCCACCATTATTTCTCTTTTCGCTAATTACAACCCCATCACCTTCCCACATTCATTTTTGACTCCATGTTCTAAAATTGATTACAGTCAAAAATAAAAATTGCATTGAAGCATTTGAAAGTAGCGTTGTCTTGGTTGGATTACAGTGATGTTTTCTTTGGTTTTCATTACAGATGATTGTTTGTTGTCTTTGAGAAGTAACCGTGTTATTTTCCCCCTCATTATATCATATTTCTCTCAATACAAACCCCTCGCATATCCCATAACCCTTTGTTCACCCCCTACTCATTGACAAACAGTTTAACAATTTGTATGGATTGGATTGCATTATTTTGATACGTTGTTGAGGCAAAGTCTATTTCATATTTTTAAAAGAGTTGTCATGTATGGTTATTTAAAAGACTATTTTCTAATAAATCATGCATGCAGGAATGAGTTTTTTTAGTCGAGGTAGCCATGGCAGAGGCAACAGAGGCATAGATGATTTTAGGGGCTAAATTTCGCTCATGGGCTAATTTTCCATGGTTTTTCCAAAAACGAGATTCGCTATTTTAAAAATGATTCGCCCAAATTCTATAGGATAAAATTATTTTACCTTAAAAATCGCCAAAAAATTATAAAAACCATATAAAATCCTTAGAAATTTGAATATTTTTACAAAAATATCGCCAAACATTTATACTTGGCATATGAAGGATTAGTAAAATTCGCCAAGGTTTCTACATTTTAAAATGAATTTCCATCCTTAAAATCATCCCTGAACAGAGGGAGAGGTAATTGGAACAGAGGCCCAAGAAGGACAAGGTTCTCCATACATTTTGACGCTGACTCACAAGAGTTAGGCCAGTTGTTTCAAGCTGGATTTTTCAATATAGTCCAACCTAGGTCGAAAAGGCCTCCCTTCCAAGTTCTGCAAGCCTCAATATTCCTTTTCCCCCTCATGTCTCATTGCAACCTGAGGTTTTCAAAAATGATGGATGGCAAGAAATTGTCCACCCAGCAGTCTCTCAACATCATTGTTGGCCCGATTTGTCTTTACCTGCTCCTCCACCTAACAACCAGATTGTCCAAGCTACCCCTGACCACTCGCCTGTGCAATCCTCCCATGCTAGCAAGAGATTGAAAACTGAGGCCCACCATGCCCCTGATAGAGGAAAATCCATTGTTGCCCCTTCCTCACCCTCCAATGGATCTGACAAATTTGTGTCTTCCCGCATGCATTTGAGGGATGATTTGTAATGTCCCCAAGGCCGAGCCCTTTATAAACCTGATGTATGAAATGAATTGTACATATGTGTTATAGGCTGGTGAGCCGAGTTCCTATAAGTTGTAGGTTTATGTGTTTGTTAGGCCAAGGAGCCTAAGTGTTGAAGGCCAGGAGCCTGTTGTTGTACTTGTATGTACGCAGAATATTTAATAAAATATAAACACCGCCAGGTGCAGACCGACCACGATGAATGAGTGAAGGGGGACTGAGCGTCCACAGAGTGGGAAAGGAATTAGGGGCTAGAAGGTGGGAAAGGGGCTGAGTGTTGAGCCTAGGGGGGGATTAAACCTAGAAATAATATTTTAATATTATTTCAAAAGCCATGTGCATCATATGTTTTTATCCAAAGTCCTTTTGGAAGGCCACGTGATTTCCCAAGTGGTAGGAGGAACGCGTGTTGGTGAACGTATGCAGTCCCATGGATGAAAAGTGTCAACCCTGGCGCATGCACTAAAAGTCTGGGACGAGCCGTGAGAAGGGCTTCTCCTCCAGTCGACCCGACTGCCCGTAGCCAGAGCCGTAAGGGCCAGTCTGCAATAGACCCTCGTGTAATTTTGATACAGAAAAGAAAGCTTGTGTTTGTCCTGAAGAATCCATGTACACCCCTGTCTAGAACTGTGGAGTCTGTGTCTGGTTCTAATAAAACCTGGGAGTGCATTTCCTGAACAAGAACCCTATGTTGGACTCGAGTGGAAGAATCCTTTTTTGTTCAGGAAAAGATGAGCTAACCTGTGTGTGGTGTCCTTGTTCCGAAAACACGACCATGAGATCATCTTGTGACTGCTGAACCAGTTCTTAGGAAGCCTGTGTCTATTTTCCCTGTGTTTGTTGTGGCATGCAGTGCTTGTCTGCGCTTGGCATACTGGACAGAGTAAGCCTATGTTGAGCTTGTGTATGACTTCTCTCCAGGGGAGGGAGGTGGTTGATGTTGGAAGAGGCAGGTTGTCAGGCCTACGAGAAACCCTTTCCAGGTGAAAGAGTTTGTTGGGAAGTGTTTTCTTCCAGAGAGTGTCCAGCACTAGCTATGGGCTCTGAGACTTCATGATCTGGCCTGTTGCCGAGACCCAGAGGGGGAGGTTAGAACCGATGGACTATGCGTGTGAAGGTGTATACTCCCGGGCGGAACAGGCATGTGGGGAATGAGGGTCTGGTAGTAGTGGGTGTAAGATGGCATCTTTGGGAAGAATCCTTCCAGATATTTATGTGTTGTCTTCTCTGTAACCTCAGCCTAGCCTAGGATTCCTTGCCTTGGGGTGGAGCTCGGTCCCAGCTTGGGGGTGACCCACTGTTGAGCTGATGAACACTGTGGTCTAAGGATGGGAGGTTCGTGGAAGGCATGCACTTGGTTGGTGATTTCTACAGCTGTTAAAAGATAAGTATCTGAATTATGCTTTGATCATGTTTTGCATGACTGAGCTGTTTATGTATCATGTTTTATGTTGTGTATATGAATTAAATGATAAGGCTAAATGCTTGTTGAATATAGCAGTAATTCACATGAATACTCTGTGTAGAATGTATTTACTTGTTTAAATGCATGTGGAGTATATACTGGCCTATATGTGTTATGTGAAAAGTGTGTACAGATTGTTACATAGTGCATTAATGCATGTGGTTATATAATTCCAGTATGAGTTATGTAAAATTTCGTGTACAGACTGGTTAGGAGAGGCATTAAAAGCCTTGGTAAGCAAAAAGGTACACTACAAATTGGTATCAGAGACAGGTTTCGACACTGAGCCTTGATGGGCTAGTGGAGCGGTCTTTGGACCGAGAATGCGAAGAGAAATTGGGTCTGGAATGGCCAATTTCAGACCCTGGGTTGCTCCGAAGCGTCAAGGAGATACTTGACAAGTTTCTTTTAAAGCTCAGCAGGTATGGCGGCGTTATGAAACTGCAGCCAGTGTGGTATGAGTCCACAGGGAGAGAGGACTCCACACTGGTGGTGTTAGAACCGTAGGATCTGTTCGGGAGGGAAGGAGAACCCTTGTAACCATCAAATCTAGAGAATGTGCAAGAGGTTTAAAGCCTTTGGATACTGCACAGGAGGTTACGGCCACACCAGGAGTTTAAAATCGGGAGGATCGTGAGTCTTAAGATCACTGTGGGATTACCGTCAACCGTCCGAGTTGACAGAAGTTGCATAGGGTTTAAGTCCTCATGGGTAGAGGAGAAGTCCCAGAGAGACGTCGGGATATTGGAGTCATCGGGGTTTTAGAAGTCGAGAGAACCGAGACCTTGTGAGTCTCGAAACACCAAAGAAACCATAGTCGTGAATCTCCGGTGGACACGCGTCAAAAGATCCGAAGAGAGTCAGAAATCGGCATATCAAATTTCTCAAGTACACAGAACTCTTGTCACTCGGAATCGCGATCTGTGATTTACTGACAATATCGAGATCGTTCATTTAGAGGACGCGTGGCCAAGATCTGCGCCATCGGAGAAATCCTGACAAGGATCCAAACCCGTCGGAGGTTGGAGTTCATCGGGATATCAGGGATCTCGGTGACGAGTGACTCGTGCACTTCGAAATTGCAACCCGCGAAACCCCGATGAGCGGTTTGATTACGGTCAAAAGGTAGATGTCACATGGACCTCGGCATAGCCGGGGGGTTAAGGCAAAAAGGCACATCGGCAAATCAGGGATCGGGAGTTCATGAGGACAGGAACTCATGTCGTCGTGGATCAGGAAAACCCGATACCCAAAACCTCAATTGGGAACTATGCCACGTGGACACGTGGAGTTGTACCGCGTGCCAATGGGGATGAGAAGAGAAGCAAGAAATTTGGGACCCGATGACGTCATTGAAAGCGACGTGGACCCTCATGAACTTGCCACGTGCCACCATGGTAGTGGACGACAGCAGTGTTGTGGGCCCGGAGGGTAAAGTAAATCAGAATTTCAGAATTCGGCAATTGAAATGACAAGAGGGAGTCACTGCATAATGAACTCTTGGGGGCCGAAAAACCCGAAGTCCCGGGTACCAAAAAAAAAAAACCCAAAAGTTCTGAAAACTGAAGTTTCAAAAAACCCGAAAAGTACAGAACCATTGAGTGTTTTGTGGAAGAGAGGGAACTCTGCCAAGTGGGCATTTGAGTTAGTGTGAAGACAGTCACCGGAGAAGAGAACTCTTTGAGTTCTGGAATTCAGAGAAAGAATCCGCTGAGGGATTCTCACAAGATTACTGAACACCTGGAAACTCAGCCAGAAGCTACTGGATCAAACGGAGAAGCTCAGGAGGGAAAGCACCAGCGCGTGCATGGGAAGACTCTACAAGGAGTGCAGGAGTCGAAGAATCCTCTGAGGATTCGAATAAAGTAAGCTCAGGAGAGAAAGTGTTTTCACGCACAGAGTCGAGCTGCAAGGAGTTGCAAAGGAGAAAAGAAGCAAAGGTCGAGGCCTTTGAAAGATTGAAATTCTCCCAAGGTTGGGAAGGAAGTGCGTAAGCTCAGAAGGAGCAGCGTCAGCTGTCAGATCGACAGGAGAGCAGATCTGGACCGTTGGTTTAAGCATCCAGGAGGAGTTTAGGAGGGGCTGACAGAAGGAGGGGACCGATAGCCGTCAGATCTCACTCAGAAATCCCGTAAGTCGTTGGATCGGTAGAAGGCACACGACGTTTAACCTTTGGAGGACGAGAAGAGAAGGAGGATTGATCTGAGCCATTAGATCTGGAGCAGAAATCCCGTCAGTCATCAAATCGAGCTGGAGCTGCACAGGGTTTAGTAATCGGGATATCGTCCATCGGGAAATCGGGATTCTCGAGGTTGTAAGAATTAGGACAGCGCAAGTTGCGAAATCTCGACGAGATCTGGACCGTCCGTTGGCAGAGGACACGCGGCGGAGATCTAGCGCCATCGGCATTTTGGCGCATTGGTAAATTGGCATTCCCATGGGCAAGACATCGGGGAATTTCAGGTCGAAGACCCCGACATAATCTGAGCCGTCCGTTCAGGGGGACAGGTGTCAGAGATCCTAGGAGAGTCGGTATAGCAGTCATTGGGAAATTGGAGTTCTCGAGGGCAAGAGAACTGAGACATCGAAAGTCTCGAAATCCCGGAGGAATCGGGACTGTCCATCTGGAAGGATGCGTGGCAGGAGATCGGTGCCATCGGCGAAAGTCTCGACAGGAGGTCGTTCATCGACTAATCAGAAATCGGGATATCAGAGATCCCGGGAGCAAAGGAACCATGCACGTTGAAATCGCGATACGCGATACCCCGATCGGTGGGGGCCAACTGTCAGCACAACAGCGGAGGAGGACAGATCCATAGTGGAGGCCAGCTGTCAGTGTAACGGAGCATCAGGATTTGGACGATCGGGAATCTCGTGGGTGTATGCACTTAGGCATCGCAAACCTCAAAACCCCGACGAGGGGTAAGATAGTGGTTATGGGGTGATGGTCGTATGGACCAGGGGCTGAGCTAGGAGAGATGACAAGGAAGGCGCGTCGCGATTCAGGAAATCGCAAGTCTGGGAGACACGAGTATTTCGACATTGGAAACCCCGTAGCCCCGATGGGGTAAGGTAGTGGTTACGGAGTGACGGCCACGTTGGCCAGGGCCTAGCCAAGAGGGCTGAAGCGCATCGCAAATCGAGAAATCGGGAATCCCGGGGACAAGGATTCCACACCCTTTGATATTGCGATAGGTAAAACCCCGATGAGATTTTGACTGCGGTCATATGGAGGTTGGTCATATGAGCGGGAGCTGAGCCGGAAGGGCTAGCGCGTGGAGGAGCGCATCGGGGATCGGAGAATGGCGAGTCCCGGGGACTTGTGCATCGTGACATTGAAAACGCCGAAACATCGATGGAGAGTATGGTTGTGGTCATATACGAGCAGGTCATATGGACCAAAGCCTATCCAGGAGGGGCTAAGGGAAAATGAGAGCTCATCGGCAATCGGGGATTGCAGAGGTGAGAAACTCTCGACATCAGGAAGCTCGAAACCCCGAAGCCCGATAACAGTTTCTTGTGGGGAAATTGTTCTCGGCAAGTGCCAGAGGCCGTGCAGAGGAAAAGAGGAAGACCTGTGGGTCAATTCTGAAAGGGGTTCCATTGGGGAGTCCAAGGAGCTAATTAGGCTCGAAGAGGAGATTAGAGCGATCCTGTGAGCAGGAGAGCGCAACGGGTGTGGTCGCAATTTCCTCACTGCATCAATCAGATTTATAGAAAAATCGATGTCCCTCTTCGGAGGTAGTTCGGACACCACCTACTTCTAGAAGTAATCTTCATCATTATCTTGTTTTGGCTCGTTTGGACAGCCATAGGAAAGAATGCTTGCAAGTTGCAAGTGTTGCTGGTAATGTCGTTGCACAATGAAGAAAGCAACAGAGAGCTGAAGAGTTGGTTATAAGTCTGATAAAAGAAGCATGAAAGCTTC